>OX439139.1:91979346-92180355 GCA_949318255.1 Pollenia labialis | reverse complement strand
TTCATGACACTGTCTGAGTACCTGCTGAAAAGTACCAAATAAAACAAAAGGTAACAAAAATTAGCAAAAATAAACAGGTAAAATCTGTTTTAACAAAGTCAAGGTCAATTTCTAAGGTTGCTAATATTTAAACCAAATCGTCCTTAAAATTGACTTCTTGTATGAAGATTTAAAAATGTTATGCAAATTACTTGTTAAATTGTCTTGCTATTTACTTCTCTAGACTGTGGTCAACTTACATTTAGTCCTGGTCAGGAAAAGAATTACTAATCTCCAGCATGCTTGTATTTATTTAAATACAGTTTGGCTGTGGGTGCGGCTGTTTAGTCTAATTATTATTCCTATAACTCAAATAAAATGTATCCTTGTAAATTCCCAGTGGCCACATGGCATTTGACACTGCATGTGTGCTCTAGTTATTGCGGCTTTTACACCGAAAACACGAAAATGTGTGTTTAAAAAATAAATATTGAGTGATTTGTTTAACAAGCAATTTGTCTGCGACTACTGGTTGATTTTATCTGTGTTCAAAACTCATAAATCACAGACATAAATCTCTGGTTTAGAGGCGATTTGTGCATTTTTTTTACACTCAAGTGTTAATCACTTTTAAGGTGTTTTGCAAAATATTATGTTAAATCTTTTGTTTCTTTTAATTAGAGCAATTGTTTGTACTGTGGGATTTTGGTCAGATTTAAATGAAGTGTTTGTGGGAGATTAGAAGTTAGATAACAAGAGAATTATTAAAATGTAGGCCACTTTTGGGATTAGCCAAAGAACAAAGATAATAATAAACCAGACCGCAACGGTTTTGTAGAACTAAAGAAGTCCTCAATTGCTTTGTAACATCTTTCCGATTATTTTGAATATTATTATCAGCATTAAAGTCAAAAAGCTGTGCCAGGTTTTTTATGGTTTTAGATACGTATAACATTGTAGCAATGCGTTCCAATAATCAGAAAGTATAAGATTTTGGGCAAAATTATCCTGTGGTCACATGGAAAAGTAGCTTAAGTCGATATACGACAATATCAAGTTATTAGAAGTTTTGCCATCTAATGACGTTGTTACTAATATGATAGTATACAGTCTTAAAGCAAATAACCCCTCGAATAAAACCATAATAAAACTTTTATGGTTTTGTTTTTTGTACAATATGCAACTTAAGCTGCTCTTCCGTTTTTATTATTTTTTAACGACCTTAAAGCTAGAATGACATTTTGCAGGGCTGTGTGAAATCCGGGAACAATTTTCTTTAAACTTATGTATACATTTACATTTTCAACTCGTCTTATATGTGTTCTTAGAAGACTGAAAGTTTACTGAAGGATTGCCCCTATTATCTCATTAAACTATTTCTCAAGACTTAAAATTCTAAACTTAACAGAAATTTAATTCTCTTAATAGTTCTGTCGATATTCAGCTGCTTAATTCTGAAAAATCAAATGCAATTGAAATCTTACCTGCAAGTTTTATCCTCTAGTCCTGAAAAGCCTGGCATACCGGTGAGGCCACCATGTGACGTGGGATGGTTTGATACGTAAGGATACATTTTGCTTGTGGGTATGGCAAACGATGAAGAAGCAGCAGCGGCGGCGGCAGCTGCTGCAGCAGCCACAGAACTTGCGGCACTAGCGTGAGCTTGAGCCGAAGAAGATGGTGAACTGTCGTTCAAACTGCGGTGCAGTGATGAGGATGCCGAAGGTGATGGCGAGCAACTGCTGTCACCTGTATGGGAATTATTGCCGGAGGGTGGAGTAAGTAACAATTGTTGCTGCGATGAACTATTGCCGTTACTTTGTTGGTGTTGTTGCTGATGCTGTTGCTGAGTACTGGCTGCTACGGCGGCAGCAGCTAATTTATTTATATGCAATTGTTGTTGGTGTTGCTGTTGTAATTGCAAAGCGGCTGTCAACGAATACTGATGATGAGAATGGTGATGGTGTTGACTATTGGCAAAATGTGCCTGTTGTTGTTGTTGGTGATGATGATGATGATGTTGACTTAGACCACCAAAGGCTGTTGAAGACGATGGCGAAGATGATGACACAGGTGAATTGGACGATTGATTCAAATGACTGCTGCTGAGTTGGCCGGAAGTGTTGGGTGAAAGTAGTGATGACGACACACTATTCTGATTGTTAATTGAACTGGAGGTATTTAAACTGAGACTGTTATTAATGGAGCTACTGCTACTGTTGTTGTTATTCGCGTGGTTATTGCTGCTGGAATTGTTGACGTTGGTGGCTGATGAAGAGGAGGCGGCAGCAACGGCTAAAGCGGCGGCAACAGCTGCTGATGATGAATTTTGTGTTGTTGAAGTTAAATGTGAACTTATAAATGGTTGAAACTGTGGATACTTTGGTAGCATACTATCGAAAACAAATTTTGACATTGCACATAGTTTTTCTTTTGCTTTTGTGTATGTATGTGTGTGTGTGTGTGTGTTTTTTTTTAAAAGATGGACAGTTACACTTGTTGTAATTGGAAGGAGGAGAAAGTTAGGATTTTGAAAGATTTTGGAAAAAAGAGTTTTAGGGAAAAAACAGACACAATTGTTAGTAAAGCTGTATGATTTTAGTTTTTATTTCTGGCTGATTTTAATTGTTAAAGAAGAAGCAAAAGATTTCAAAGTCTATTTTTTTTTTGTTTCTGGTAACTATTGCACTTTTTTTTTTAGTGATTTTGGTTTTTTTTTCTTATAAAAGCAACAATTTTTTAAACATATTTCTTTTTTTCTTTTAAAGTTTAATTATGCCGGATTTAGGTTTTTTAGATTTTCATGTCATTTTTAAATTAAATTTCTATATGCAGTGATGTTGAAAAAGTGTGTTCTATGTACTTTGTGAAAAATAAGTTTAAGTTAATTTTAAAAAATTTTGTTGATGTTTTAATGATAATTTTTGAAAAGCATATTGGGAGAACTAGTTTGATTGCTTATAAAGATTTGTACCGATATTCAATATTCAACTACAAATTTTATTCTTGTAAGCTAAAGCTTGAGTCCTTTCTAGAGTAACAGAAATGATTAACTTTTTCACTAGCCTACTTTATAATTTATTTAAGTTAATAATTATTTGTTTACGCCCCATTTACACATAGACTGTTTATAAGTTACATTTTAAATTTTCTTTTTTGAATACTTAAATCAAATTATGAGAAATAATATTCCGATTGCATAAATGCATGTCCTTGGAAAAAACGTAGAAGAAGACATGCATTGATACAATTAGTACATTTCTTCTCATAAATCGCCAAAAGAACTGTTAGAATCAATTGTCATCTGGTATTTTTATGTTGTAACGAACGAGTTTTGCAACTCACCTACTCATATATTCATGTTTGGTGAGAAGTTATCGCATCGAAAAGATGTGAAACAAAATATTCTATCGTTTCTTGAAAAGTGAGAAAAATGTGTTCCTGTAACTCTGTAACTGTCAAAAACTATCAAAAGAGAGTGAGTCGTTACGTTTAATGCAAAAATATTCCACTCGAAACCGATGTAAAATTGCAGACGTTGCGAACATCGTTCGGCGAACAAAATTTAATAAAATTGAAAAATTTTCAACGGCGGCGGAAAAATACAACCGTTGGATATACCAAATAATGTGCGGAATTAATGTTTGTTGTTTACAAAAAGCATTCATATATTTAAAGGCAAAATAATTAAACAACAGGTAAGAGTTTTTTGGCGGGGAGTGAACCCGAAACACAGGCCCTAATAGATTAGCTAACAATCAACTAGCCTACCGGGGCACCATATAGCTTTTTCAGGGCGCTTTAATATTTTATAATTTTTTAATTTTGACCAAACGGGGTTTACATATCTTTGTAAGAGTTCTAAACAAAAGCGGCACGCGTTTTCTAGTTGTCAAAAATGTTCCTGCCCATACAATTTGTATGAACCCTGTAAAAAATGGAGTAAGCAGCTTTGTAAGGGAGAGAAGCACAATACCCCCTTAAAAATCTGCTAACAAGAGGCATGATTTTCTTATGGCGAATCCCCACTTGGAAGCACTACTTTTTTCCTCTCTGCTAAAGAAAAATTGGATGACTGATTGTGTTATATAAAAATTTAATTTCTATGTTTGGTAATATTGCGGGAATGATCGTAAACACATTTTAAAATCATTGCAATACAACCTGCTTCCATGTAAGGGAATAACAGAAGCACTAAGAATATTGTTCGTGATTTTTTCATAAAAATAATGATTTTAATTTTTCACTTACAACAAATAACTGCTGCTTGGAACGCTTGCAAGAGTAGAAAGAAGACCTACTTTTCGTATTCAACGCTACGTAAAACAATACAGTTTCTACTTTTATGACAGCTGCGTAGGATGCGAAAATGCGTGGAACGCATGTTATACATCTCCAACTCAAGGGAAAATATTAAAGAATGACTATAACCACAAAAAATTGACCTGTTTGTTGCACCTACCATTTTTATATGCGTTGGATTAAGCACTTTTTTGTGTGAGAATTGTATTTATAAGTGGGGAATTGCCATATAAAATGCATGTCTTCCGTAAGGGAAATGATAAGCAAAACTTTTACAGTGCTCTCTTCTTAACAAACCCGCTACGTTTAAAGCTAAATTTTGCATCGCTATCCTAAAATTAATTTCAGAAGTAAGTAGACGAAGTTAAACTATTAATTCAAAGGGCTAGTCAAAACAGTTTTTTAATTGAACTGACAAGACCAGAATATAAGTCGTCGAATAATATTTTGGTGTAAGAAACAGCTGTCTTTTAAATAAACTAAAAATTGTTAAGAGAAACTAGTTTAATTCTTTGCTATTCTAATAAGCAGATTTCTTTCTCTATTTCTTTTACTAATAAATTTTAAAATTCTGTAAAAAAAATATCAAAGTTTGGATTAAAAATTCTGTAAAACTCTTTATCTAAGAAATGTGTTATTTTACATTTATGATTGCTTAAAAATTCCTTTACAATAAAAATAGTTCTAATACTTTCAGCTTGATTGAAACGACCTTTTACACGTTTTGAATGAATTTTGTTTACAAATGCTAAACAATTTTAAATCTCTTTCGATACAGCGAATTTTATTATCTTTACAAACTAATTTAAATTAACATATTTTTCCCATCTAATAATTAGGTTCTTTTCAAAAATTATCATTTCTTTCGAAAAAAAATTATATAATATTTTACTCAAAAGTAAACCACATTTCATTAAAACTTAAATATTAAAAAACAAAAAGAAAATAATTAAAAGGAAATCAAACCAAAAAAGTATATAAAATTCAAAAACCCAGACGTATTAGTAAAATGAAATAAGCGGCCAATTTCACCAGGTTTAGTTAAAACTTACTATTACTTTAATTTCCAGTTAACAGTATGTTTTTGACATTTATAACTGATAGTTAATTATAACTGAACTTGATGAAACTGACCGTATGATTAATAAAAACAAAAAATATAATGAAATAAAGTTCTAACATATAAAATTAAAAAAAAATATAAATAAATAACAAAATTGAAAAAATATATTATAAAACAAAGAGGTTTACCTTGTGTGTTTAACTTTTTTATTTTATGCAAAAACAAGCAACGAAATTTGTTAAAATTTTTTTTAAAATATGTTTTGGAAATAAAACAAATCTTGTTTCAAATATGCAGGTGTTGTATAGTTGTTGTATTTTTTATTATTTTTTCTCTTATAAAAAACTTTTTTAGAAAAAATATCGCTTTTTAAAATTCGTTTTAATAAAATGCCGTCGCTTTAATTCATTTAATTTCTTTTAACGACGGAAGTTGGGATATACGACACTTTTTTTATTTATTTGTTTTAAAAACTATTTTGTCAAATTTTTATGGATTTTTAAGGACTTGTTGTAGGTGTTTAAAAGTTGTTGTTGTTGTTGTTGCTATTAAATGTGGTAGATAGCTGGACGAACGCACACGCGTTGGAAAGTCGTAAAATTTTTGGTTGTAAAGTAATAAATTTTTTTTAGGAATTTTCTTTAAGAACTTTGTGTGCGGTCCCGATTACTGTAGTTTTTTTTTATTTTTTCTTATTGATTTTATTTTTATGTGTTGTTTAATAGTAATTAATTTGTTGCACGTACAAATTAAAAAAAAAATATATTGAATTTTTAACAGAAATTCGCGCACTTTTTTGTATAATTTATTTTATAATAAGACAGAGATAACAAGTTGTACTTTCTTTTAGTTGACACTCTCAAACAAAACAAAATCAAATAACTTTTGTTGTTTTATTTGTTATTTTATTTTTATACTTTTAATAGCAGCAAATAGTAATTGTTGTGTTGATTTGATGACTTGGGGTATAAAACTAAAGTAAATGTAGGTATAAAATTATTTGAATGGTTGTTATAATGCATATAACTACAAAGGAGTCGATGGGCAGCCAGTCCAAAAGACAGACAGTGTATTTAAACAATAGAAGTTTGTTTGTTTGTTTTTGCTGCTTTTCGGCTTTTGAGTAGAATTGTGGTCGCTGTTAATGATTATCACGGTAACAACGGAGTTGTGATGTGACGATGATGCTGCTACGCTGCTGCAAATTCTTTTTTTTCTTATTCTTTTTAAGATGTTCTAGTTGTTTTTGGCGATTCGTACGGATGTCTATAACCAAGACAATAAGATTTTTCTTCTTTTTTCAACTTAAAGTTTAATTCACACTTAGTTTTATATATAATTAAAGATATTTTTTATTTAAACCGCTTTCCGGTGGGGTTTTAACGAATTTTTCGCGTTTTTTTAGTTTGATGTTTGTTTATTGTGTGGAGGTTTATTTTTTTATGATTATTATAAGAAAGACAACGATAAAAATAATAAAAAACAAGTTCAAGTAGAATTATATGTGTACAATAATATAGTTTGGTTAGATATACTTAGATATTTAAAGCAGAGCACGGTTCTGTTACTGTTTCGTTACGGTTACACACAAAAAACACTCCGCAGACAGTTGTGCGCTCTACGATAATAAATATTATAATAAAACGAAATTTTTTAAAGAGTATAAAATTCGTGTAATTGGTAATATCTGCAGCTATAGCTTCAACATATAAACGAACAAATAAAACGAGTATTTGGATGGCTGGCTGGGCTATAAGACTGCTATATAAAGAAACAACAACAAAAATATTTATAATAAATATAAAATGTATTGGTGACTGTTTTGGTGTATCTGTGGCCACGGTTGGCGTAGCTGCTTTTATTCGCTGCTGCTACAGTTGGCGTTTGGAGGTGCAGCTCTTGAGCTTTAAGGCAGTGTTTTTACAAATTTGTTGTATTTGTTGCCGCTAAGAAATAGTAAAAGAAAAGTCAGTATCTGCTGGTTGCTCTGTTTGTATTTGTTTGAAAAATTGTTGCTAATAGATTTGAGTATAATGTTTTGTTATTGTGTTTTTTATGATTTTAATGGTAAAGAGAATAAAAAAAAGATTAAAAATCTAATTAAAAAGTTAATAATAATTCCTATGCACGTGCTAAATGCAGACTTTGATTATTATTTTTATTATTTATTAAACAAATAAATTATCATTAATGATTAATTACCGTAAACTAAAACAACTAAAATCTTTATTATGGATTTTTTTTGAAGTACTTTCTTTTTTAATAATAATCCGTTTATTGCACAGACATGCGTTTATTACTCTGATGCCCTTTTTACACTCTAAAAACCATGTTTTTTTGTACTCATCATCAAGCAAACGCAAAATTAAAACACATTCAACACACAAACGAGCCAAAGAAAAAGCAAAATAAATTATTTAAAAAAACAAAAATTTGTTGCAGCCAGCAGAGACAATAAGAATTAGAACACACTATTCTTTACTCTTTTACACTTATGTAATTAAAGAGCCAATGTTATTTTGCATGCACTCTCAACATATACTGTTATCTCATGTTTATTTTCCAAAAGCATTATGGCCGTTTACAAAAAAACTGAATGTGTGTAAGGAAATGTTAGTGTGGTAGTAAAAATAATGGCCGCTGCTTTCTTTTGGATTTTTCTCATCATATTCTCTGTTGAAGTTAAAATGCACTAGTAGTTGTTGTTTTTATAATAACAGAGTAAAAACAAACAATTATGAGAACTCCTAAACACTCAATTGAGTTGATTTATTTAATGTTTTATAAGCATTTAATGTGCTTAATATAATAAATTTTTTTACGAATGTTTTAAGTCAAACATCAAAAAATTAAATAACAAATAAATACCTTCAGTTTTAGTAATTTTTTTAATTATTTTTATTATAACATATTCATTAAATAAACTTTTCACTCCACTCTTTTGCTCATAGTTCTCTCGAGTTTTCTTTTTATAGCACAATAAATTCTCTCTTTATTTATTTACTTTATTTGTAGTTGGTGTTGTTTTTATTCTTATTTCCATGATTTTTTTATTTTATATTTTGTTACTATTGTAGTAGGTAGTTTGATTTTTATTGAAATTGCTGTTATGACATTTTTATGAAAATTTTTCAAATTTATGATTCTACAACACAACAAGAGTCGAGTTCAAATGTTTTTTATACACATTTTGTATAGTTTTTTTGCCAGCATATTCTTTTTTATTCAGCACAGAAGATTTGCACATTTGTGCGGTTTTTAATATCTTTTGTGTGCCATTATTCGTTCATTCGTTAGATTTTATTCGAATTAAAGAACATATTTTTTATAGGTACCTATCTATCAACTTTTTACTGTGTGTTAATTTGTGCAGCAAAGAATATTCCAATTAAGTATAATTAGAAGGTAGGTAGGTACATACAATAATTTTAATTATTTTTAAAACATTATCACTTTTAATTGTAGCCCAGCAAAAATTTTTCAAGATTTGGAAGCAATAAACACGTATACTGCATCACAACCGCTTCTTTTTTTGCTTCTAAAAATTACTGCCTTACTCTACTGCTGTAAGATAAGGCATGCAATCCTAGAATTCTTAAATGCGGTGCTAAATACTGGAAGAGAATCGCTCTTTATTCGTTTTAAGGAATGCATTTTCTACTGCTTTATTGAAGCAATGACATCATTTATTCTTTTGAAAAAAAAAATAAAACAAATTAATCTTATGGTGTTTTCTTTTCTACAAAAAATGTGCCTTTTTTAAAAAAAAAATTCAATTTGGTGTCTTTTTCTTTAAAATGTTGCTCCCGAAAAGGGTGGCTTGTTTTATTCTAAAAAACTCATGCTATTCGGGAGCAAAATTTTTAAGAAACAGACACCAAATTGCATTTTTTTTTAAAAAAAAGGCACATTTTTTTGTAGAAAAGAAAACACCATTAATTTAAAAAAAATCATACATAATTCTTATAAAACAATATTCCTTTCATTCCAAAATAATATTTTAGATTTATAAAAAAATTTTTGAGCGCCGAAATAACAATTTTTTCAATGCTTAATATTTTTCATTTACTTTATACACTAAAATCATGTCAGCTTTTAAAGCATGAAATCAGCGTTCTTAAGATCTCTATAGCAGAGCTTCTATGCGAGGACTTCCAAACAAAAATCATGTAATATTTCATAGAAGTGTAAGCGCTTCACACTGAATTCTCCCTTACAATACTGCTTCCGAGGAAGCATAAGTTTTTGCTGGGAGGTATAACAATTTAAATAAGAATTCATTTGTTTTATTTTTTAATAAACAGACACAACCTTTTGTATTTTTGTTATTGTGTAGGCATATTTACTTTATACCTATACCTAGGTAGATTTCAAATTCTTAATTGTACCATTTCGAATACCTACATACATATATAATTTTAAATGCGGTTTTATTATAAATATCTTTAATTTAAAATGTCATAGGTAGGTAATATAGGTATTTCACAACATTTTTTGTACTGTTATTTCTAATTTATTTAAAATTTTGTTTTAATTATTAATAAAATTACATTCTGTTTATTTTTTATAGGTAGGTATTAATAATTTATTTACATTTTTAAAATAGGTACACTACGGATTTTTCCAAAGTTGGTCTGTTGTCTGCGTCGCAGCGGGATCAATTAAAAATTTGATTTCAACCAAATACCTACCTATAGCATAATCAAAAAATTTTTTTACTAAATGAAATATTTTTTTTTTTAATTTTCTTTTCAATACATATTTAATTAGTTTATATGTTACAATTTTAATGTTATTTTTACAATTAAATTCTTTTAAACTTAATAATAACGGTTGTAGATTGTTTAGATTTTTTTTAAGTACTTTACCATTATTTAAATTTTAACCATCTTCTCGTCATCCATCCCTTGATTGCTTCAAAATTCTATTTCTCTGAAGGTTCCTAAAGAAAAAGTAATAAAAAGAAATTCAAAAATTTATTCTGAGATATATTCTGCACTAAACACTTTTAGATTTGTACAACAAGGTTCTATCTGACATGAAGTTTAGGTGCAAATAGAACCTTTTTGTCCTAAGGTCGCGAATTGTTTGCAAATATGTCATAGTTGCAGTTTTAATTTCAATAAATCTTAGTTTCACAATATTAAAATCTATATAATATGTATACTTAAACCTTATTAAGACAGTGCGACATGTCGCACAGAAATATTTCATGAAACAGAGTGTAGATACGCTTGATGTCGCACGAAATTTAAAATTAAGACACGATTTTATGTTCTCCTTTAATTGTAAATTGTAAAAATGATTTAAATTGAGAAGTTAAATTTGAATTAAAGACTTAAATGTCAAATTGTAGCTTGTAACTTACAACAAAAGACGTAATGTCTGAAAGTAATCGAGTTTTCGAAGTGGCACCAATATAAATATTGTTGCAGGAACTTGTCGCAAAGACTGAAACACGAATTATATAGAAACCCGTTAGAACACTTTCTTTGCTCTATTATTGAGATATTATTATTAAAAGCACTAAAGAAGTGGATTTAGATTTTTTACCAGCAGTTGTTAAGAAAATCAAATGGATATAATTTTCAAACGAAGCAAATATAGCCATAATTTGATTTCCAGAATTGGTTCAAAAATAATCATGTTGTTGTTAGAATTAACAATTATATTGTCAATGTTAACAATGGCGCTGCGAAATATGGCCCCAAGAAATAAATGAAAATTTACCACAAATATGGGGTTATTTTTCATAATGCAATATGACCCCATTTTTTTAATTAAAAATGACCCCAAAAAATTAAAAATAATCCTAAAAATAAAATGAAATATGACCCTAAATTTGGGGTAATTCTTCATTATGAACCCAAAAAAATGAACACAAAGAAGGTTATATTAAAAATTATGGATGAAGTTCATATGCCCGAAACTAAAAATCCCAAATTTAGAATCCCAATTTAAAAATCCAAATAATTATACAGTTTCGCCGGGCGCAAGGAGTTTTCCTCTATGGTATAACAAACACCGGCTTCGCTAACTAAAGCATCTCTGTATAACCGGTAAGGATTTTCTCCACTTTGGTATAGGAATTCGGGGTTTTATATACTATCGCTAGAAACTTTTACATAAAGTATTATATAATTTGTGTAAAAATATTTGGGGTGATTTTTCATTTCTTAATATTTGCAAATTTTATTAGTAAACGAAAAATAGCCCCAAAGTAAAAATTGCGATTTTATTTGGGGACATTTTTTATTCCACTTAAAATGCTAAACACCCTAACGAAAAAAATTAAAAATAACCACAAAAAACCAAAAAATTGCCCCTAAGTAGTGTGTTGTTATGTCACACGTAAAATTTTGGGGCCGTTCTTCACCTTACTCTTGGGGCCATATTTCTGGGGTCATTTGTGACCTTCTCCAAGAAAAGGGACCTAGTGTGTGAAAGTGAAGTTTTTAGAAAAACGTGTCTTATCTTATTCTACACCCTTTTAGGTACCAGTATCCATTCTTAAGTCCAAACACGTTTTTTGGCACACTAGGTCCCTTTTCTCGGAGAAGTTCACATATATGTTTAAGCAATTTTTTTTTCAATTTGCTTATTAAGTCAAGTTATAATTTTATTTCGGTTTTTATCCCTGCTACATGTTATGTTCCATTTTAGAATTTAACTACCGTATGGATCAAAAAATAAATAATTTTGTTTCTTTTCAACATATTTTTCAAATTTAAAATTAAACATACACAGCCGTATACACAACAAAAAGTTAGCCACAGTTTGTATATTTCGTAAAACGAGCTGATAGCTAGAATGCCGATTGAGCTTAGCAGCTTGTTAGCACAGAGTTTATTCATGACAGACTTTTATTCGTCTGCTAACTTTTTACAAATCAACTCTGAATTTGAATGATGCCAGATTATATTGCTTAAGAATGCAACACCTTTTGCATTAATCATCGCTGGTTTTGTCATCTAAATTTTTTTGTTTTTTCCACCACTAAAATTGTAAAAAGTTTTTAAAGCTAAAATAAATTAAAACAAATAAGAGTGCTATATTCGGCTATGTCGAGTCTTATATAGCCTTCACCATGGTGCGAAAAAAACAGAGAGTAAAGGTACGTTCAGACTGATGAAATATTTGGTAGGTAGGTAGAAAGGCTGGTGTGAAGTCTCCCTTCCACCTTCACCCAGAGACCAGTTTGGTCCATTGTGACGAGTGGTAGCAAACATCAAATATTTCATTAACGTAGTCTGAACACAAAATATTTTTGAGTGTCAAATAAAATAACAGCTGATTTTGAGCAAATAAAAGTATTTGCCGGCAAACAAATATTTGTCCAATGTGAACATAGTGTCAAATATTTTAGTATATTTTGAGCAAACATTTATGTATTTGATATTTTAAAACAATTGTAAGAGCAAGCAACGACAAATAATTTTAGCCATGTTCTTGATAGAATCAATTTTCCCTGTAAGTTTTCAGATTTTTTTACAGTTTTAAAGTTTTTAGGTACTGTTAATAAGTATTATGGCTGGTTTGAAATATCAAAATGTTTCGCTATTTTTGTTTTTTATCCGATTAAGCTATTTTAAATATATTTTAGTGTTTTTTTCCAAGTTTGCAATTTTTTGTAAATTTATATGAGTAGGTGAGATGCAAAACTCGTTCGTTACACATTATTCTAATTTTGGGAAAATGCAAAAAACATAAAGTGCTCGAATAAATGGACCAAATTAATTGAAATTATTTGATTCTGAAATGTTATGCCACTCTTGATTAAAAACTCAACAGTTGAAAAATTTAAAACAACTGAAATATAGAAAAATAATAGATTTCATTTTGCTACGAACTGTCGAACGAAACTAGTTTTGCTACAATCCATATGGGATCGAACTAGTTTTGAAACACACTACCCGCCAGGAAAATTAATCATTTAACTTAAGTATATTTTAAAAGTAATATTAATTTATTAAAATTTTACAAACGAGTCTAAAAAATGTGACAATAGTTCTGAAGGGCGAGATAAGGTACACAAATTCACGTGTTTTTCAAAATACGCTTTTTATACTGTTGGAATCAGAATTTTCCTCTATGGATGTGTGAATGCCCATATGTCCTATATAATGAAGTTTTCGAGTTAGAAAAGTTAAAAACAACACCAAGTCCAACTTGCTTAGATGTAAAGGGCATCAAGTGTATTTAGTGTTGTACTTATCCACTACGTTGAATATTTTGTACTATTTCTTTCCAACAGTTATATCAAATACATAGTAGAGGCCTAAAATTGGTCGCTTCATAATTACTAGAGTATTCAAACAATTAACCGGTGTTCGATTAGGTTTGGGCGATTGGCTGTTCGTATAATTTAAAATTGCTTATTTTCTATACAGGAATAGTTCGAATAATTTATGTCGATTAATCGAAAATTGGGTTTTCACAGTATTAGATTTTTATGTAACAAATAAGCCGGTACGTTTTCAATGCCATTTTATTGTGTCCTAACTCAGGAACATTTCGTTCGATTTACACTTTTTAAAATACAGTACAAAGACTGAAACCAAACAGTTTTTTCTTAATTTCCTTTCTCCTTTAAATTGTTAAAAAATCAAAAAGAGATTCAAGTGGCATAATGGAAGACTAAACATTTTTAGAAAAGGTAAGAAAAATATCAAAGAAATTGGATGTGCTTTATAACGCTTTACTTTCAATCTCTCCAACGTCAACAATAAGTGAAAGAATCTGTTCTAAATCAAGTTTTATCTAAACAAATGAAAGAAATCGTTTGAAACATAAAGATTTAAACTGTCCACTCTTTGTGAACGATTATTTTAGCTTAAATTTTGATGCTATTTTTTATTACATCTTTTATTACATGAAGAACCTTTTGTTTAATTGTTGTTACAGTTTTAATAAAATTTTTTAATTAAAAAATAAAATTATTGATCTTATTTTTAAACTTTTAAACTAGACACAATTACAATTATCCGTATAACCGAATAATATTAAATTGCTCGATTATTATTCGATTACATTTTTACCTCGGATAATTATTCGGGCGATTAATCGATTAACGCAAAACATCGATTAATTGAATATTCTAAAAATAACTCGTTAATATTAGTTTTTTTTAAATTTATAGACGCAATTGCTTTTATTTTCTTGGGTCCAACTCATGTCAAACTTTTCACGTTCATTAAAAAATAAACTAAATTAAAAGCCAAACTTTAAAGCTACTTTCACTTTCATACCTACAACAAACACAATATTAAATTTTAACTCTGTAATTAATAGTAATAACACAATCAAAAATTGTTAACCCTAAATCCTCTTAGTTATTTTTCCAAAACTAAAAATTATTTATTATATTGTGATCATTTTACGATATTTTTGCTTACATAATTAACCTCAGACTGCATTTGTGGCCTTAAAGGTAAAACATGCTACAAATTAATGTTTTACAAATTGACAAATAAGTGCACTTAAATGTATTCATTCATTCATCCGCACTTTTATTTTCCTATATGAACTTTATGTTTTGGGCATTTAAAATTAATTGCTCATAAATAACAAATTAAACACTTTGCGCCACACTTTGCTTTATTACTCTTAAACGCCAGAGGAGACTTGACACCTTTTAAGCCAATACACTCACACACATACGCACTCATGTTCATGCAAACACTTGTAATTTTTAGGGATTTATGGTGAATGTTGTAAATTATACACATCTTTATACAAAAATTTATTAACTCGAACTCAGGGAAAAGGAAGCAAAGAAAGGCGAAAAAGTCACAAGTTAACACAACAAAAACAAACAAATAATAAAAATATCAACAACATTTTCACACAAACATAAACATTTTATTACAACTTCAAGCTTCAAATTGACAAAACAATAATAAAAAAAATTACAGCAACGAGACTACTACAGCAGACAACAACAAAAATTAAAAAAAAAAATCAAAAATTATACAAACATGCTTTAATACAACTATAACAACAACAATAAGAAACGCGTCATTAAAAGATAATAATCGTTATATTACTAATAATAAAAAAATACAACAGCAACAACAAGAAAAATATAAAAACTGGGTGAATGAATTATTTGTCAGTCGGTGTGTCTGGCTGTCTGTCTGCTGTGAATCAGTTTATATGGCCGAGCAATTTAAATATTAAATATTGTCTTCCGTATAATAATAACAGTAATAAACGAATGCAACACAGCACTTACTTTATTTTGAAATGTGCAACATGTTGCAAGAGCAGCAGCAGTAGTAGCAATATCAAACAAAACAGCAGCAGTAGTGATAAGTACGTGAAAAAAAAACATAAAATTAACAATAAAATCCAACTTGCACTCGTTCTCGTACATATTTGAGGTCACCAGTGTCAGGGTTACTTTTTTACGACTTTTTTTTAATGACTTTTTCTCCTTTTGATTGTCGCTAACTCGGTTGATTTGTCTGTCTGATACTGGTTGATGATATTGTGCAATGTATTTTTATTTATTTATTTATTTTCAATTCAACTTTAAATAATTCCATACCAAATATAGTTTTGGACATTTTCTTCATTCGTTCATTTAGCCTTTCATTCCTTGTTCTATAAATGAATAAAAGAGTCATCTCTTTAGAGTAGGATGATTATGGTATGGATCTATAAAAATACTATTTACCCGAAAAAAGTGAATCAAAAAAACTGAAAAGTGTAATAAAAAATAAAAATAATAATAAAAACAAATTCAATAATCACAAACGTAAAAAATGCACAGAGAAACAACAACTTCTTGAAGAAAGAAAATACCGAAAAAAGTAGCAAGCAAATTGGAGAAAAACGGAAGAAGACATAAAAACCCGGTAGTTTAACATCGGTTATGGTAGACAAGGACGCATTGTCTCTTCAGTAAGTGCGTAGCTATCGTTATAAACATTTTAGATTTGTAGTAATTCCACTTCTGTTTGGAAAATACCTAATAAAAAACGCAATGAAATCTAATTTAAAGTAGCGAACGAAATAACAACAACTAAAAACAAACAATAAATATAATTGTAATAAAATTAACAACAAAATCAAGATTAATGTGTAAATAAATAAAGTTAAATACCATGATGATTTTATGACCGTAATAAAATGCGACAACAAAAACGGTTGGAATGGTTGGTTGCATTCAAGAGGTGTGGGAAAGATTCTATTAATCGGTAGTAAAAATTTAATTTAAAAAAATATTATGAACTATTTTTAAAAGAGTACACCATAGGGAATATTCGAAAAGTTGTAATAAATCTGCAGTTTATAAACGTATTTGAGCTTTACGTTTACTATGATATAATAACAGGTCTATTGCAATATCGAATTTTATGTTCTTTGTTTTAGCAGATTTTCGTCTACGCATTTAGGGTCATTATTACAATGACAGATAAATGGTTTTTGTTTTTAACAAGATAACTTTAACACAAAAAGGGACTGATAAGCTAACATCAGGCTGGAAACATCACAAGTGAATTTAAGAATTTGAAGCTGCCACATTTTCTGCTAAATATATGGTAACTTCAATAAGAGTTTTATATCAAATAAAATTATTCAAACTTTAAAAAAAACACAATTTAACACATAAAACAAAACATTTTACCATAAAAAAACAAAAAAAAAGCACAGTAATTTACTTCTGCCAAGACAAAGTTGTTGCCACTACGTATTTTAAACAAGCAAACGTATTCGGTGTCTACTGCAAGTAGATACCGACTTCATCGAAAATGTGTTTTCTCTGTGTGTGGTTTTGGTATTTTGTTTATATATCATTTAACATTTAGAATCAATCTTTTATTCCAAGTCCTGGTGACGAAAATTGTTTTTTCGCCCACTTATGTGAGCGGTAAATAACAAAAAATTTAGCAAATAAAAAAGGAGGCGGTATGGAAGAATTGTCATAAAGTTTAACGAGTACTGATTTGTTAATTACATTTTGGTCCGATTGAGATTTTTATGACAATAAATCACTTTAGCAAATTTTAGGAACGCAGATCCCAAGTAAGCCACACTACCAAAGCCCTTTTAAAAAGGCCCGACTGATATTAGTTTTGTATAACTAACAGTTGTAATGTTCGATTTTATGAAGATTGGTTTATAATTTACCACAGATCTCATATATGGCTAGAAGTTTTCTTTTCCCGTACTTTTTAATTTCCCGAGAAAGCAGGATTTATTTTTCAATTTCCCGGGAATATAAATATTTAAACAAATATAATTTATTTGAAAAAATAACTTATCACGAGGTCTATTAAATAAGTTTATCAATGCATTAGTAAAATTTCAGTCGTGTATGCCCCAAAATAACAGCATTGCCATAAAAGCAAAATACAAAGTTAAATTATTTAAATTAAATATTACAAAAAAAGGATATTAATACAGAATTGGCATTCAGAGAATCGTTTGAAAGCCTTTTTCTAGTTTTGTCCAAGAAGTCATAAATTATGTCATCTCAGGACACTTTCAGTTTTCTCTTCAAAACCTTGTAATTTTTGAATAAAGAAAATTATTTTCTTAAATCGTTTTCTTTACCATTCAAAATTTCCTGAAATGTCAATTTTTCACTTTTCATCTCTTACAGAAATATGTAGTAGAATTTTTGGAATATAATCCCAAAAGTCTTTTGAGATGATAGCAATTAAAAAAAATTAAAAAGTTTTTTTTTAAACACACTGTGTCTTTGTGTAGTTCTAAGGCGATTTAGCCATGCCCGTCTGTTGAAGTCACTGTTCCTTCCAAACAACTGAAGAGAGTCGTAATCTTATTATTGGTACTTCTACCTAGTAGCTTGGGAATCAAACCCAGAATTGTCGGTTTAGTATGGAGGCCACCCTTAAAAATTTAAATATTTATTTAAAAAAAAAACAGACATTAATTGGTGGCGGAATGAACTGATTGTCAGTATATTTTGCACAAATTCGATTTATTTGACTAGAAATTACACTAGTAGATGTCGTGCAGATCGGTCAATAATTTACCACATGCCATAATAAACAAAGCTATCGTAGTAAATATTGGTCTATCAAATGTTTGTTAAACTAAAAATCCCACTAATTTTATTTCGATCGGTTCATAATTTTATATGGTTCCTATAAAAAAGCCCCCTTCAAGAAAGACACTTTGATACGTCTAAAAACGTATTGAGGTAAAACTGGATCTCCAATTGGGGACGCTGTTTTAATACATTTTTACGTGATCATCTCATTTCGTGTTGCATTTAAGCAAGCAAGAATGTTGTATTCGGCTGTGCCAACTCTTTAATATCCTTTACCAAGAATTATAACTTTTCGGAAGTGGACCATATAAAATGGTTTTCATATGGGATTTCTCGGGCTACCGCACATTTTTCGGGGAAAATATCACGGGATTGTTTTTTTATTTAATTATGGCAACTTTACTGCTGTTAATGTAATTGTAAAAATGAAATTTCAAGGAGTAGGTGTAAAATAAAATCCGGTAAGGAATGCAATGTTTTAATGTTTTTAAACTCTGAAATTTCGAACAAGTAACAGAAGAGGATTAACAATGAACCCAATTTAAAATTTTTTAAAGAGCCAGATACATACATATATTTTATAAAAAAGAAAAAAGTTGTTCCCACTTGTTTTAAAAATAAAACGATTTTATATGCAGAGCAGCTGATAAATTCTACGCGACGCTCAAGGGATATCAGTTTTTACATACATATAAGATGTGAGAAAAAAACATTTTTTTTGTATTTTAAATAAAACTATGTATATCGTCGCTGCTCCGACAAAATCACCTATGTGTTTTTTTCTGGGTTTTCAGGAGAGAAAAAAAAAATATTAGGATCAGGTCTGCCATATTTGCCGATTTTTTGCCCCTAAATTATCAAAGTGCCGATTTTTTGATGAACACTTAAAAGACGATTACTTTTTGTTTGCTTGACAATAGTATACTAATACCATATTCACACGGACAGCAATATTCGTGTTTCGCTCTCTTATTCCTGTTTCGCACCCCAAACATGATTGAAACGGCTTGTTTCCCCATACAAAATTTTGATAGCGAAACAGGTCGTTTGATTTTGAAACAGGCTGCTAAACAGGAAAAATGTACTATCATCGACAATTTTGATAACAGTTATCGTTAGTTTATCTGAACTAGCACTCAAAAAAATCAAAACAAAAAATAAATTTATGTTTAATAAAATAAAGTGATAATAATAACGTAATGATAATAATGAAAGTATTGAATAATATATTTTTAAGTTTTATTTACTTTTTTATCTATTTTAAAAAGAATCACAACAACACAAAAAAAATGTCAAAATGAAACAAGAACGAATCGAATCGTATGAACAGCAATCTAGTTTCAGAGAGCTAAACCAGTGGTTTATATCGTCGGTTGAACATAGCATAACTTTAAGCGATACTGAAATAGTTGTAACATTGAAAAGAGACAACTGTTATTAAATTAGCGCTACTACTAAATTCAATATTATATGCAGTGTTTGTAATGTGTGTGTTGGGTCAATACATTTTTTTTTTGAAAAAATATCCGCTATGAAGAATAAAAGACCAAAGTTAAAAAAGTAATTTTTAAACATAATACAATTCAGTTAAAATGTATTGTACTATAAGGAAAATATAAAACAAATATTTGTGTTTGCAAACGGATAGATAAATATTTACAATAGAATTAAGGAAAGCTAAATTATATTCACTACCAATGAATATAATTTAAATAAGAATGATGCTAATATTAAAATGGATTTTTTTTTTTGTAATTTCATAAGTTATAAACATTAGTTAATGATGAATTGTTCTTATTTGCAACACTGAGTCTTTACCTGAGATAATATCTGATATAATATGTGAGAGAACGTCAGCAGAATGAGGGAACAAATTTATTCATGTTAATCTTAATCTTAAATAAGGGGAACACGTACATATCTTATAAGATTTCATAATCGAATGATTCTAGTACAATAAACTTATGTCGTTTTTTTTTCTTTTTTTTAGTTAAAAATATTGTTTTTTTAAACATTTATCATAAGATTTTAAATATTTGCACTTAAAATTAAACAATTTAATGAATGCGTCTTATTTTTGTTTTATATGTATGTGTGTGTATTTTTGACAGCTCATCTTATAAGATAGTTTTTATAACATTTCTCATAACAACTGTCTCGTAATATTTATTATAATATTAATATTAACACTATTTGAGAGTCCATACGTAAGATAATACTCTTTGCGATTGAATTTAACGTTTGCTGATATAAAAATCTTACATCTTATCTCAGGTGGACACCCTATGTAAGTTAGAATAGGTTTTATTGTATTTAAAATAGGTATTTTTAATTTGCCGATTTTCTAAATTAAAGCGCTGATAATGAAGATTTTCTTTTGAAAATATGCCGATTTTTCATCAAAATCATCTGGCACCCCTGTATTTTGAAAGTGATACGTTTAATTAAACAAATGTTAACATTGCTTTAAGTATTTCGCGAAAGAAAACTCGATTTATTGGCCATTGGGCAGCTATAACAAATTTGCTCGAACAACTACACATAACTCATTTTGTTGGAGCATTTTTAACAATTATTTTTAATATTTTTTTACACATTGCTGTTTTGGTTTGAAGAAAGAATGAATATTTTAATTAAAACTTAGCATATTTTAAGCAATATCTGTGTTTAAATTTTTATTTGGAAAGTTAAATAATTTTTCCTTATAAGAAATAATAATAGATAAGACAAATATTTTGAATCCGACAAATCGTAGTTACATATATGTATATTAATGAATGGAGGCTAAGGGAGAATTCCTCTTCCAATCTTGACAACAATTATGCAAAAAGCCGTCAAAATCTTACATGACGACCAGTCCAACTTCAGGGCTTGGCTAAATACATTTTACAGCCCCTTCAATACACCCCTTTTGTATCTTTCAGATGACTTTGTGGAATTTATACACGAGCGTAAGCTTTCTAAAAGAGCTTCTAAAGCGTTATACGAAAATCGTGTTTCCAAGGAGTTGAAGTAAAGAAGTAAGCCACGGTTGACTTGCAAAATTGATAGCTGAATGCCCACTGGCATCTTATCTCATCCGCGTGGTCGCTGAACAAGGTATGTATTTTAGACAAAAAATATAATGTGTTTCATTCCACAATTGCAAAAAAACGTTCTGGCTAATACGGGTTAATACTAAATTATTTTGGAAAAAAAACTAAAATGAATGTATTTAATATTTTATAAACAGAACATAAAATAGTTTGAAAAATAGCAAATAAAGTGCTAATGATTTGAATTATCATAAAATGCGTAGTTATCTAATGCATATATTTTTTTCTGTATGATTACAGACTTCTTTATTTTGATCCTTCTATTTACAGTTTCTTAGTGTGCACCCAGAGCAAACATATTTCACAATATGGTCACCTCCGGCAAAATTATTACTAACGAAAAATTTTAAACATATTTTGGATTAATAACTATAACATAGTCACCGGCAACCATACTATGGTTAAAGGAGCTATCCATTAAGAGGGCACAACCATATAATGGTACCCTCCGAAAAAAAAACTGGATTAAGTTTGTTATGTGGTGTTGTAAGTGAAAAAATATCGAAAAATAATTTTTCATTATTTTTGAGGTTGGTTGGTCGATAGATGGTTGAAATATTATTAATTTATTAAGAGTAACTAATACAATTGCAAATAATATTCAAACTCAATTAACCGTGCAATAGTAACGAAAACCTTTAGCTCGTTGTTGTAAAACAGACCAGATACTCCAGCGGGCATCGAACCCGCAGCCATCGCACTGCTAGGACAGCTTACTACCAACAAGTCTACCGTGGCACCATTTTTGACATAAAATAACTGAAATACTAGCTAAAATTTATATGTTGTAAAACATAGTTAAGTGAATTTTAACACATATGTAGCTGTTTTTGTACAAACATTCTGTGTATGGGTTACACATATCTACTTTTGTTAACTTCTGAATCAATGAGGATATCATTAAATGGTTTGGTGGGTAGATGTATCAATAACAAAGGTTTCAAAGGTAATAAAAAACAAATTTTAAAATTTTGCACTTAGCCAATATAGTTAGAGCAACGACGATATACCTACTAAAATTTTTTACAATTTTTGGATGGGCATATTCTTGTAAGAAATTAGATTTTCCAATGGACTAAACGTTATTTTACTTTGAATCGCCATTACTAACCCGCAAATTTTGTATTTTTTTAAGAATATTTTAAATGCATAATATTTCAAACAAAACAAAATTGTAAATATGTAATTGACAACGTGACTAAGTTTTCGTGGGTTAAGATTCTTTAAACAATCTTCAAGTTTTCGGCAATAGGTATAAAAACGTTGACTTAAAATAAGAGTATGTATTAAAGCAAATAAGTAGGTACCTAGGTATAATGTGTTTATAATAGCTTATTATTTTGTATTAAATGCCACCAGAAATCTATTGAAATAAATAAAGTGTAAGAAAAGTTACGTCTCAAAGAAGGGTTTAAAAGAAGGCAATATTGGTATCTAAAAGAAGGTTTGAAATGCATTTCTTTTGTATGATAAATTAAACTAAAAAAAAACAAGAGTTGAATAGAACTCTGACAAATGTGTATGAATAATATTTTTTCGAATAAAAAACAAGTAAAGTCATAAGTAGCTACTACAAGTCATTTAAAAATAAAACTAATCGATATCTAAACACAAGCAAATTACCAAAAAAAAAAAACCAAAACCCGTTTATGTTATACTTATTTTTGTTGTAGTTCAATGTCTGTCTACCAAAATGCCTAGGAAAATGTATAATCGAAATAAACTAAAAAAATCCTTTTCGCCAAATACACACCATTTACCCCATAATCCAGCAGTAGACAACAATCAAACAAAGAATTAAATAAAATAAAAATATTGTAAAAAAAACTCGGTTTCATATACAGAAGTAGTAAAAGAAAATATGTAGTTAAGGGAATCATGTGCAAATCCTTCAATTCCCATTTACTATACGACCGTCAATCGATATTTTAAAACCTTAACGTGCCATAATGATGCTTCATATTGCGCATATTTCCAATTCATTCCCATTCGGATGTGCTCAGCAAACAAAATCCGTTTAAAATGTTTATGTTATAAAGGCAATGCGGCGTCCCCGGAATGAGATCTGTGTCTCAATAAAAACAAAACATAAAAATTCAACACCAAAAAAGCAGAACAAAAAGAAAAACAGAAAATCAATTGTAAACAAACCACTTGAGACAAAGAGCAAATTTTATTGCAAAGAGTACATTGGAAAAATAATTCACACTCAGTTTCTGCTTATTTTGAGTGCAAGAGAAGATATGTACACGTGAGAGCGAGAGTAAAAGCATTACATATTTACAATAACAGTGTTGCCGAGTGAACTGTCATTTTATTAGCCGGCAAGCTACATCATTTTTATAGCATTAAAATCGTAGTCAAGTGTGTCATTTAAATTTTTATGTCTTTTTCTGCTTTTTATGTCACAATTTTTACGATTTGTTGTCAGTTAAACTGCAAACATTCACTGTATTTTGGAGGGGAATTGTTTTGCAGATATTGTCACATTAATAAATAAAATTACAATTAGGGTTAGAATTTAATCCCAAATATTCATAATTGCGATTACGACTAAAAATGTTTAATTTCATTACGATTTTCTACTTATCTTTTAATGATTTTATGTTTTGATTTAAAGTTAGAATAAAAAGTTAGATAGATATGTTAGAGCTGGTTTACACTCTTTAAGTCTTAGCCGTCAAGTCTTGAGTTTTTAGGTAAGGGAGGAAAAGATATGGCCTTCTCTTTTTCCTTCTCTACTAAAAGCTCAAGACTTGACGGCTTAAACTTGAAGAGTGTGAACCAGCACTTAATTAATCTAAAAAAAATTAATAAGGAAATTTTTTTAAAAACTATTTAACTATCTTAATAAAAAATGTAAACAAAATATTGTGACACTTCATTATAAATTCCTTAATATGATATGAAATGCAACAAAAACTAAAAACTAACATAAAATTGGTAGCGGAATGTGCCGATTGGCCTTAAATTCGCACAGATTTGTTTTGAATGACTAGAAATTAAATTAATTTTCAAAATTTATATAAATAAATTTGGTATAGTTTAGCTTAATACGACTGGAAATCACAATACCAGATTTCTTAAAGATCGGTCCATAATTTATCATAGGCCTCAATTAAAGACAATCTCGGAAAATATTTAGGTCCGCCTAAAACCGTAACAAATAGCAATATCATGGTGAAATTTAGTTTAGTAAAGTAAGACCAATAAGCCAACGGCCAAATTTCGTACACTCAGAAAATATTCAATGTAATATCGTCAAAGACAAGGTTGATTATACAGTTTTCGGCAATGACTTGCTTCATTGTTACTTCATGTTAATTTAACATGATTTTATAATAACTTGTGAACAAAATTTTTTTTAATAACTATAATTCATGTTAATGTAAAATTGCAGTAAAGTAAGAGTAAAATGACATTTTTAGTGAAATAACAATCCGAAGCACGTTGAATGAAAGTCATTTCAAGTTGAAACAACGTGAAGAAAAATCTTCAGAGACAACATATTCATTTATTTAAGAATAATCCAAACCACTTATCAGCGGAGCCAGAAGAGAAACAGAATATTAGTTAGTTATTAATTTTCCTGTAAGATTTCCATGTAGCACTTTTTTGTACTCCCCTTTGTTAGCAGAATGGCCCTATATGGGTTTCATCACCATTCAACTTTGAACATTCGTTGTACTATTTAACTTAATAATTTAAACAAAAATAATACGGGAATTTTTCTTCTCTTTTTATATTACAAAACAAGCAAAACAGGTTTTTATGGTTTCAATATTGAACAAGTTTATTTAAAAATTGTTCATTTAAAATAAACATGAAACCAAGATAATTTTAAACAAAGTCCATACTTTTGCAAAAATTTACTATGATTTTTAATCAACATTGCGCAATGTTAATTAAACAATGAAATTGTATTCTGTGCGTAAACTAACTATAGACTTAAGACTCTCGTCAACGCTATAATAAGCATGAGAACGCAATTTATAATTATAATGAGGTGAAATTTTATTGAACTCAGACGCACAAAACTTACACTACTATATTGAGTAAAAATCGGTCTAAAATATATCATTGGCCTTGTATAAAGCCTACTTGTTATGAAATTTTGTCTTGTTTACATGTGGCTATGCATTTTTGGTATGATCGGAAAACTTTAAAATATGCCTTAAACTATGAGAAATTTATTATTGTAAATCCAATTTAGTTTCACAGATAAAAATTTCACCAAAACTTTTTCAATTAATTTTATAATTCTGTTTCAAACAATTTTTTTAATTGTTCCAATTTATTTCTTAATTGAAAATAAAAAAAATTATAATGATTGAGTGTATATTTGCAAATATGAAAACATACACTAAAATTTCAAAGTATTTAAAAGTTAAAACAATTTTTTTAATTGCTTCAATTAACTGTGATTGATTGATTGAAAAAAATATTTTGATTTGTGTTCACGTTTTATATGCCTCTATTAATTGAAACTGAACAGCCAGAAAAGCTGAAACTTACAAATGTATTAATTGATATGATCAATTTGTTTGCATGCGGAGAATCAGTACGTAATTTAATTAATAGTACAAATTTCTAACAAATACATTAATTGATGTTTGTTTTTCTGTATTTGTGCGACTAGAAATCACAAGAACAAATTTTTAGAAGATCTGCTTAGAATTTAGCATAACTACCATATAAAACCGGCTTCGATAATCACCTTGAAACCAATGAAAATTTTACAAATTGTATTTATGTAGTGAAACTTGGTCCAATTAAATATTATAAGATCTAAATTTGTTAAGATCGGCCTATCAAAATATAAATAAATAAAACGAGTAATGAACTAAGATTAGTGGAGTTAATATGGAAATTCATGTTTTCTTTACAATTGAGATTTTAAGTTCAATTATTTACAAAATGACCGTAGTTTTTCCTAGTTTTAAGAGTTTTTCTTGTAAAGCTAATTAGTATTGCAAAAATTTAATAGATTAAATGGAATATTTTTATAAACTTTCTGTAGAGGGTCGTTTTTAAAATTTACCCGATCTTTAATCCACTTTATTTCGATTAGTAGAACATGCCCGATAGTCATATATTTTTACTCATGAGAAGAAACTACAAAAATAGTTAAAATTATTGTATATTTCAGGTACTTCGCAAGTTTATGAAAACTGTCCCGACAAGAAAGCTTGTGTAAATTATTTTGAAAATTATGATAATAATTAAAGGCCTGTTTCCACAACTTACCGATAGCTCAAGGTAGGATTTTAACGGCCGTATAAAAAGCAGTGTTCGAAAATAAACACTAAATATCGCTCATTAGTGTTCGGTTCGGAAGATTTGTGGAAAACACAAACGCTAATAGTGCTTGTGTAGAAAATCATTAATTAAATAACGTTTTCATGTTTGTCATCCTTCGAACACAAAAATAATACGGTTTTTATCAATCTCACCCAAAGATGAGAACAATTAATTCCGTTCGGTTTTTATACCCTTCATCACAATTATGGCGTTTTATTTTCTGAGAAATATTCTGCACTTATTTTGCCTTTTACATTTCTTTATGATCTTTTCTGAAAAATGTGCTCTGTTTTAAAAGTGCAACGTGTTCTTTTCTGAAGATGCTCCCCGTAAAAAGAAAAAAATGCTACATGTATAACACTCATTTTAATTAAAGGGGTATGAATGTAGCACTAGATTAACAGCTGGTTTTGTTAATAATTTATTTTTTAGGTCGTCTCTCGTGTTTTTTTTAATTAAAAATTAGCTCCAAATTTTTAACGATAATTGTACTTTATTGCTTTATGTCGAAACTTGTGTTCTTTTGTAAACGTAAAATAAACAACACTTCTTAAAAATCAGGTTAACATTTAAAAATGTTGGCAGATCCCATGTAACGCTTACGCCATTAGTTGTGAAGAGGGTATACTAAGTTTGTCATTCTGTGTGAAACTTTTTTATTGTTCATCTCAGATCCCATAAAGTGTATATGGGTCCTTGAGTAATTCTAAGTCGATTTAGCCATGCCCGACCGTCTGTTGAAAAACGTTTACTTTCAAAAAAACTTAAGAGAAATCAACACAGTTGGTGTAAAATTGCTTGTAGTTATCCTAAGCAGTTTGGGATTGAAAATCAGCAAAATCGGTTCAGTAAGACCAGAGCTATGAATCAATATTTTGAACCACCACCCTAAAAATAAAAATTGATAATTTTGTTACAAAAACTGACATAAATGGTGGAGCAATGCACGGAATGATATAAGATTCTGCAAAAATTCGTTCAATTCAACTGGAAATCAACTGTAAAATTTCTAGAAGATCGATCCAAAAACTACTCTAGGCCTCATATAAACCCTGCTCCCGGAAAACCGCATACGAAAAAAAACAAAAAGCCAGCAAAATAATTTTACACAATGCCATAAAACCGAAACCGACAAAAAAACTCGGTTTTAGCTTTTACTTAACCAATATAGCTATGCTTTATGAAATTGCAATTATACATAATACCCGAACTTCATATAAATACTAAGAAGAATTAATGTTACCTTCGGACATGCCAACGAGCAACTACACACAAACTTCAACATTTGCAGACGATACAGCTTTTCTAAGCGTCCACGAAAACAGTTATGAAGCATCTCGTTATTTACAGGATCATATATCTCAACTAGAAAAATGGCTATGATAATGGAGGATAATGGTAAATGAGCAAAAATGCGTACATATAACATTCACCTTGCGTCGGGAATCTTGCCCACCTATTAAAATCAATAATCAAATAATACCTCAAAATTCGCATGTAAAATATCTCGGTATACATCTGGATCGGCGATTAACGTGGAAATGCCATATAGAGGCAAAATTAACTCAAGTGAAACTTAAAGCCATTCAAATTCATTGGCTTATTGGAAGAAACTCTGTTCTTAGTCTCGACTGCAAACTCATATTTTACAAAACTATCTTAAAGCCTATCTGGTGCTACGGTATTCAACTATGGGGCACTGCCTCGGCCTCTAATATCGAAAAAATTCAAAGGCGTCAAAATAAACTTCTTCGAATAATCACAGCCGCTCCCTGGTACGTTAAAAATTCAAACATTCATAAGGATCTCAATGTGCCATTAGTAAAAACTATGATTACAAAATATGCAGTAAAATATTTAAAAAGGCTTGAACAACACCCAAATCCACTAGCTCGGAATATTTTAAATCATGGCGGCCACACTCGCTTAAGAAGAAGAGACACTGCAGCACTCACCGAATAAGAAAAGCGATAAACACCCACATACATAAATGAACATAAACCGTTATGACGAAATTTTGTCTGGCTCTGGCTGGACATATACAATGTATTAGGATAAGATTTGATTAATTATTGTTAGTTCATATTTAATATATGAAGATTCAATAAATAAATAATGAACAAATAAAAAAAAACCTTTTTAACTCTTAAGTAGGCACTAGGGTGATCGATTATTCGACATTTTTCAATAACCGGTTTTCGAATATTCCGAATAGTTGCTATTTTAAAAAAACCGGTTTTCGGTTAAGCATTTTAAAAATAACCGGTTAACCGGTTTTAATTCGAATACATAAAAATACAAAAATCAAATTAGTTTTTGTAATAAAAAGTTAATTAGAATAAAAACACAACAATTCAAGGTAAGGAACCAACAAAATACATATATGCTTCCGTCGATCCCATAAGGAGCAAAGGGCCTCAGTACATATATATGACTTAAGGTATGTTCAGACCACAAATATTTGACGATAGAATCAAAAAAAAAAAAGCGTGACCAGTAAATTGATTAAACTTAAGCATTATTTTTAACAATTATTTGCTAAACTTTATGTCTAAGATGATAATTGCATTTATGTATAATATAGTTAATAAACCCGTAATTAATGTTTACTCTAGCCCAACGTTTTGCAAAAGCAAACAATTCTTTAAGAAAACTGGTGGTTACGTTAGGAGTCAAATATTAAATAGGTGTGAACATAGCTATAGAATTTTTGAATAACTTTGGTTTTAAAAATATTGGGATTTAATAAAATTTATTACTTGACATATTTTCCCAAATTTATTGTAAATGAGTTTTAATTTGTTGCTGGTTAAGCATGTCTATATGAAGCAGTAAACTTCGGCCATATTTTTGAAAAGTGGCAAACAAAACCTCTTATCCAGGATTATATATTTAAATTTTTTTTTTGTTTCAGCATTATAGAAACAATAGTAATACGAACATGCTTTTAATGTGAAATATCTGTCAATTACACATTAAAAAAGTAACCGGTTTATTTTACTAAAATAACCGGTTTATTCGATATTCGAAAAATGGACATTTTAAAATATTCGACTTGTGCAAAACTAAAATAACCGGTTAAAACCGGTCGAATACTATTCGATCGATCACCCTAGTAGGCACCTAATTTGTGTGGTACAAACTACCACCTGGGCCTTGCTGGGACCACTAGCATTTTGTATGGAGTTTTTGTGGCTATAGAAATAACTCACACTAACAAGCCTATGGGCAAGGATGGGACTACTTTTATATGTATTGAATTTTTTGGCTATAACATAATAGGGCCAGGCCTAGGTGGATACAATATGCACAAAATTTTCATTGGGCCAGTTGCGACGCCCATGGTGTTTACACTTTTTCTCATTTTCTTGTAAAATCACTTTAATTGAGGAATACATAAAGTTTCGTTCAAATAAACTTAATAGTTATATAAAAAAAATAAACTAAAAAAAAAGTTAAAAAATGTCTTGCCACCCAGGTATACACTTAAGGGCGAATAATAGTATCTGAATTGAAACCAATAAAAAAATTGTATTGTATGTTTATGAAGTTTAACTTTGAAACTGACCGGTTTTAATCATTTTAAAACCGAAACCGCTGTTTCACATTTTTACGGTTTTTAGCAAACTCTGATGTACTCAATACACACACAAGCTATTCTATATAGCTGCGGCCGCTGCTAAAATTCTTCATTAATTTCTTCATAAATGTAAAAATAGAAACATTATAGAACATTAAAATATAATGTTTGTCTACAGTATCACCACAATTGTTCTGTTTTTTAACGAAGAACAGAACAATACATGATGTTTTGCTCTTTCTTGAAAATAGTTACCAACGGTATTAAGGGTTGCTTTCGACTTCACAATGACTAAAACATAGATACCGTTCTTGGATGTGTTAGCCGAACTCTAAACAACGTATTATAAAAATAATTCCGCTATTAAAACTTTACTTTAACCTGAAGTGAACCTTCACCGAAGGTAAAACGGTGTATATTTATGTATAAGTTTGTCATTCCGTTTGTAATTTCAACCATATTGATCTTAGGCCCTATAAAGAATATATATATTTTGGGTCCTTATGAGGAACCAAGTTAATTTAACGATGCCCGTATGTCCGTTGAAATGGGTTTTGCGAAGACCCCAGATATGATGGTAGGCTTGCCACAAATGAAATACATAAAAACAGTACATCGAGAAAACAAGGTAGGACATTAATGTAAAAAGAAGTACAATTTTTTTTTATTATTTTAACTTAAATTCAATGCATAGCAATTCATAAAGAACACAAAATAATAGATCTTAATTATTAAGTATTTAATATAGTTAAGCAGTGAAATATTTTAATTAGCCAGCTGTTTCAAATTAAATGTTTAAAACAAAAAAGCCTTCTTCATTTTAATTTTGTAAAATAATAATATTATTTTCAGTTCAATATCAAGTGTTAGTTTAACAATTTAATTATTCAAATTTAACAATTTATCATTTTCGGTTTTTAAAAAAATTAAAAAGCTCAAAGTGTATTTAAAACAAGTTTTTATTATTAATTCACTTTCTAAATTTTCAATGTAAATTTAAGTTGGGTCTTTTCCCCAAAACATTGAACTAAAAATTCTTTTAGTTGTTTGAATGAGGAAGTGAAAATACGAATATTTTCGAAATTGGGAAATTACCAACTTTGTAGAAATTCTTTTAATTTATTTTCTACTGGGTTTGATTTTACAATTTTTTTTTTAAAATTTTTAGAAAATAATTAAATTAGTTCTACAAATCCTGGACTGACATTTTTGAATTAAGGTTGAAAATGGAAGGTTTTCTCAACTTGTTATGGTTTAGGCTGAAAAGTTTTCGTATATGTATAAAGTTTCGTTTTCGATAGAAACTAATCTAAACGCTTTTTAAAAAGACAATTCTGCTGTTCATTATCGAAGCTGTGGCAAATTTGTAAGTTCGTCTATGAAACCATACAATTTTTGATTCCTTTGTGGTTTAAATTTTTCGCAAAGTTACTTTACTATCTAGAGCACGTCAATTAAGTTTAGGTTGTTATTATTCACTAATTTTTTTTCACATGCATAATATAGTATTTTCTATGTTGTGTACAAAGCCAAGGTTTGCATCAGCAAGTTTATTTAAAAAAAATTGCTCAAAACACGTGAACAACAGTTTTGTAACGGCTCGAACGGTTTTTAAAAATCTTTAAGCTGCAGGCGCCATCGAGTTAGTACATGACGCCGCATTTCAATCCATTCAAAACCGCAAAATTCGAACATTTCTTTCAGATTTGCAGTCCTTTTAGTTGATGTCGAAAATTTGTTGTACTTTGTATACTTATATGCAGAAAATGTGTTTAATTTTTGTGCAAAATAAAAAGTGCAAAATGAAGTACAAAAAAGTACAATTGCGTACTTCTTTAGTGTTTGTGCATAAAGAGGTTCGTCTGGCAAGGCTATATGATGAGGACTTCTTAGTTACATATTTATGTCACATTTGGTCTGGAATGTTGAAATTCAGCCTGAACGGTCCACAAATGCCTGAGGCATGAGCAAAAAGCCACGACTGCCTCTAATTTTACCCACAAATCTATTGTTGTTGTTTTTTTATTTTATTTTTATGAATATCTAGAGAACGGTAGGAGCCAAAGTTTTCAAGCTAGGTACAAGCATCTTGGATATAAAAACATAACAGCCGAAAAATTGTGGGCGGGATTGGACAAGCACTTTCAATACGTAGACATTATAGATGTCTGTATATCTGGAGAACGGCAAGAGCTACCCAATAAACAAATTTTTCATTTTGCGAACCACTAATGGTACATTTATAAAAATAAGCGAACTCACCATATAAAATGCATGACTTCCCTTACAAACCTGCTTCGATTGTGGCTCGATTTTTTATTAGGTAACGTTCCCAAATAAGGCACAAGCATCTTGGATATCAATTCACAACATCCAACGTGGCACACAGTTGATTTCTTTATATCTAAAGAAGGGTATATATGATTTGGTATAGCCGATTAAAGTTAGCACTTTTATTTGTTCTCTATAACGTTTAGAACTGATTTTTTAATTTTTTATTAACCTTTTGTGGCACAACAACAAAAATGGTTTTCGTAATGGACAATTCCACGCAAAAGTCTACCATAAATGGAAAAAATGATTATCTGATTTTGGTAGTAAAACTACTTAAGTATAGTGGCAACATTATGTTACTTTAAAATTTTTATAGCGGCAACAATTTTTTGATATTTTTTAAAAAAATTTGATATTTTTTAAAAAAATTTGATATTTTTTAAAAAAATTTGATTTTTTTTTTTAAAATTAGAACTAAAAAATTAAATTTTTTAAGTTTTTAAAATATTTATATTTCTTATTTCTAAAAAGGGTGTGTTTTGAATTTTTTTAGTTTCAATTTTGGGTTCTAACTTATTATTAGTGTTTCAAAAATAGCATTTTAACGATTTCAAAAATTACAATTTTTATCTTTCAAAAAATTTAAGAGTTCCTATTTTATGCGCTGTGATTTCAATTCTAACGTATCATGTAAAAATACTGACTTTTGTACTACACAAATTAAGTGTAGTGTCGGTCACGTTTTGGCCTGTAGTGTTAACATTTTACTAAATAAATGAATTTCAAAATATCGTTGGTTGCCATTTTTTTTTCTCTATCGGATAAATGTTGCAACTGCTACATAGCCATGTTTAAATTGATACAAAAAAAATATTACTTATCGTAATATAAGACAAAATAAAACAAAACAATTTTCAACACTAAATTTTCTTCATCACAATATAACCAAGAATCCAGTGTTGCCACTTTGTGGGTAATTACCCGAATTTGGTATAATTTTTACTGTCGGGGGTAGAGCGCGGGTAATTTCTCTTAGGTGTAATTCAGGTGTTATTTGAAATTCTTACTTCAGACACCCAAATAAAATCAGGATTCGATATCAGTGGTAACATTTATTTCTTTTTAAATATTGTTGATAAAAAATGCACAGTCTTCTTAACCAAAGACGGGTTCTTTTTAAGAAAAGTCTTCAATCATTTAATATATATTTGGATAAAGATGTCTTTCATAGTGATTTAGAACCTGAGGTCTATTGAAAACAGTTATTCAAACTAAACATTAGCCTCCAACATATACAGCCCAATTAAAAATAAAAATTCCCCGGGAGTTTGTTTCCCTTTTCCTATTTTACCCTATTTAAATTAAATTGTAAAAATGGGAGAAGAGAATGATCTCCCGGGGAATTTTTATTTATAATTGGGCCGATAATTAATTTTATTTTTATCTGGCAACTTTCAATTGCTTTAGTTTGAAAAACATTTAACAGGTGTAAAACTGAATTACGAAAACTGCAGGCATTTTGTTTACTAAATAAGGTATAAAGGGTATTTTAAGGACCATTAATTTTATTCACAGATTAAAAGACGGCATTACCAATTAAAACTTATTTCAAACAAATAGGCACCGCGCCTGCTCTTGACGAAATGCATTGCAGACGTCCAATTTTGTTCTTCTTTTTCGAGTATTTCTGGCCGCATGTCACGAATTAAATGAACAATGTTGAACTCCAATTCGTCAATTGTTGCTGGCTTATCAGCATAAACCAGTGACTTCACAGCTCTACCGAAATTTTAATGATTTGGTGGCGTTGTTCAAGCATAAATTTATTCATGATGATGTGCCTGAGCAAAAAGTGAGAGCAGTATGACAGTTCGTTTGCCAGCTAACCTTTCGCAAGCTCTATCGGGCTTAAAAAAAACCCATTATAAAGGAATGGCAATAAGCATTTTGAACCTCCTCTAGATATATGCAACCAAATGTGAAAGTTAAACTAATTATTTTAGGAGTTTTATTAAATGTTTTATTAATAGTTTGTGAATCTTTAATTTTATTTTTGGCAATTTATTTTAAGTTGCAATAATTATCTTAACAGTTTGACTAATATTAATCTTCTTTCAATGAGTTTTTTGTGTTTTGCTTCTTTGTAAATGTCTTTTTATTAACTAAAACTTTAATTTTATAGCAGGCGTAATTTCATTTAAATCGGGTAATTTTGCTTCATCTCAAGTGTAATTTTGAAATTTGCTGGTGACAACACTGCAAAAATCACAATACATACAACACAAATTGTACGCAAACACAAGAAAAAAGTTAATACAAAAATAATTGCTTGTATAAAAAAGTACTTAACGCAGATGCAATAAAGGGTATTATATCTCACTCAAGGTAGAAGTACATAACACGCGTTGGTGCGCGCGCGCTCTGTAGACTTCTGTCAAAGCAAGTTAAACTAGTGTATTTTCATAGAACAAGCTACATGCGAAATATTTTGACGCGTTTGCGCCAGAAAGTTGGTTTACTTTGAACTTTTTAACGCGTTGTGTTTTTTTGACAAGTAATCAGCTGACATTAAAAAAAAATTATTTAACAAAGTTGTAAACTATGAAAGAAAAACTTATTGAAGAGCTTAAAAACAGACAATATTTATATAAAATAATAAATTCAATAAAATAACAAAATCTTGATATACTTTCGAATCCGTTTTCAATGCAAAAATAAGTAAACAAAAAAAACAGCTGACACTAACGCGCGTTGTGTAACTTGCAATTTTTCATGTGCTAAAGTTTTTAAACCCACGACAAACGTCGACGAATTAACGCGTGTTATGTACTTCTACCTTCAATTATAACTGGGGGTAGGTAATGGAACAAATTTGCCATTTATTTTTGCAACATATTTAGAAAGGAAAACGACAACTTCTCACAATTGTGCATATTTTTTTAGAACAAAACCCGCGCGAATGGTAGCATACATGGAACATTATTGTCGGAAAAGAAAACACCAATAGTCCAATGCAGTTATCGGTTTGAAAATAACGTGCTGCCGCCACAAACATTTTTATTTTCGCCGTAAAAGAGTTCAGCCATCTTAAAAATGTTTTCTTTAAATTCGAAGGTGCCAATTTTTGATATAATGAAACGTTTTTTATTCATGTACGTACATTTTTTTTAATAAGAGGTTAAAAGAACATACATTTATCGTTATTGTAAAATAACAACCTCAGTGGGTTAATGAGTCCATCAATAGTGCAAGGCCGCATTTTATTTTTTTTTTTTCAAAATAACAACAGTGATGTCAGATGGTTTGTCAGAAGAAAATAGGGCACGCTCTAATTAAAATTTGATCAGATGACTTTGCATCTGACTTGTATAGATGCAAAGTTAAAAACGTAACACACGACATGTATGTATTTTGCATTGGGAATTTTGACGTGTTAGATGACAAAAACATGTCGTGTACGGGCGCCTTTAATGCGAGATAGGCAAATAAGCGAAAGATTATACACAAAACAATTTCGGCGATATATAATAGCAAACTATAATTTTACAAGTTAATTGCTTGTTATTGGTATAAACGAAAGCAATAAATATGTAAACTTAGACCCGCTAACAATCTTGAAACTTTTTTGAAAAACCTTTATTATTTTGTGTAAAATGGTATTATTTGTACCATCCGGAATTTTATTTTTCAATAATTTCAATTGCGATTTTAAGTTGTTTCTGCTGTTCTTGATATTTTTAGTCGTGCAACAATAAAATTTTTTGAGCAAATGAAAATTAAATTTACCATAAATGTACAAATAAAAAGTGTGTGTGTGTGTATCTGAGTGATGGTAATTAAATTTATAGCAAGTCTTCGTCATTTCTGTTTATGCTGTTTTTTTTTTGTCATTTTATTACTTTTTAATTGTCTTAATGATGCCACCGTTTTGTAAATCGTAAATAAAATAAGAATGATAAAAATGATAAATCACGGTTCATTTATTCATTCATTCATTCACACACCTCCAAACATCTACACTTACAGGCATTAAAAGAAAGAATGGGAACCAATGAATGACTGAATGAGTGAATAAAAACTCATAAAATGTTTAATTGTTTTCTGTGTTTTGGTAATTAAATCCTACAAAGAAAGAAAGAGTTAAATTTCTTGACTTACCATCATTATCTTCATCATTATGATCACGTTACGTTTGATTTATGCCACATAAAAATCTAGAAATAAAAGTAATTTTTAATTTACCAAAATTTTCTCTATGCATGTGTTTACAAGGAAAATGTAGACTGTAAATTTGAATAAGAAAGATAAATATCAATTAAACTGTATGACTTTATTTGCATCTTTAATTACACTTTGGGTTATTAAGATTTTAATTTTAGATACATTTATTTGCGTAAAAACTTTTAGAATTAAGTAAAATGGTTATACCGAAAGGTGGTTACTAACAAACGTAATATTTTAATTTTATATTAAAAAAAAATTGAATGACTGTTATAATCTACATTAAAATTTTCAACATGAAAATATGGCTTCAAACTAGTTCCTGTCGCAGTTGCAAATGAGTTTTACATGTAATTTTTGGCGGCGAGTCTCCTAAATCTAACTTTTTCGAATTTTAAATGATGCTGCTGCAGATACTCACTTAAGAAAATATTATTTCACATTTGAGTTTTCAATAAAAATTAAGGTTGTGTATTCCGAATGAAATAAAATGTATTAAAGTAAAAACTCATTTAGAGAATCGTAAACTTTTATACGACTTTTTAATGGACTCTTGCAATAAATGTATGGTGCGCGTTTGACTTCTATTTATATCGTGTGGTTTTTTTTTTAATTGCGAACCAAATCTGGAAATGCCATGAGAGCGACTGAAATCTTTCCAAACGTGTACGCTATCCAAAGTAATAATTTAGAGTTTAGAACTAATTTGGAAAATTTTATTAAAGACTTCTGCCCTCCTTGCTTAGAAGCCATATATTGGGAAAAAAATTTACGAAAGTATAATTAAAACACTTGGCTCTTTTTAACGTGAGTATTTCTGGATCAAATGTGTGTTCTAAGAGGGAACATTGTATGTATCAAATCAGATAACACTTTTTATAAACTGAATTGTGACGTTTGATAAAAATATGTACCTCCAATTGGCTTTTATTTGCAATCTAATTAAAATTTACGATGACACCTACATATTGCCAATTGAGAAAACAGTACGAATTTAATACACAAAATCTGATTGGATTTGAAATAGCGACCTCTATTTTTGTACACGTGAACTACACAGTCAATAAACAGTTATATGTTGATAATGCAGTTATTGAAAACTAACGCCAGTTAGTTGTAGTTAATGCAGTATTTTTAAGAAATTTCCCGAATATTCATGTTTGTAATTTCAACCCTCACAAATATATATTTGGCAAGTATACCAGGTGCTTCTGCAATTTTTGAAATAATATCTTGAGTTAAAATTACATTAGATATTCTGTTAATATAACAGTTGATGTTAAAGATAAACAAGTTAATGTTATTGTTAAACCTTCTTCCATTGCGCAAGACCTCAAATTTAATTAAAAATTCTTAATTTAAATATACTTACTAAAAATATGTAAAGCATGACAAATACTCCAACACTCAATTTACATGAGGGCTTTTACGGCTTTTGTTTGTGGGCAAACGGTGTAGAGAAGACTTGTTTTGTGTTTTTCATGTCGTTTCTTATATTTTTCTGTAAACTTTTTCTTGTTGCGTTTTATTCTTTTTATTACTTTAAAGTGTGAAGTTGAAAATACAGTGAGACCTCGATTATCGATAACAGAAGGGACCGGGAGCATTATTGATAATAATTTTTTTTGTGTTTTTCTTATTTTATATAGATATATAAAATGTATCCAAATAGAATCTGGGAATTTATTACTCATGGTGAGTAACATTTATTATATAAATTTGTATACTCTAAATTAAATTACAATTTATAAAGCTTTCATACTTAAAAAGAAAATATTCCTGGGAAAAATTGAAGGAATAAGACTATTACAGTAAAAAAAACTTTATAAATTGTAATTTGACTTAGAGTACACATTCGATTAATATGAAAATTTTTATTAAAAAATATATTATTATGTACATATTAAAATATGAGGAAAAAAGAAATTTTAGCAGAACATGTTTCTAGTACGTTTGGAAATACTTTGTTTACTTATTTTTGTTATTTATCTAAAGTAAATGAAAAAAATTATAATATGTTTATAATTTCAGATAACAGAGGTAATGCCGGTTAATTGATGCCGCCCGTTTATCGAATTACGGATAATCAAGGCCCTACTGTAATTACTAGAAGACTTGCAACCAAAAATCATCGTATAAACGCAGACGGATTTTGGAAGTGCCTTCAAAAGGGAATAAAGGAAAAGCGACGTCGTAAAAGCCCTCATGTAAATTAAGTTTTATTATTTAAAATAAAATACACAATTATAAATCATGAAATAAAAGATTAAACATTCGAATGCGATTTAAAAAAGATCGTTTCTATAATTAAACTCTTCCTCAGGGTATGAAGCGAAAAATTTTATTTCTACAATATTTGATATAAAATACATAAATATATGATGTTTGCACATTTTCAGGCATGAACAACACTTTTAAGACAAAGTTTAAGCTCCGGAGGTCATTCATTACAGCTAAAGGCACTTTTACACGATATGTATGAAGCAGTGTACTTGTCAAATTTCCCAAAGAATTACTCACTGAATCACCAGAAAATATGGCTTTATGCAAGAAAATTTTGCATCATTCTCGTTCAAGCCAACAATTTCTTGTTGTAAAGATATGTGTTGCTTGGTTATGACTCAAAACGAACTAAAATTTACTTGAATACAGCTAAAAAAATTCATTTTTATTTTATGTAATTATTTAAATCAAGTTTTCGTTGTTAATGGCCAATTTCAAAAATTATATTGGGTTTTCGAATAAGAGTGATATGATTTCTTTAAAAAAAAAAAACTTATTGATAAGGAAATTCAAAAGTTTTTTTTTAATGTGAACTACAATCGATACTAATAAGTTATAAAAAAAGTCATTCAAATGGTGTCCACGACTTCTTCTGCAGGAACGAATTCGATTAACCCAGTTTTCGAGCACTTTTTCGACTAAATCAAGTCGCATGTCCTGAATTGCACGTTCAATATTAACTTGTAAAGCTTGAAAAGATCCTGGTTTATTTCGAAAGACCGGTTTCGGTTAATCATTTTAAAAATAACCGGTTTTAATTCGAGTACATACAAATACAAAAATCAAATTAGTTTTTGTAATAAAAAGTTAATTAGAATAAAAACAAAACAATTCACGAAGGTAAGGAACCAACAAAATACTTAGATATGACTTAAGCGGCCCATACACTTGCAATATTATTTTAGCTGATATTCGACATATTATTTCCATTTTGCCCTATATTATACAATAAGTCGCACAATGCTTTCATTCATTAAATAAAAAGGTGAACACAACCTATAGGAATAACATAAACAGCATTGTACAATGTTGCAAACACACATCACTTTAATTTCGTTGTGCAATAAAAATGAAAAGTCTTTCGATTGTTGCCAATGTATTGTGCCACCTTCGAATATCACATACACATTGGCGATATAATTGTACCAGACGTAAAATTGAACAATTTTATTGCAAGTATATTAGCCGCTTTAAGGTATGTTCAGACCTAACAAATATTTGACGATAAAATCAAAAAAGAAAACCGTGACCATTAAATTGTTAAAACTTAAGCTTTATTTTTAACAATTTCTATTTATTTGCTAAACTTAAAACCTCTTATCTAGGATTATATATTTAAATTTTTTTTGTTTCAGCATTATAAAAACAATTCGCGGATCACAATTTAAACCCTTCCATGACATTGTTTGATTCCTTAAATTTTGTTTTAAGTTCTTGGTGTTTTATATCGTTGATTTCGCCGGTATGGTGTAGTTTTAAGCACGAAGATATGCTAGATCTACTTAAGAGTTTTTCATTTATTATTGGCAGCATATTTGTGTAAAATATTATTTGCAGTCTCTTAAAAACTTCTTGAAACAGAGTCAAGTTTTACTTGGCGTATAATTATGTCAAGCTTGTGGACTAATTAAACGTGATTAATAAGTCGTGACATTTAAGAACATTTGCAACTTATCCTTTTAAGGACCTTAAGGCACCATTGTCTTTTAAATCAGTTAGAAATATTACCAGAGGTGACATCTTTATAAAGATCAAAGATGAGGGTAGTGCATTCATTTTGCAGTTTCAACTCACACTTAGTGATAGTGCAAAAATATCATTTTGGTGATGTTGAGTGATGAATTGAAAATTTGTAGCCTCACTAAACATGAGTGATAGTGATGTTAAAAAATTTTGCACCCAAAAGTGCAACTAAAATTGTTGCACTAAATTTAAAATCAAAAACATGTGTTTTCATGATCAAAGCCAATAATTATACCGTTATTGACAAAATTTCATTTTGTTTAATGTTCTTTGCTTATGCTATCCTCCAAAAAAATCAAAAACAATGAACATACAAAGTTAAATTTTTTAAATTTCAGTTTTTTGATTGCAAGTCCAAACTTTGCACTATTTGAATTGAGTGTAGATTTTTGCATTCAATCTGCTGCGCTTAGTGAAAGTGAAAAAATTTGCAATATCACTAAAAAAAATTTTAGTGGTAGTTAAAAAGTAACAACCATCACTAAAGCTGGTTAAAAAGAGTGCAAACTAATTTCTTTGCAGGTTTATTAAGTAATAGTGCACTGCTGATTTAAATCAATATTTAGTGCACTACCCCCAACTATTATAAGATATATATAGTATTTAGATGCTGTCATCTAAATCGCTTATATAAGCGATTCGTATTGACATTTCTCATAATGTATTTTTTGAATTTAGTTACATTTTGTTTTGACATTTTTTATTAAAAGTTTAAGTTTGCCAAATTTTCAATAAGAAAAATACTTAAATTACGGGTAAATTTATAATAAAAGTAAGGAAAACGTATATAAATTACACATTACTAAAATAACCGGATTTGTTTACTAAAATAACCGGGTTTGTTTACTAAAATAACCGGTTTATTCGATATTCGAGAAATGGACATTAAAAAATATTCGACTTGGGCACAACTAAAATAACCGGTTAAAACCGGTCGAATACTATACGATCGATCTCCCTAGTATGCGCACATTTGCTTAATTTAGTCAGCTAAATCACATTATGGTAAGACCTTAATGTCTGTCCCCGAATATTATAAACATTCTGTATAACTTCTATATTGATACACATGCAGAATGACATGTGAGTTGAAAAGTCAGATAAAAAACATGCCGTGTATGAGATTCATAAAGAAATAAACATAAATATTCGGGTATGTTCTGTAAATCGAAATAAAGTGGATTTAAAATCGAACAAATTTTGAAAATGAGCCTGCAAAGAAAGTTCATAAAACTATTTAATTTTATATATTTTTCCTACTTTATGTACCAATTACTTTTACAAGAACAACTCTTAAAAAAAGGAAAAAATTCAGTCACTTTGTAAATAATTGAAATTAAAATCTCGTTTGATTTCAATTTCACTTCATTTCGATTTGTAGAACATGTCCGATTATTATATTAAGCGTTTCCTGGGGTATTTGACGAACGGCTTGATAATTTTTGGAAATATTGCGGGCATCAGTTTTATAAAATTTGGTGCTTTCCAACTTGTTGCACCAATGGTAATAATATCTGGCAACAACATTTCGAATTTTTAAATTGAAAACTGGATTTTATATGGAACACAAAACTAATTTATGTTTACAGTGGATTTGAAAAAATAATGGGGAAACATTTAATGCCAAATGTTAGACTTGATTATGTAAAAAAATGGATTCACATTCTCAATAATGTTCAGAAACAGAGTTTATAATTGCAGATAATTTGTGGCTCAATAAAGTGTAAGTGGTGGAATACGCCACAGTGAAAATAAGATGCTCAGAAACTAAAGTTGAGTCGATACACTGCATACAATTTTTAATTCGTGTTAACGATAATGTAATTTTGAAACAAGAGCCAAGCTGAGCGATTTCTGTTGGACTCTAATATCTGAAACATGTTGTAAACATTACAATCGATTCAGCTATTTTCTGATAAAGAATATTTTATTGCCTAAAATTAACATCGATTGTTAATATTTAATTTTTAACAAAAACATTTCCGGGAAGGAAAAAAGTCTTCGGATATAGAAACCCTAGTAACAACTCCGTATTCATACATCTTTTGCAAATTTTTTTTTTTTATCTTTAAAATAACCTAAACCACTCCCTTAAATATTTTCATGATTCACTTTGGAATGCAAAGTCAAATTTATTATTTAAATCTCTTCAGCTTCATGCTATAAGAATTAACAAAAATCCGAAGAAACCCGTGATGATGCAGCGCATTTGAAAACTTAAATTAATTGAAAAGTACGAATCACATGCACTTAAATGTGATTACAAAACCTCTTAACTCTTAAAGGCTTAAGAACATCACAAGAAAGTTTTACTACACACCCAGCATTTTGTGAAAACCATTTGCAAAAAGGTTGCATGTATTCAAGCAAACATTTTTACATTCAAAGCAGAAAAACAAAGAAGCCTGCAAAATAAATGGGCAGCCAACAAAGTAGTGCCAAAAAGGAAATCAACATACAAAAAAGAAAAACGTGTACGCGTTATAAAACCCATTAATCTGTCTGCCAGTTTTGCAGAATAATGTTGTGATTTTTATTTTGCTACAATAGGCAATGAAAGCTACTGAACAATCACATCCATCCCATCACTCAACAAGTTCATTTAAAGACTGGGTAAAGAAATTCATAGTCGTATAAACCAGAAATATTTTTTTAAAAATTATCCCGAATTTAAAATTCAATGAATGTAAAAAAAGCATGTGCAAGAATACATATTTAAATAAGACAATAGACATTAAAAAAATTGTTTTACTGTATTTGATTCATGCTACTCGCATGTACATTCATGCAACATGAGTATGCAAATATTTACAAAACAAAATTATTTGTGAGCTACTGAATGGCCCGGCCCGACCCGTATAATGACAACAATCAAGTATTAGAGGTGTAAATGGAACAAAACAAAATACTGTCCCCAGATAAACATTGAAACATTAAGATGAACAATATCAATTATATAAATGGCCACAAATGACTTTTACACCCCATTCACATTTATTTGATATTAAAAATGGTTTGAATCGATGACTACGAAGGCAACAACTTCCAGTTTCAGCCAACAAAATAATCGCAATGATGACAATACAATCTTTCCAATCTTTGTTGCCTAGTAGTATCTAGTAGAATGTTTTACAGTAGAAGGTTTTTTTTTTGTATTTATGTGGTGTTTTTGTTTGATGATGCGAGTAAATTTTGGTGGAATGGGTGCCTTTGATTCACTAAAGAAATCAATTTTCTTTACGATTTCCTTTACATTTTCTATGAACACGAATAAAGTATAAATCTACCGAATATTATGAAATAACCAATAATGTTTTGGTCAAAATACTCTTAGTAGAAATATATTAGTAAAAATAAAAATATTCATCTTAAGTATACCATGGAGTTGGGCTATATGGTCCAGCTCTAGGACATCGTTATGTTAAATAGGCCATGTTTTTCCATACGTTTGGGTCACGGTTGGACTAGTCCTAATCCCTTGTGGCTACATTTTAAGCGCGTGTTTGGACTAGTCCTATTATTTGCAGGGGAGAGATCAGATCATTTGAGTAAGTGGACTGCCATTATTAGCTGGAGTCATTGACTTGAGTTTATAAACGTTGCTTTTGGAACGAAACATTTTTTGATTAAGTTCGTGACAGAACGGTGTAGACAGAATAATAAAAATTAGATTTAACTGACTCGATTTTTGAATTCGAGTATGCTGAATACTCTGTATCCCATATCACCGATCCATATTCAACAATCGGTCGATTCAAAGTGGTAAACAGTTGCTTGTTAACATAAGGATCTGAAAACTCTTTAGACCACATATTAATAAATCCCAGGACACCAGTAGCTTTGTTAGCTGTCAACATAATGTGGTTCCTGAAATCCAACTTTCTGTCAAAATTTACTCCAAAATCATTGATAGAATCAAAGAGCTAGAGAAGGTATTTAAAAAATTTAAATTTTTAACTGTGGAATAAGAAAGTGTTAGCAACAGGCCAAATAAACTTTACACCTGCAAAAACTGATTATAAGTTACAGATGGACAATCCAAATAAAAATCTATTAGTGTTGACGTTTTCCAACTTGGCGTCCTTAACAGAATTTGTATAGGCGTCCTCTTGTTGAAAATAAAATATATATACACACAGAAAAAAATACCAATGTAAAATTAACATGGCGAAATGTTAATTGAGAATCAAAGTAAAGTTTTGCAAAAGTATGCCCTTTATTTAAATGTACCATTATTTCATATTAATTTTAAATGAAAAATATTAAAATAATCTTAAATCACGCTTATTAAATAGTATTCACTGATAAAAAAAATGAAAAAAAAAAATATTAATATACATATAAATAAATATGGATTCAATATTGAATCCATAAAAACCTGCTTTATATTAAAATCAAAAGTTTATCTTGTTAAATTAACATGCATACATAGTTAAGTATGTTAATTTTTTTATTTTCATTCCTAAAATATGTTATAAAAAGAAGACAATTCCCGTATTCTTTTAATTAAAGTTATTTAGTTAAATAGTACATCAAGTTTTCAAAGTAGAATGATGACGAAAGCCATATCGGGCCATTCTGCTGATGATTCTGTTAATAAAGGAGAATACAAAATAGGTGAATAATGTGTTACAGGGGTAAGTGTATTGAATTATTCTTAAATAAATGCATATGTTGTCTCTGAAGCTCCTTCATACTGTTATAACACACTCAACGTTTGACGTTTTCCAATTTGGCGTTCTTAACAGAATTTGTATAGGCGTCCTCTTTTTTAAAATAAGTGCTGGTTCACGCTGTTCAAGTTGTAGCCGTCAAGTCTTGAGTTTTTAGAAGAGAGGGAAAAGAAATGGCATTCTCTTTTCCCTTTTCTCCTAAACGCCCAAGACTTGACGAGTTAAACTTGACTTGTGTGAACCGGCACTAAAAAACATATACGGGCATGTTCTACAAATCGAAATGAAGTTGAATTGAAATCGAACGAGATTTTAATTTCAATTATTTACAAAATAACTGAAGTTGTTCCTGTTTTTAAGAGTTGTTCTTGTAAATATAATTGGTACTTAAAGTAAATATGAAGTATAAATAAAAAATGGAATATTTTTATGAACTGTCTTTACACGCTCGTTTTCAAAATTTGTTCGATTTTGAATCCACTTTATTTCGATTTACAGAACATACCTGATATTCTGGGTTCTTAAAAATCTTGAAAGCTTTAAATACTTGTGTTTTTGAAAACGCGGGTCTCTATATACACAATAAGTAATATCATTCCTCTTGCTGAAAATGAGTCAGACCAACTTGATTTTTTACATATAAATGTCCTCCCGGAATAAGGAGGTTAATGAGCAGATAGGAGATACGCTAAAGAGTTAAAATTGGGTACCAATATTTCATTTGCAAATAGTTTTTTGTTTTACATAAATGCAGTAAATAAATCTTTTTAAGATTTTTAAACTGAATTTCTTAAAACCAAAAAAAAACTCTTATTAGAACTTTTAAAAGTCATATTAAAACAACAAACATTTGCTTGGAAGTAGTGCTTGCGTTCATTTAGACTAATATTTTTCTTTAATTATTTTCTAACAAAAAAAAATTTGTTTATGACCTACACTCAGGGGATGACCCCTAATAATTTCCTTATACTGGGGAAGAGGTTAGAGCCAGTAGTGCTTCCGGATATTCGACTTGAGCTTATTAAAAACTGATGAATATGAATTCATATCGAAAATGCGAGGGAATACTTCAGCAGGATGTTTATTTCACATACAAACAGTCCGGCCAAAAATCGAACTTTCCCTATTGCGTTTTAAGATGCACCGGCCAATTGACCGCAAAAGAAATGGATCTTGAGGAAAAAAGTGTATTACGAACAAAAGAACGAGTTTCGGGAACCAGATCCCTAAATTCATCAGAATACATCCCATTGTTATAACGATACAAAAGGAAAATACAGCGCAAAATGCGGCGGTGCTAAAGGAGTCAATAGAATTGAACATTCTTCTGCCACCAATGAGAAACTTGGTCCACTCCTGATGCAACGGGAAATATAAAACTGTTTACCATGGTTATAAATAAGTTAATGAATCACATAGTGGTTTGTTTGGTTAAAGTTAACACTTTTAAAAGTGTTTAAAGTTAGTGAATCGCACTACAGATGGAGTAAAGTATCTCGAACACCGTTTTAAAAATCCCAAGCACTTAAATGATTCTTTAAATATATGTTTTTGTCCATCGGATATCACATTGTATTTTTATGCCCAGAGTATCAAGGGATTCTGATTCCTCAATAATTTTACCATACATATATACATACGGGGCACCCTGATCCGTCAGCACACAACATTCGGTATTTCGAGCTTTAAAATCGATCTTCTTCGTTTGGCGATTAGATCAGAGAATCAAGAAATAACCGTTGGGTACACTAGTCTTGTCCAACGCTCTTTCTAAGTGTTCGCGCAAAATAGTACTAAATTATCAATATTTTTAAATACACAGTGCAACACATAAAATGCAAACTTCTGATGTGGAATATCGCGAATTTATTGAAACTAACAACAAACTAACAAACGATTTGAATTTTTCTAGTTTAGTTGCTGTCGGATTCAATGGCCATGTTATTCTTTTCAGGACTATATCTCAAAAAACAATTGCAATTGTATTTTTCTGTTTATTATAAATTTTGATTGAAACGTTTCTACATATATTTTACTTTTGTCCTCTAAAAACAAGACGACCGGTCTTAATTTTAAACTACATTTAATTCTCAGTGCTTAATTAGATCATCTACAAACGTAGAAGTTATGAAACAACCATCTTAAATTTATTTTCTTCTGCACATTGATGCAAAAATATTGAGTGTATTTTTTAATATTAAGAAATAGTTTTTGTAATTTCTTACATTCTTATCGTGTAGGTAGAAAGGGAAATTATATTTTCCCTACCTACTACCGCAGATACTCGAGCATCTGTGTGTCTATGACTATCGGTTTACATAAATGTTTAAGTACATTTGTTTTAAGGGTTTTATCGTTTTACTCAATCGTCAAGTAATACATACTCATACATTTGATTTCATTTTTATGACAGACACAACATCAATAATGCTTCTTTTCGTTTTAGTTTGAATTCGTAATACATACAACAAACAACAAGAGCAACAGAAAAAAACTGAAGTTGAATGCCATCACATTTTATGAAATGCTGTTGTACAAGAATCACACAACAAAAAGAACAACAAAAATCCAAGGAATAATACAATCCCATCCGAATGAAATGTAAGAAACTAAAGAAACTGACAATATTTTACTGGATAGCACAGGGGATTTGGGTTGTCCAGTCTTAAAAAATCATCAAATTAAATGCTATTTTGGATATTGCTCTCCATAGATGTTTGTCTGTTGATTTGATTCGGTGAGTCGATGATTTTTTTTGCATCGAATAAATTGTGATGAGAAAACCATATGCTCAACTTGTTTCAAATCCGAAATTAAATTTCGCAATTTTAATCTAAAACGGCTTATCAGAACGCTACATGGCATTATGAAGCGAAGTTTCATATTTTACTGTTTTGAGATAAAAGCAAAATATTGGAAAAGTTATACAGTATTCTACAGATAATTGCATCGCCAAAAATGCCAATATTTGCTTGTTTAGCATTTACACTAATACGCTTAACTACCTCGTTGAGATAATTAAACGTATTTATTTACAAGATACCTTATCTTTTTTGTGTGAAAAAAGTTAAGACATAGACATTTTTACAAGTATCAGCTAAATCTAAAGAGATATCAATAAAAAACAATGGGATTTGCTGTCTTAAACTTTATCTGTAACAGCATACTCACACATACAAACTTATGATCAGGGAAACCGTAAATATGCAATTGCATGGGTTTTCTTGTGCCAGCAATGAAGGCAGAAACAATATATTTATCTGTTTAAGAGCTTTTTATGGATTTTGGTATCGATTTGTTTGTGAATAATTTGCATATTTTAGCTATTTCTGCGTTAACCAAAATTGCTTAAAATTCTGATTAACAGATGCTTTAATTTCGCCATCTAAATTTAATTTTCACTTTACAATTGAAAGCAAAAGCAAGTTTTCGTTGCAGAAAATGTTTTTCCAAACTGTAAAGTTTTATATGTGTATTTGCAAAAATTAAGAAAAAAGCAATTATATAAATTTGTGACGTTACATAGACATCTCGACGCATCGTTCAGTAAGCCGATTTAACCAGAAACATTTTTTAAAGTGATCTTTTCCTGTCGTCCGTCCATCTGGCTGGTTGTGAGTCCATGTAAACCTTTAAATTGATATAAGAACGAAACCTACGTAAATTGTGAGATTCGGTCCATACACTGTACAACACATGATTTCGGGACTCAATTCTGATTATTGGTTATGAAAGTAGACCCAAAAAGAAGAACTTCTGCATCATTAGCTTGGTCATGGTACATCGAATAATAATTTAAAAATTAATTTGAAGTTGTAAGTATTGTATAGGGGAATTTGTCACGTTTAAGGCTCTTTTGTTTGTCATAACTCGAGAACCACTAGTCCGAATAAGCTGAAACAAATTGAAAAGAATTACAATTCCTTTAATCTGATCATACAACGTTTCGCTACATAAGCAACAGTTTCGCAGTTATAAATAAATGTATGAAGAAAAAAAATATTTTTTTTCCCAAAAATTGAAATTTTTTATTTTTAATTCTTAAAAAATCCAAAACGGTAAAAAAGTGTCAAGTCCTATTACTTTTACGTAAAGTCGCATAACCTATGAACAAAATGAGACATTAATCATGTAAATCGATAAACGAGTTTCGCTTTTATTCACAGTTAAATAAAGGTATGAATTTCAAAAATTTGCTAGAGATATCCACAAAATTATTATTATTTGATGTACCATGACCAAACTAATGATGCAGAAGTTCTTCTTTTTGGGTCTACTTTCATAAGCAATTATCAGAATTGAGTCCCGAATCAATCACCTGAAAAAATGTTGTACTGTGATATTTAATCCCCATCAAACCTCTTTATTTATATCCATAAACCATTTATCATGTTCGTATTAAGATAAAATGTTGCTCACATTCAAACCTGCAGCTTCCATTCAAATATCAACCCCTAAAATATTCAAGCTATTTTATCCTTTTAAATGTTAATATAATTTAAATTTTAGCGGCCTTTTCTTTAATCCCTTTAAGACAAAATATCTCATATATTTGGTGATCATAACCTCATACCATATATAAAGTTTATTTTAATGCAAATATTAAATTGTGGAATATTTTGCTTATAAATAAGCAATATTTTGTTTTTTTTTTTTTGGCATATTTTTTCTAAAATTTTTAATGCATATTTTCAAATTATTACATGTAAACTTGGTTGCACTTTGTGTTTTGTTACCTTTTTTTTTAAAAAAAATCCAGTCAAGGCAAATATAAACTTCCATATAAAAAGCGTTGTCACAAATAACTCAAACATTGTTGGCCTCAAAGGCGTCAATTGATGCTAATCAGCATAGCCCAGTCACATCGCGTAGCTCCGCAGGAAATAATAAAAAGGTGCCAAATCGTATGGCTTTGTTAGCCAATTGGTATGTCCATTTCTCGGAATTGCCTTATCAATGGAAATGGTCGTATGGCACACCTCGCCCGGATCAATGTCATCTACATATGCCGTAGTATACGGACAGAGCTATTATTCCTGCGACGATGAATCGATATATATGAATCATCATATTTCACACTTTCGTTTATAGCGCCAATATTCTCTTCAGTATGCACATTCTTCCAACGTGTTGGTTTAATTAAGCGTTTAAAAAACTGCAGTCAAACACGAAGAACTGCAATTTCTTCCACTTCTTCTCATGTCTTTGGGCAAAAAAGAACTGTTGTTTTTACTTCTGATTCATTAAATGTAAACAGTCGCTGTTTAAACAACTCAAAAAGCGAATGATTGGACACAAATTTTCGTTTTTCGTTTGACAGTTTTAGTTTCCGACTGCAGTTTTTTAAACCCTGGTTTAATTGCAACATTAAGAGAGAATGTTGTGTGAAATCTATCCACAGTTCGATCAGCTCAGATAGACGATTATGTGGCAGTGATCGATTTTCTATGTAAGTTAAATTTGACAATTTGGTAGCGTGGTTTAAGCTCTAATAAATTCATGACGGTTTGCCAGAGTTCACCGAACATAAATGCTATGACAGCCCATTTGATAGCTTAGCTTACCCTTTCGTAAGTTCTATCGGGCTAAAAACCCCTTTGGTTTTAAAAAAAGATTTCATTATCGTTGTTAAAATAGGTATAATTGAATTTATTTCAACAATTTACTTGGTCAAGTGTACAGTGCACAGTTTGCATTAAAAATTAAATAAATAAAGGAGTCCACCCAACACATACAACATGTAAAATGCGGAGTTGAAAGAAAATTTAGGAAAATAAATATCGACTTAAAATAGATACACAAAATGGCATATGAGACCATTTAAAAACGTGCAGCATTAAAAATTGGGGATGATATTCTAACAAATCCGCACATACACACATATTCACCACACACAGCAACAAATTAGAGCAAGAGACAAGAACAATAGAAAGAAGAAGAAGAATGAGTTCAAAAGTCAAAACATTCCATTGCTAAAATTACAATATTCTCACCATCAAAATCCATTACGGCCATTGAAAATCAAATCAGGCAGGCACACAGACAAGATGGTTGTTGTACTGCGTTTAAAAATAATGTCTGACCAGGTTTATCTCTAACCAAATGCATGTTAGCAGGAATACGCAAGTGGTTGATCCGGTTTCTTTAACAAAAAAAAAAAAATAAAATAAACAAAATTTTTTTCTTTGTCTTGAGGTAAAAAAATACGAAATGGAACAAAAAATCAACAATTTGTTCTGAACTTAGCATAAATGGATTTTGTGGTTTCTGGATCCATTTGAGTAGAGGGCATTATTTATGTATGTAAGTATGTTTGTGGACTTTCGTAAAAATTGCGTGTTAAAAGTATCTACAGGATTTGGGTTTGTATTCGGTATCTTCTTAGTTTTGCCTTTTCGGTCATTATGCAGATCTATCTATCATTTTATTTTATGTTTATGGTTTGTTCCGTATTAATCATTAGAACAGTGTTACGCTTACGGTTTACGGTTGTTAAAACAAAATAAAAATGAACGTTGACCAAACTCATATCTTTAAGATTGAAATAAAAAACAGCAACAAAAACAAATTATTATTGTGAATGTTGTTGTTTTTGTTACATTTTAACGATGTGAAAATCAGTATACAACCCATTTGGGCGTTTACCAAAAGGACAACAACAACAACAGAAAAAAACAAATAAAATAAAATAAAAAATTAAAGCAGCTAAACAATCACGTTTTGCGTTCAAGTTTTTTTTCTGTTCGCTTGCTTGCACCACAATCGTTAAAATACTTGTTCGGCATTAAATCATTTAGTAGTCATTAAAACCAGCTTTAGTACTTTTTTATTTTATGTTGTTGCTTTTGTTTTTAGTTGTAGATGCTTGTGTATAAATACGAGTAGACTCGAATAATAAAATGCCAAAATGTATAGAGTAAATATTTATTGATAAACATTTTTGTAAAATAAATTAAAATATGTGCCCTTTTTGCATTTGAATGTTCGCAATAAAAATGAAATAAGCATCATTTGCTGGAGTAAAAAATGAGAATTACAAGCGCCAAGTTATCAACTTACAATCACGCCCGAAATCAAAAATATTAGAATGGTTTTTTTATTTCGGTTTTTTTATTTTATTCGTACACAACAAGATACATACAGTCTAACGTTAATACTTTCCTAAAGTTCATAAAAACACTTCAACATTTATACTAAGCAAATAATAAACTACATTTTTATTTATTACATTCTTTATGTTCTCATATTAATTCATACATTCGAGTTTGCCAGAATAAAAGAAAAGTAAAGCAGCTGCCACATGAAATTTCATTGCTTTTCTTTTTTAAATGGTGGAAAATCCCTAAAATGCCAAGATGTTTAAGGACCGAAATGATGTTATATAAATTTTTTAATACAAAAACTGGCTTAAAAACGTTTAAGGTTCTATTTAACCATTCGAAAAATCATTTGTGAGCTTAAAATTAACCCTAAGAAGCCCGAAAATGAGATGCTTTAGTTATTTATTTCAGCTATAAGGACCTTAAAAATAAAATCTTTTATAGTCCAGAGGATGACATAATGAACACCAATAGTAATAATAATAATTAAAATAATAATAATAGTAATAATAATAACAATTCAATAATAATATAATTATAAAATCAAGTTTTGAACAAAACAATTAGTAATTAATCCAAAAGAAAATAAAAAGAAAAAGGGGGGACAAAATAATAATAATAATAAAAAAAAAGAAAAAATAATAATAAAGAGAAAGATGAAGTTAAAGGCTTCCATTTTTTTGAAGAATTAAACAAAAATATTGTAAAAATAGAAAACGTCAGTGGTTTTATTAACAGCTATGGAAACGACTTTCATAGATATCTGTTTCACTGCTTGGTGGATTTTAACCACTGGCTGACAAACAATGCGTTAAAAAAACTGAACCCGATTGTGAGCGCAGCCAATACAACCAGATAGCAACTTAAGTGCATAGTCCTGCAACATTAAACACTTTCCCCTTCGTAAGGAGCAGGAGGCAATAACCTCCTCTGATTTTGGAAAAATGCTAGCAGCATCAACAGACTACATAGGTAATCCTCCCTCAGGCTAAACTCTCCCATAAGTAGTGAAAAATCATTATTTTATTGGGATTTCCAGGATATTTCTTTTCGCGACTGTGGGTAGTAAGCCAACCACGTGGTTGAGATTTCTGAAATTACATTTTTAAAGGAAAAACGAAACTTTCAGAAAGGCGGTCTTCATTAAAGACAAAAGGTATTTCCCGCAAAAAGTATACAAACGAAGGCCTCAGCCAATAGCAGCACTACGTAACAGAGTTATGGCCAAATGTATCTGAATTTATGTGAAATTCTTCGCTTAATACGAATATTAAGTCGGAATAATCAAAAGAAGAACAGTTTTCGAGATATTGCAAAATAATCGTTATTTGCGTTTTCAAAAAAAGATGATGTCATTTAAATGCAATGTCTTTAAAAATCTTTAATAAAATTATAAAAATAACCATGGGTGGCTTGTAAAGATTGGTCAAGAAATGACAAAGTCACAATTTTGCTCTCTTCAAGTTATTTTATAGGTCTGTGGAAGAAAACTTGTTTTCTGTATGCCCGCAGAATCACCGGGAACAATTGACTTAAGAGGAAATGTTAACAGCCAATATATAAAGCGAGAAAAAATAAAAATACATTTTTAAAATCATGTACCTAAGTTGTATAGTTTTTGCGATATGAATTTTTTCTACTTTCATACAGTTTTTTTTCGTTCTGGTGAACATTTTATGTTTTGTCAGTAACGCTGTATATTTAATTCTTGCGAATATATATGACACTGGGTTTTTTTAATACGGACATTTTGCGCCAAACAAGTCCCAGATTGGTGCAAAAATTACAAAGCTACAGAAGATCTACTGAATGAACCCACTTTTTAAACTTTAATGGAAGCAAAAACCCAAAGGAAGTTAAAACGCAGGTCACGACTTTGATGAAAATTTGTGTAGTCATACCGGTACCGTGCCACTGGAATCTACAGACTCCCGTTGTACCAGATCGTGAAATTTTCCTGAGATCTGTCAATTGTGAGTTTGGGCGAATCACAGGTATTGCACCTGATTTCCCTGGAAGATGTAACACCAAAAGCTGAAATATCCTTAAGATAAATCCTACAAACACCCGGGGGAGTTATATAAACAGCAACAATATGCATTCATTTATTTTCTTTTAATGTATTTTACTGCTGCTAATGTAATTGTGTAACTGTATTACTAGATGTTTATCCTCTTTCCGTGAATAACCCTATTGAAAAATCTGAAAAACATTATATAATCGGTAAAATGAAATAAATATTAGACCGTACCTCAAGAAAAAGTTCCCCGTACAACTTTCTAAAATAAAGTATTTTTGAAATAGAGGCTTCGAAATGTTTTTTTTTGCCAAACGAAGTGGTTGCATTTTTAGATTTTATGTTATATCTTCGTCATTAACCGTCCTTTCTTAAAGTATGATACAGCTCGAGAAGACAAATATTTTGCCCTTAGCGGCCATTTTCCTCAACTCGTTCTGGTATTTATCTTCCAGATTTCTATTCATACCACCCTAATGTACACCCTAATGTCAGAAAATTAAAGCTGGCGAGAAACTTTTTAACTTTTGCTAAGGAAGTAATTCGATAATTCCAGCAGAAACATTTTTAAATTTATTAAATTAAAATAAATTAAAGCTCGTAAAAACTCATTATTGTTTTGCTTAGGAAGTACTTCTATAATTCCTGCAGGACAGTCGGCAGTCTGGGATCTTAGCGGAGGCGGAACAAGCTACAAATGATAAGGGATCTGTCTACGAGTTTTGATTTTATTCACAAAAGATAAAAAATTTAATTAAACTTAAGAATTTCATAAAACGTCATATTTGTATGGGAGCCTCCTAATAGTTGGAGGGGAAGTGTAAGTTTTGAGAATATGTTAAGGACAAAAAACTAATTGAGGTCGATTATACACTTTAATAATAGGATGTTTTATAGAATGAATTGAAATTTTTATTTAGGAGCCCCTTTAAGAAATGGTAATAGCGGAGTTGGTCATACATTTGACCCTTCTTGGAGAATACTACTAGGGGCCCGATTTATGAATTCCAACCATACAAATGTGGCGGATTAAGAAAATTCTTAAATTTGAAATTGAATTTACAATAATTTTCAAAATCTCAAATCTTAATATTACAAATATTTTGTGCAGTTAATACCAGACTATTATTTTTCATCCACATCTAAAGTTAACATTTTGTATAAGGGCCTCTTCTTCTCAATCGGGTGATATTATTGCTTCCCAGTAAACTACGAGAATATTGATTACGATGGGTCTTGAGCTTTTTATTTGCGTATTTCTTTATCCCGTCATTTTCCACTAGGACAATTAAATCTAAAATTGTAGTTTTCGACCAAGGAGCTTTTTTTGGCGTTTTTATATTTTATCCTCGATGGAAGCTGAGACCGTACCACATAACTGTTAGCCATACCACCTAATTGGTTTCATAAGAGAATTATAGAGTACAAATAGTTTGCAATCACAACTAAGTGTGGCGGTTTTGGCAGTAAGCCCATTTATTTGAACTAGCTTTATATGGACAAGATTTGTCATATCCATGCGGAGCACCGATTAAAATTAATTTCAAGGTATATTACTTCCTAATGTTGGGTTACTACTTGACGAACTTATATTCATACAAATGTAGCTGTTTCTGCAGGAGTCTAGATGCTTCTTTCGGATTTCAATGGGTGCAAATGGGTTTGACTTTTTTTATTTTTGTTGAATATTAGAGGGGTATAGTGGGTGGATACAGAAGGGGTTCTTATATAACCCAGCTACATATAATAACCTTGCTATAGAAAAAATGTCGTTCCAGTTAGATATAAAGCTTCCCTAGATGGAAGCGAACTGACACCAAAGTAGCCCATTGATATGTCTTTGGTGGTAGAGATCTTTGTGGTTGGACTTCGGTCTAACAAATTTGTCAATTTAATTTTCTTTAAATATGAATATCAGTTATTTTTATTAGTTCAAGTGTTTGGTAATGCTTTTCCCATTTTAGGTTTAATTTGATATGGCAACATTAGCACTTAATACGCGATCAAAATACAATACACACTATGCATAAGTAATTCACAAATAAACAATTTATTTGTTGAAATTACATACTTGTGGCCAAATGAATATAAGCCTAAGCATCAGTGGAAGACGCCTTAAAATTCATAGTTGTCGATGTTTTATGGGTACTTGGGTTACTTTACGAGCCCATTAAACTGCGCCGAAACAAAAACATTCATAATTAAAGTTCGCTTCCAATTTCATTCATCATCATTCACAGCAATTGGCATCTTCTTTGTACGCTCTTAATACAAGGGCGTATTTTTCTTTTGGTAAATTATCATTTTGTTCTTTAACATCCTTCATAAAAAATTTGAGCTGGCGTTTTGGTTTTTCTTTCATACTCGTTTACTTTGATTTTAGCAATAAAATAAAAATAAAAAACTAAAAACTTACAAATGTTTCAATAAATTGTAGCACATTGTTAATAATTTTTGCTATAAAAGCAAAGCATTTTAAAAATAAAACGTGCTTAGATGCACTTCATAAACTAAGGAGTTTTTGTTTTTTTATTTATTTTGTTCAGCAAGAGAACAATAGAAAATTTATTTGTTTTTAAATGAAGGATGTAAAACTTTTTTGGGTTTTTTATATTCAGTTTCAAATCTATTTGGTAACCAGGTTTTTTTTTGAAATTACATAGAAAAAAAATAAAAACTCTTTTCAATTAAAAATCCGTGATATTAATTAAAAAATTAATTAAATTTGCACCAGTAAACAAATTAATAGCATCAATTAAAACATTTTTGATATTAAAAACATGCAGTAATGTTGTTGATATAAGTAAACATTTAATTCACTTGATAACATTTTTAATTAAAACAGATTTTATTTTGGATTAATAAATTAATTGAAAAAAATTGTTTTCTGTGTATAATTTGTTAGTGTAAATTATACATTGTTGGAAGCTTGTTATGTCTTTATGTCTGGAGATAAAAAATAATCAGGGCAAGTTTTTCTATTAGTAAAACAAAAGAGTTCCAAATATCCTCAAATTATGAAAAATATACAATGCAAGCCAAAATCAGAGTGAAGAAATCAATAATGTTATTTTTAGCAAAGTTTTCAATGAAAGTATAGAATTATTAGTATTGTTGTTATTTTTGTTGAACTGTTTATGATTTTTAATCCAAATTTTGAAAGTTCATCAAATTTAATTTTCATTAAATTATTTTTATGAAGAAAGGTATTTTACAGCATGAAATTAATTAAAATTTATTGATATTTTTTCTTTCATGACTACCGCGGGACTCGAACCCAGGCTTTACGGGCAGGTTACCCTTACATGTGTCAGTTTTACCACTTAATATATTCAGAGGGTTTTACCGTTTAACACTCACAGCCATTGACGACTGCTGGCAGTCAATAGTCAAGCATCAATCTTTAACCCAAATTGTATTTAACCTTTGGTAGATCGAAATTTGCTTTGAATGGTTATCTATTTTAATTGATTTACATGTTCTTCCTTACTTCTGTTTTAAAATTAAATTTGATGAACTTAAGCCTAATTAAAAGCATCAAAATTTGTAATGTAACTATTTAGCAAAATTTGCCAGTAATATTTTCCCCAAGACCTCCACCTCGTCGTCAACGTTTTAAAATTATATGCTTCTTAGCAAATTGCTAGCTACACTGTAAAGCATGCAGCTTGCAACTTGCAACACTTTTCATAATAATTATGATCGCTCTGAATTTCCTATTAAAGTTATAACACGAACCATTTCTATGCCGAGTTACATACTGATACGAGCCAAATACCAGTAGCAAAGAAGGAACGAAGGTGGCAGTGGATCGGAGTGAGTACAGCTTATCTTCACAATCGCTTAGATGGAGCTGATTTCATCAAATTGGCCGAGAATGCGGTAGGCCACGTACAACATCGAGACGTTCAGGAGAATGCGAAATGAACCAACTGGAGAGTATCTCGTAATGAATTGGGGTCTATCTTTCAAAATCGTTTTAGATGGAGATTGGCTGTTACTGGCGTTCTATGTTCCAGTGGGAGTTTCTCAAACTACACTAAGTAATGGTAGTCTAAAATAATAGTGGAGCAGTCAGTCGAGTGAATTTCTTCAATTTAACTCACATTCATAGAATTTGATAAGGTTTTTTAAACTCTTAACCGCTTTGCTATAAGGAACGCACTATCAGGTAAGGGCGTCCCCATCAAGCTTATAAAACATCTTTACAACAATGCGACATTCTTTAAGAGAGGCAACTCAGAAACAGCACACCAGTAAATTCAGGAGTACGGCAAGGTTGTGTACTATCTCCGCTTATATATAATTGTGTTCTCGATAGAGTAATGGAAAGAAAATCACGTGAAGACTGCAAGGAAGACCTTGACTGCGCCGATGATATCTGCTTGCGCGGGCACTCTTTTTGAAAAATATGGTTGTCGCTGACAATAACATGGTTGTATTAAACATAATATGTTTAACATTTTCTTTAAAAATAGTTTTGTTGGAGGTCACCACTATTAAACATTTTCTCGACGTGCAGAGAATTTATTTACCTCAACAGAAAAAAGTATAACTTTTCTACAAAAACATCTGCGAGTGGCCAGTATGAACGGGAAAATACTGATAAGTGAAAAAAATAAAAATATTACGTTAAACCCTGTTTGATTTTTTTCAATGTATTTCAGAAACCCCATAAGTCAACGAACTTTAATGGACACTAAAAGTGATTTTTTTTCCAGAAAAACATACATTGAAATATGACAGTAACTAAATTTTACTTAAAGAAAGTTAATAAATACACTTTAGCTTGACTTATGGTGTTTCTGAATACAGGATTAGATTTATTTATAGAATTTTTATATATTAAAATATGAACAAATCTTATTATTGCTGGATAAGTATCTCTTTTTTACGTTTTTATATATGAAGATGTTTAAAACTTGTCTTTTAGTTTAATTTTTCAAATATTTATAACTTTCAACATTTTAGCTCTGCGAAAACCACATACGTTATATATTTAAAAATAATTTATTTTTTATTCTTTACAAAAGAACGGGTCAGAATTTGTGAGATATTTTTCCGAGTGTTCGAATAAAAAAAATAAATGAAATTTACTTTGTATTAACATTCCCAAAAGAACTTAATACATACTAGAAACGGCCGTTAAAAAAGTAATAAGTGCATTTTAGATTCGTGCAGTTCCATAAGTATCTGCGGTTTTTTTTATGACACACAAAAACAATTTCAGACACTTTAATGACTGACTGCAAAACAATAAAAATAACAAAATCAGTACAAAAAATAAAAATGTGGCCATAAAATGATGTCGATTGCAGATTATTTGTTTGTATAAATATGAGCAGAACTAAAATCGTAAAATGTATTTGAAAGTAAATTTAGTATTAAAACTAAATTGTTGCCTCAAATAGCAATTAACGAACAATTACAGAAACTGTCTAATTAAAATAAATATGATTTATGGCCAAAAATATTGAACAAACTAAAAAAAGTCATGTTTTACATGGAATTGGACTGACAGAAACAAAAGAGGAACAACCGAAAAGTTAAGAATAAGAACAAAAAGCTGTAATAAAGGATAGACGATGTTAATAAAAGCAAAAACTATAAAGTACTAAAAAGCTGAACTGCAAAACAGGAAATCCCTTTTCATAGAACATTTCAGCTCTTCCCATAGACTGGTGCAAACTTTTAGATGCATTCACACATATACATACATATGTAAATGTATCTGCATACGATTATGGGCCTTGTTAAGTTTCTTTCATATCGCTTTTTTTTCGTTTAACATGTTCAAAAAAAAAAAAAAATATGAAACTTGTCTATAGTTCGTGATATATGGCCGAAACTAATGAAGTCGTCAATTGTCCGCCAACCATAACCGTTGGATGGTTGGTTGATGGTGTTACGTTCATCATGTCATGTCCATAATGTTTTATACGCAATACTTACAATGTCACCACTAGGCATGGGAGGCAATTTGTCCAGGTTGAAATTGCATTTTTACGTGACCACTAGAGGAAAATGTTATTTATGCGCTGCTGCAACACCACATATAAACCAACCAGCCAACCGCACAAGTCCAAGATACTATTATAATAATTCAATTCAATAATTTCCAGTTGAACAACAAAACGCAAAAACTATTCTGTAGAGTTTCAAATTGTGTATTTTGCATCATAATTTATTGCAATCGATATTGTAGAATGATTTGTTGTTGCTGTTGTAATTCAAATGCGTACCAATAAACATGACTTGTAATAAGTCATGTAAACATTTTCAACAAATCCATAATTAAATTGGAAAATATTGATTCCGGTATTGAGACAGTGTCTGGATAAACCCAACTTCGCCCAACTTGATTTAATATCAACGAATAGTATTTATTATAAACTTGCAACAAATTCAATAAATAACATATCATTAGAAAAAAACAAAACAATTCATTTGCAATAGACAACAATTTTCGATAGAATTCAATTATGACTTCAAACGAAACTTGTTAACTGAAGTCAAGTGTAGGCAGCGAATCAATGAGTGTAATTTTTTTTATAAGGAAAAGGAAAAATAGCCTGACGCGTGTATTAAATTAATAAAGTAATAATTATTTAGATAAGTCAAAAATATTTTTCAAAAAATAAAAAAATACAATTAACCCTAGATGGTTACTGTTCGTCGATTCGACGAAGCTCATTTACTTTTTATTTTGTAACTTTTTTATGAGTGTTCAAATAACGCCCTTTTTGTCTACAACATTAGCTGATGCCGTAAGCTTGTAGTGAGTGGACGTATACTCGTCGCAACGACGAAGAGTAACCTTAGTGTAAGTTTTTCTGTCTTTTTTTGGAATTTTAAATATTACTTTTGTCAACTGCTACGTCATATATACTTGCAATGGACACGTTCATAAGACGTAGCTGTTGAGCTCAACTGCTAGAAAACTATTGACAACTGTTGAGCCGAACACTTTCGTCTTAGAAACGGCATTATATGTATAATAAAAAATTAACTGCAGATAAATATAAATGCGGATTAATCGACAAATATGGCAGGCCTGCTTCAATCAGCTGTTGAGGTTGAGCACAACATGTTGACTTTAGGTAGCTAAAAAATTTTATGATGGATTAAATGGCTTCAAATACCAAACTGTTGTGTTGAGCGGAAGTGCTCAACTATGCATTTCTAAGGCAAACACTAAACGGTTACACAACTGTAACGTCTTATGAACGTGCCCAATATGTTCCATAAAGATCGAAAACCCAAAAACCGACGACAGTATCACTTTAGGGGCAGATTCGGGACACCTCCCATGCTTTTTTCTCTCCTCTCTCACCCATAAACTCAGACTTTCTAAAAGAAAACTTTCAAAGTGTGATCCCTGACTTACCGACCGCTTGTCAGATTTTGTGTTCGTATTCTCTCTTACTCAATACATTTTGCTTTTACATGGTATGATTTTTCTCATTCTACATAATGCCGTAATACTGCTGTATTGCAAATTTTCTGAAATGTGCTGATGAGAAGGAACATCAACACAGTTAAAAATAAAGTAAATCAAAAAATGTTTTTTCTTCAAACTGTCTGATTTGACTTGGATTGCCCCATATACTCTACAGGGTCTATGATCATTACTATGACTTTAGTTTTTAGTATGCAATTAATTATGTGTGTCAGTAATTTTGTTCATAACATTATGTATATAAGTATTTGACGACTTATGTTCCAAAAATCCCTTTTTTAATTCGAAGAATATAAAACAAAAATGCAATAATTTGTCTGAAATATAAGTATTATTATAAGTAAGTTTAAACTAATTAGGCAAAAATTAACAATCATTAGAAGAACGACAAAATGTTATTTCAAGGCGAATTCGCCTCGTCTTATTTTATCTAATATTTTCTATATATTTTTCTCTTAATTATTTTTAAATCCCACCTTGTTTTGTAAATTTATTATACACAAATTTTAATATGGAAAAATTAACACCAACAAACATAAAACAAAGAAATAAAACGAGTTTGACTCTTTGGTAGTAATTTTTACGTGACATTTACGAGTTCATTGGAACTTTAGGAGGATCTTTCAACCAGATAAAACAATTCGAAGAAAAAAGTGTTGCATGTTTTGGGGCAATAAGCTAATTTAAAATATTGTATGTTTTTGTTTACCATACTAAAATAGGAAGAAGTAGAAAAACAACAATAAAACAAATGTCGCAGTTTAAAGAGTTAAAATGGTATGTTTGCGAACAAAACTGGAGCTAAAGGTCAAGGCGTTTGCAAAATATTTAAATAAAATAAAGAAAATACAAAATTTCAGTTTTATTTTTATAATATGCACGTATAAGTATACATATATAAAAAAACAGGAAATAACATATGATCCCTTAAAAATTACAAAACCTGAGTTGCTCATTGTCTGAGTCATTATTTTATGATACTCAACTTCTTCGGCAATTTAACCCTTCCAGCCAAATAAACATCTTGTGTCGCCAGCATTCACAGCAGTACAAAATTTCAAAGTGTCCTCAGCTACAACTTTAAACAATGGCTTAGAAGAAGGGACATATTGTTCCTGTCTATTGTTTACTTCCTAAAAATAGTAGGAAAAACTAAGGCGTAAAATGTATAAATAAATAAAAGCAGTGCTGTGTATACATTTGATTTATGACACCAGAAAAACCGGACAAACATACGCGCAATAAAATATGACAGCATTCATTTACCCTTTAACCAAGAAAAAAAATATAAAAAATGAAAGGATTTTCTACGAAAACAATGAAAAAGTTGTTAGAGAAAATAAAAGCAAAAAATATGGTTGATTTTCAGTTTTTGTTTAAGGAGTTGCTTGATAGCAAAAATTGTTGTCATGTGTCGAGACTTTAAAGATTGCAGTATAAATGGGTTTTATTCAGCTTATAGAATAATTTTTATTAAAAATTTTGCAAATGCGTATTTTATTATAAAAAAAACGTAAGGTTTACAAACTTTAGTTTTATGTTTGAAAACGCTGAAATATTGTAATTACAAGAGTTATTTTTAAACAAATTTATTCCCAAATTGTAAATTTGTTTGTCCAAAAATCCCTATAAATTATTTTTATACTTCCTCAAAAATCCGCACTGAATACTTTTAAATATTGATTCAGTTTTATTTTAAATTTAATATGTAACGACATATTTGACTTGTATTGAATAAAGTTTGTGCATTTTTTATTTGACGTTTAGAATGAACACAAACTCAATAAATGTTTATCCTTCTAAATTTTTATTATCATCGTAAGTTATTTTGTACAGTTTTCTTAAATCGAACAGCTTTTTAATTGCTGGGGATGGTTCAAACGTGTCGCAACAAAATAAATTAATATAACAACGTAATAACGATTCTAGAAATTCGTATTGCTTTTTAATTATTTTTTTTTTAAATATATTTTGTTGCAAAAAAATGTTTATGAAAATATAAATAAAATTGTAATAAAAAATTAAAATCCCAAAAATTAATAAAATTAAAGTAGAAATCTGCAAAGTACAAAGTAACCCACTCGCAGCCCAAAAAGCGACCAAGACTACCTTAAAGGAAACGATATACAGAGGTGTGCTGGACATCGCAAACGTAAACCGCAAGCATTTTAAACGTCGTTTTTTAATAAGATTTCTGTAATAAAAGAAATGTTTGACAAATATTAAGCAAATATTTCCCTCTTAAGTAGGATTTTAAACCAAAAAATATAAGAATTAGGTTTAAAGTTTATTAAAAACAACTTTCAAATTTTTGCGTTTTGCGTTGGCGATTTCCAGCACACCCCTGATAAGCTTTCTTCTGAGCAAAAAAAAAAAAACAAAACATTCCCGCAAAAAAATATAAAAAAAAGTTTTAAATTTAAAAATGTAATAAGTTACATGGATGAGAAAGAACACCTGTATGGCCAAAATGTCAAACTTTGACCCCCTCTATCTCAGAGACTTTTTGACCGATCTTGTTGAAAATTGGAAGATGTCGATTTAAAAATTGGGTCACTTGACATGAAATCACCTATATGTCAATGTCCTTTAATTATCTAAAAATATTATGAATACGGAAATTTAAAATAAAATATTTAAATAAATGTTAACGGAGATCATAGGGTGTCAAAATTGATGACGTTTCTGCAATCGATTGGGTTTAAGAAGATTGTCTGATTAGGCCAAGCTTCCGATCCTAGAGTTGGGACGGCCAAAAAACCGTTAGGCTGGCTAAATACTGTAATTTACAGGGTTTAAAAAGCTGCAGTCAAAATCAAAAAATTGCTTCCACTTCCACTTTCTGATTTTTCATTGGACGAAAATAAACCATTGCCTTTACTTCTGATTCATTAAATAAAAACAGTCGTAGTGAAGGCAAAAGCAAAACACGAAAAGTTGAAAACAACAAAGAACATCGGCACTCGACATGTTCGGAAGTGATTCGTTTGACAGACTTGAACTTTTAATAAATACCAAAGTTAACGAAGATGGGACGTTGTGTTTTTTTCCGCAATTTTTTTAATGAATCAGAAGTAAAGACAACAGTTTTTTTTGTCCAATGACAAATGAAGATGTCGAAGTTGCAGCACAATCTTATGACTTTTACTATCTCAACTGCAGCTTTTTAAACGCTGGTAATTTATGTAACTTTCTGTTTTTATCGCACCAGTGAATGGTATATAAGATTCGGCGTAGCCGAATATAACACTCTTACTTGTTTTAATTCTCTTTAATAATGCGTGTTAGTGACTGAGTGTTCTAAGACGCTTCATTACGTAATGTGAAGGTTATTAAAGTTTTGGCATATCACTCTTACGTGTTAATATAGAATTCTGATTCTACTTAGCCCGACAGAGACGCTTTTCATCATGTTAATTAGAAGTAGGCTAATATCACAAATAACGTACTCGTATGCTTGCCTACATATTTTTGAGAAGTCTCTTAATACAAAAATGGAGCCATTTCTAACTATTTGGATTGAAGATCAAAATCAGTGAAGAATGCCCTTAAAACAAGTGGTTATTCCAAAGAAAGCTTCAACATTGTTTGTAGATCTAAAATAAAATTATCCGTTATAAAGTCTATCAAATCAAAATTTATTTTTCAGCTAAAATTATGAATCTCGGAACCATTTAAATTAAAATTAGTACAACAGTATGGAAAACCGTGCATCGTTTTGCGTCGAGTTGTTCCGGTCCCAATTAGTGACGCAAACCGGGGTATTGGTGATACAAAATTTAAAAAATTTTTTTTTTACAAAGTGTATTTATTGGCCTAGATGTCTAGAAAAAATTCGAATAACGCTCATGCGAGTGGCTTAATCAGAGCGATAATGAGTTTTAATAGATACTCTGTAGCCGATATCCGCATATGCCCTCAATAATTCATGAACTACTTCAACTACCACTAATGCATATTTTTAAACATATTATGGTTAATTCAACCACCGGCAATCATATTATAGTTAAAATAATCCCCCTTCAAGAAACCAAAGGCAAATTCTTATGGTTTCCAACTTTTCCAATTTAAGAGGACTCAGTAGTATCTTCGCTTTTGCAACAAACTAAAACGAAGGGAGTAGGCCAAAACCACTGATATTATAAAGTTAAAGATTTAAGCCCATGAAATTAAAATGTAAATACAAATATAAAATATTAAAGAAATATTAAATAACTAAATAACTTTAATTTTTTGATTAAGATTTGAACCCTGTTAGAGCACCTGAAGCAAAGCAGACAAGGTTTTTAGTTTCAAGGAAATCTTTTTGTGCTATTAAATATTAATAATATTTTTTTAAAATTTTACGTTCTTAAAAAAGGTGTATTATTGATAAAATCTCAACAGGTACTCAGGTATTTAACCGGATCTATATTTTCAATAATTTGAAATTAGCAAAAGATAAAACACACACGCATAGAAAAATAGTTGCTGCTAATTAACTGAAGGTCAAGTCAGTAATGCCAAATTAACAATAATACTTGTTTTAGTAAAATTTAGTAAAACAACCCAAAACCAAACGAAAAGGAAAATTTCTGTAACCCTTGTAACAAAAGTTTAAGCGAATTTTAGCGATTGTCATGGAAAATAAAAAAAACTATGGGTTTCTAAAAACTGAAAGGATTTTTCAAAGAACATAAATAAAAAAGTATGACCTTGAGTTCTTAAAATACTGTTTATTAAAAGATTGAAAAAAAAACATACATAGATTTTTATTTCAGAAAAGAAACACACAAATTTTTATTATTTTATGACCGAAGACAGGTATTGCATGGGAAATATTGCCAAATGTCTATTATGTCATTTTTACTGTGGACTCAAATATACGCACTCACATTCACATTTACAGAGTTCTATGGCGTATAAAATGAAATTTTATTTCCTTATTTCAATGGCATAAAATTGGTTATTGACCAAAAATTAATTTTTTTTTTTTGGCATTCTGTCGAGATTTAATAAAAGAAGACGTATAAAGCAACCAGCAACAGCCAATCTGAACAAAACTGTGAAATGCATAAAGACACGAAATATAAATAACAAATCTTCACGATGAAGAGAATGAAGGGGCGAAATGAACAACAAACAGGCGCAGAAATATTTATTCAAGTGTTATTTTTAAAATCAAGTCATATAGAATATTTTCATACAACAAGAAACAGTCTGACTGACGGATTCATATACAAATTTACATTAACATGGTTTTAGCTATTTGTTCGCCAAATAACGCAATGCTTAAAAGGAAGGATTTTATATATGTGTGTTTTATCGATTTCAGTGGCCTCTTCTACGGCTTCCCTAAGGATTCCAATCGTCAGTATTTCAGGCACTATTAGACATTCGTTTGATTCCAATTAAGTTTCGTGGCTAGAGTTCACCCGAAGATGTTTGTTTACGAAAACCTGGAAAGCGTTTATGTTTCGAGAGGCAGAGTTTCAAGTATTACAAGTTTTTAATACTACTATCTGTTTGGTCCCGGCGCTACTCGGGATTTTCTAAATAAAAATAAAAAATTAAATACTGGAGAATTTTGTTAAAAACTTGACCCCAGCGCACAGTGGTTGCACTTGTATGAAGGAGAGCGACAAAAATATTTAGAATAAAGATATCATCTTGAAAGTTACAGAGTATATTTCTGATAATCTAAAAACAACATACTGATAAAATGGGCGTGGTCACATACCCCTATCGTCAATTTTTTACATTTGTTTGTGAAAAAGTGGAACAAATTATATAACAATATTTTTCCACGCTTTAAGTAAATTTTTTCCTTCAACAGAATACTTATGTTTACCGACATATACAATTTAGCACTTTATAGTTTTCCAATACATAAATTAATACAATAATACATAAAATAATAAATTGTTTTAAACTTGCTACTCATGCACCAATTCGATAGCAGATTTTAAAAGCGTACTTTTCTTCTTACATGGCAATTTTCTTTGACCTGAAATGAATGGATCCGAACTCAGCAATAATATATTTAATAAATCCGTGTTTGTTGCAATTCTAGAAACTTTCCGTGTGTGTTGAAGCCTGTATCTTTTAATATCTTTATTTTTGGCCTCTGCAGCTTCCTCTGAAAGCTCTCCAATTGATACTATAGCGTCGTCAATTACTGCGGAAGCGTGCAATAGGATCTTGTGTACTGAAGGTGGGAGATAGAACCAAGGGTATTTCTCTACCAGCCCTTTAGCAGTATCAAGCGCGAATGTTTTAAATTTATCAGACTTCATATTGTAGATCTAAAATACGTGAAGCTGTATGATCAAGCAAAATTTTTAAGTCTACTTCAGCCTGAGATTCACTCACGGTAATAGATTCTACATATGGATAGCTTTTTTTCTTTTCACTCAACACCTTTTCGTAACTAGGGAGCATACTAAAGGAAACCTTAGAGTTTATAAAATCTCGGATATGCAAGTACTGATGTTTTGTTAAATTTGTTTCAATTGTTAATGCAAGAACTTGAGCAACATTTAATTCGGAACAAATTTGTGCTGGTTGTGAATATGCACCACGTAAGGCATCTGCTGCAGTCGCATCAGTTTCAGCAAACTTTGCTATTCTACGTTGTTTTGTTCTCTTTGAGGAATTTGAGAAATCAGATGTAGGGCGACCACGTTTATTCGCTTTTAATGCTTGTTCTTTAGGTGGCGAAGATACCGTCTTTAGTTTTAAGGAAACAACTTCTTTGATAGCCAGCCATTCTGAATGATATTTTAAAACATCTGATTTTACGCGATGGTTTTTTTTCCAAATGTCAACAATTCTTTTGCATAAATATTGAACACATTTCCGTAATTCACAAAACGCACCTTCCTCGCATTCAAAATCAATGTATTTTATTACTACTACACCAAATCTCGAAGATTAGGAGGCGTGGAAATATCCATTGACGGGACGTTTCTCTGATAAGAGTTAAAAAAATATATAAAAACAAAATACTTTTCAATAACAACAAAAACTTCACTCTTATTAAACCAAACGACATATGTACATACATCACAAATTCTAAAAAACACATTAAATAAAGAGGTTGAGGTAGTATATTGAATATATATAAAAAAACTGCAAAAATCTGCACTTGAATTAAACATTACATAAAACTACATACATGTGTTAGCATTTACAAACCAATTTGGTCATTGGCTTCGATTGGGAAACTAACTAAAACTCTAAATAATTTTTACGAAGATTAGCAAACCATGTAAAACAAAATACTTCTTCAAAATCTGTATTTTACTATAACCACAACACAATTTATTTACTTATTATTTCATTAAAACAATGCCAATACCATTTACATTAATTTCTATTTTAATAATTTTAGTCGGGCACTTTTATTAAATGTATTTTAAAAACTGAAGTTTCACTTTGTTTCCCTAGTTCGTTTAATCAACTTTTTACTTCTACACAAATTCACACTTTAGTTGTTTACATATCAAAATTACCGTTAGAAATTATCAAAACAAATTCAGAAAAGAGACATTTGATGACATAAGCGACTAATTGTTTCGCTAGAAGCCCAATATATTATGATATTTTTTTTATTTTTGTCGTATGGGCGCAACCACTGTGCAGCGCTTTCACTGGGTCAAAATTTTATCAGGATTTTGTGAATTTTAGCCAAATCGACAACAGCGCCACCTATCGGGGTTAAGCTTAAGCGAAACCTGGCTTCCGACTAAAATAATTTATTTATTCACCAGCCTACCCCTGTGTACAGACTTTTTAGCAATTGGGCTAGTACATGTGGAACACCCTTACACTCGAGAGCATTTCTATGAATATCAAGGGTAAAGGTGTCAAATACATACTCGAAATCAATTAAAATAAGGTACGGAGGAGACATCCATTCAGCCGATTTCTCTACATAACTCTCAAAGAATAAATGTGGTCCAAACGACGTAAGTAAGAAATTTACTTTGCACAAATATTGCCCACGGTGTAAGGGGGAAAAGCGGTGATTTTTGGTTTCAAAAAAATTTTCGGTCATTATTTACAAAGTCATCATTAATTTTTTAAGCATTCGCCACTAGTTATGAAGAGATTATACAAAGTTTTCATTCCTTGTACATATAAACTTAAGGGACTTTCATGTCTACTTAGCCCTGTCTATCTGTCTGTCTATTGAAATTGCGCTCACTTCCGAACGACTCAACAGAAAGCAATATGTTTGAAAAATGTTCTTGAATAAAGTTAAATAATCAAAATCACCCTAATTTTAGGCCCTTTGAATTTTATAAGCAACTTTCTCAATATAAAAAAGTTTCTTCTTTAAATTACAAACAAAAGATTTTAAGCTCGCTGAATTGATGACATTTTGTAAAATGCGCCACAGTGCGGCGGAAGTGTACGTTATTAATTTATTTTGTAATGATGATCTTCATTATCATTCCGTTATTTCTAATTTATTTTGTGCTTAGTTGTTGTTGTTAATTTAATGTCACTTTATTATCAATAAAGTGACACTTAAACTACCATTTAAAAGTATTTTTTTTGTGTTTGTTTAATACTTTTTTTATGTAAAATAATTTTTGTGTTTTGGAGATTTGCTTTTATTTAAAAGTTTGATATTCATTATTATCATTAGTTTTATTGTTGTCTACGAATAAAATTTTAATAATTTGAAAAAAAATTTAAAACTGTATACGTATGTGCATGTGTATGCCAAAAAATGATTATTAAGACTTCAAAATGAATTGCAAATAAAATATATTTATATCAAATTTTTCGTGTTTTCTTTCAGTTTTATTACTTTTCAATAAAATATTATGGAATTATAAATCATTATAAAAAAACAAAAAGCTTTTGACACTTTGTCATTTTTTTGTGGCAATTGAAATTCATCAGGGCTCTTTCGTCACAAATTTGGTCAGGTGAAAAAAGGTTTTTTATTTCTCCACTTAAGTATAAATGGACTAGACGTATGAAGTGTTAAATATGATTTATATCGAACGTTAACTATTAAGTCGAACTAAACATGTTGTCATTTATAATCCAAAAGGCTTTAAGTACACAAAAAGCAACAAATATTCATTGTTACATAAAAGAAGTGCAAATTAAAATATATGTATGCGTTGAATCTGAAAAGGGTAAAGTAACATGTCACTATTCCCCAAAGGTAAAAATGAAAGTTTCAGACAATCCTTCGATTACTGTTAAAATAGTTTTATTCTTTTGGCATGTGCAGGGACTCAGAATCACTTTCTGAATCGATCGATCCGGTTGGCTGGCTGGCAGCAAAGCTGGCCGCACTCCCGAAAACAGCTTTTAATACCATCACTTCATCACTAATGTTGGTATTGATATAAAATTTGATGACGATAACTGTGATGTGTCAAAAGTTTGTGCTGGTAGGTACAGAAGTGACCGTAGATCCTTGTAAATCCTCTCGTTAAATTCACTTTAAGATGAAAAAATATCATAAAGATGTAGATATTTAGCTAATATTTCTCACAAAGTGCTCCTATATGAATCTTAACATCACAACATAATTTTGTTTTGGCGGGTCCTGGATCACCCATGGGACCCAAATAGGATACAATCGCGAAAGTTTATCTGTGTAGAGTATCATTTGGGTCGGGCTTGACCGATTTTACTTTCTTATTTGTTTTTTTTTTTTTTTGCAAATGACCTCTCATTTAACCTTGTCTTAGTAACTAACAAAAAATACATTCCGGATTAAGACAAATTATTGTTTTTATTCACCTTTCGTATACTGAAATTTTACCATGTATTTTTAGAAAAACGTATGAATATTCAAAAGCAGTAAAAAAAAATAAAATGGAAATATTTTATATTCACATATGTTAATAAATATATGTATATATTTTGTAAACTTTTTACATAGTAATTGAGGTAACAAACAGTTAAATACAATACGTATATAAGAGTAGGCCCAAAACACTTTCTGCGCGCTAAGTTTCATTATATTAACGAACAACGTTTATTAAAATAATTTTTGTTGGCTCAATGAGTTATACGTTAATATATAATGAAAAATACAATTATTTAGGTTTTTACAAATACGTGCCCTTCATTGACTCAATGAACATGCACTTATTAAATATTTCCTTAATATGGACTTATAATGAATAATGTACAATTCGTTGTAATAATGAATGTACTAAAAAATTAATAAAACTTTTATTTGGCAGAGATAAAGTTCATTAAAATTAACATTATCATATCAATTATACTTCATGCAAATTTTGTATGAAGATTTACGCATAAAATCCTAATGTGACCATGACATTTTAGGAGATGATTCAAGTGTTGCCAATAAATTCATTTATCAAAAAAAAACTAAAATTAAATTTATGTCGCTTAAGCTATTTTTGCTGTAACGGCTAGATATTTGCCTCAATTAAAATGTACGTTAAAGTAAACAAAATTTTTGTTGAGCTTACGAAACATTTATTAAGTATTATTAACACAAGAGTGCATACATTTTAAAAACTATTCATTGTCCCACGGAACTCATTCGTTAAAATTAATAAAATGTTCGTTGGGCTGTCGAGAGATTTAACAAGTATACATAAAACTAATAAGGTTTTCGTTCAGTTAACGAAACTTTATTAAAATTTGTCCCTGCATTAATTTGTTGCCTCAACGAACTCGTACTTAGAAGCCAAAAAAGTGCCATGGGGGTAACGTAACGTTTGATAACCCGAACTGACCCCGTGTGTCCAAATGGATACAATAGTAATCTGTTGCTAAAAGAGTCAGAAAATGCAAAAAAAGATTTTCTAAGAATATCGGTAACACCTATTCTTGAGTTGGTAGGCATCAACGTTCATTATGGCGAAGATTCAGTTCAGTTGGTGAATGTTTGAGGAAAGCAGCGCGGCAACAAAAGTGTGTAAATAAAAAACAAACAAAAATTAGGTAATCATAAAAGTTTCGATGAATAATACAGTTAGAGGGTTACTAAATAAAACAAAGTTGTGACTTTTTAAAAAATTTGTTGTTATGTTATGAATTTTATAGGTGTGTTTTTGTGATTCCAGAAAATTAAGGTTATTTTTGTGGAGAAGGTGACGCTAAAATCGAACTACAAGATATTCCTGATGATATATGCCCAAAAAAACTAAAACACAACTTAAAGGTTATTGTGAAATTATACTAAAAAGTAGACGTAGGCCATCCACAATAGATGAGCTGCATAACTGTCATGCTCTTTCCACGATTCTTTCTTAATAATCAACTATAACAAATTTATGCACGGTGTAAACGAATGGACCAAAATGAATCCGTTTATTTTTTATTTGGCTTAAAACCAAATATACTTATTCAATAAATGTTATTAATCATTGTGGCACCTTTTTATTAACATAAAACAAATAATTTAATTTTAATTCATATATGTAGATAAACGAAATATTTCATTTTTGTACTAATTCATTTTATGTTGCACATTTTTTTGGGATCATAAACTAAAAAAGAGTCAAAACTTAAAAAAGACATTTTTGACTTTAAAAAAATAGAATTTTGTTTTAAATAACACTTTGAGCCAGAGTCACAAAGTTCAACTTTGTGCTCTCCGCATTTGGGATTTTCGCATATATAAATTTTTGATTTTGACACTCTGCAATTTTCCCTATGGGTATGATCTACACATACTTAATTCGTGATTTTTGTTTGTATTTTCTCCTTAGCCGGTCATTGTTGCCACTTTTGTTTGGAGTAACAACATTTACAATATTTGCTCACAAAGTTGACAAATAAAAGTCACGTTAATACTAACATTCGACGATTCGACGAGTTCAAAACCAATAAAAGCAATGTTCCAGCAACGCGGTTGAAAAAACAAAATTACACACAGCAAAAGTAAATCATCTACTAACAGCATACAAAATTTTAGAGTGTTGCCCACACCCATTTAAAAGTAAATTAATTATAAGGGAGTAATGCCCGTCAAAACATCGATCATTAGTCCCTAGAGTACCTTAAGCTTTTATATATATATTTTTTTTTAATATATCACACAATTATAAAAATTAACTCAAAAGTAAGTATAGTCAGTAATTCATGCCCATAGATACCCTACACCGAAGTATTTACAATAAAATCATCGAGAGGGTATGCTGTTTAGAGCCCGCGTGCATTCGCGTACCCGCCAAAACAAATTTATATTGTGGGGTTAAGCTGAATATTATAAAGATTTCAACATCTTTATTAGATTTTTTCTTCTTAAAGTAATTTTAGGGAGAGCATTTACATAGGACCTATGGTCAATTCTGGACCTACCAGCGCACAGTTTTGACATGACACTGGTTTGAAAGTAATCGTAGTAAAATTTATATCTATACCACATTTATAAGGAAGTTATGGTATAAAAGCCATTTTCATAAATGTTATTTATATCGGTGCTATGCAATTAAATGTTTTTGGGCCAAATTTAATCAACACACCAATAAATAAAGATCGTTTATGTGCACAAAAACTATATTTCAAAGAGAAACTTGTGTGGGAGACATGTGAAATTATGGATAGATGGTCTATATGTTAAAAAAGCTTCGTCCTTGTGATAATTACAACGCATGTACCAAATCATGATACAAGTTTCTTCAAAATTGCGGCATGTATTTTGCACGTAATGCATATATAGACAGACAGACAGCCAGCTATGCAGCCGTACGGATGGGCGGGCGGTAATCATTAGATCGATTGTGAAAGTGATTCTGAGTGGATTGGTATACTCAAATGTAGCACTAGAACCAACATTTTTAATTATTTTACACACATCGGCACACACACATAATACCGTCTCAACTTTGGTGGCGTGGGTTTAAAACTACGCACTTATTTGTTTCCGATTATCGAACAGACTATATTTTAAACATTTATCAAGGATTTTTGTACAATTAACCTTGTAGCTCTGTGTTGTCACCAAAGTACGTTGTTGGAATCTTGCCACGATATTTTTTTTGGTACTTTGAAATATTGATTTAGAGAGCAAAAAGTGTTTTAAGACATACTTTTATGAACGAATTTATATTTAGTTTCTTAAATTAAAGCTTTAATTTAATATATTTATCTACATAAAAACATAAAGTTCCATTTTTTAAAAATGAGGAGAGGAAAAAACAAGAAAAAACTATTAGTTATTAGTTGTATAAATTTTCTGAGCAATTAACTTAATTGCTAGCCAAAGGATAGCTAAAGTAAGCTTCGTAACAGAAATATGCAAACGCAAATTCTGATAGTGCATAGCAAATATTCCGGGAAAATATTGAAAAAATAAGACTATTAAAGTTTAAGAGATTTCAAAATTTTAATTTGACTAACAACACACATTCGAATTAATATGAAAATTTGTATAATAAATGTCACTCACCATAAGAAATAATTCCCAGATTCTATTTGTTAAAATATATTTAATATTTAGAATACTCTCACACAAATTGCTAATTAACTTTTAAACTGAACATTTCCTTCTTGAATTGTTATCTTGAATTGTTTTTAATTTTCTCTACAAGAACACACGATTTATTAGCAATTAGTGTTTATATCGTTCATAATGATATTTGAGTTTTGTTGCATTTTCTTTTGACATTCTTTATAAAAAGTTTAAGTTTGCCCAATATTTCAATTAGAAAAATACTGAAATTTCAGGTACATTTACGACAAAAGTATGGAAAACGTATATAAATTACACATTATTATAATAATCGGCTTATCATAATAAAATAACCGGTTTATTCGATATTTGAAAAATTAACATTTCAAAATAACCGACTTTGGCAATCCAAGCTAAAATAACCAGTTAAACCCGGCCGAATAATAAACGTCCGATCTCCCTAGTCGTGACGTACGCTTCTACGCTCATACGGTGCCATTGTGTTCCTACAGTAAGAAAGCAAAGTCAGGCCAGCCCGATTTAAATTTATTAAATAAAATGCTTAAATATGCGTTTGCCCAAAATTTTTTTATTAGTCTGGTTTTGAACCAATAAAATTGCAAGTAGAAAAGGCCGGTGTAGTTAAATAAATATTCGCCCTTGATAGTTCATTAAATTATACTTATGTTGTTGCTTTCACATCTCTTCCATCTTGAACAGTGTTTAAGGTGTCAATGTCAAAATTCAGGTTGTCAAATGAATTTTAAATTTAGTTGAAAACTCATAAAAACTTGACATTTTTCACTTTAATAAGAATTAGTAGCCAATACCAAAAGCACTTTGGCCAAATACGTAAAATATGTAGACTCATCTTGTTCTTTTAAAGTATTAGATAAACAACGATGTCAAGTTTTCTATGTTTTGATAAAAAAATGTTTAATAATTTTTAAATTTTATGTATGTAACAAACAAAACAAAAACTGATGTTTATTTAAATAGAAAAATAAACCGAAAGGGGAAAACACACATCTACCCACATCCAAGTAAATATTTATTTTTTTTATCAATCAAATTATAAAAGCGAAAAAAATAACGACAAAGAAATGTTTAAACCAAAGCACTGCTTCTTGGTTGTTTGTTATTGTATAATATTTATTTAAAATAAATAAATAAAACATGTTAAATTATGGAAATTATAAAAAAGCTCGTGTTAAGTTGGTTGGTATAATGCATTTCAAAAAAGATGGCGTTTTTGACTACTGACATTTACATAATTTCTGTCTTCTAACTGAATTTTTATACTTTTTCCATTATTTTCTTGTAAAGACAAAAATTCTAAGAATAACTTTTACTACTTACATAAGTTTATGTTAATTTAAGTAAGAAAATGTATTTTCTTTTGTAGTCAAATTTAAAAAAGTTGGCATACACTTAAGCCAGATACTTTGTGTGGTCCTTTTAATTAAATAAATGGCCACCATTTGCGACACTTGTTGTTTGAATAAATCTTAATAATTTTGCTTGAAAAGTAAAAAAGAAAAGTTATTTGCATAAAAACAAAAATATAAGTGAAAGATGTTGATAAGATGGTTATAAAAAACAACACCACACTATATAAAGACAAATAAATGAGAGTGTATCGTAATTGGGACCCGTGGCCAATCATAGACCCGCCAGAACAATATTATGTTACGAGGTTAAATTAATTTAAGAGTTGTTTGTGCCAAATATCATTTAAATATCAACATCTATACGAGATTTGCTCTTTTTAGAGCGATGTTTGCGAGGAGGTTTAACATATGGCCAGATTTGGACCTACCAGTACAGTATTCTTATCATTGTCAAATTTTTTACCAATTCCAACATTTATAAGAATGCTATGGCAATTAAATCTATTCTTGGAAGTGTTATTTGTATGGGAGCTATAGTCAAATATGAACCGATTCTAGCCATTTTTAATTTTATACGTCCCTATGACAGTTGAAACGTATGAACAAAATTTAATTAAATTATCTTTACAATTGGACTTTGCGCACGAATCTACATTGACAGACAAAACCAGTAAGCCAGCCAACCGGACAGACGGATATCGTTAGATTGAGTCAGATGTTTGTGAACTTTTCAAAGTCCATATTTTACTGACAACACGGGGCTTAAAAGAGGCTACAAATATATTTAAAATGCCGAGTGGCACAACTAAATCTAAAAATCGATTTAAGAAGATGGTTTCAAGTTAAGTACAAATATATAAAATATAAATACAAAATAATCTTAAAAAAAAGTGGATGGGTTAAACAAGCAGCCGTGGCACCTTAAATGCTAAGACAATATAGATTTCTATATACAGTCGCAGAGAAAGCTATACATACCGCACCAAAAAAACAAAAACTTGTATATTTTTGTATATTTTAAAATTTAAAAAAAATTCAGTTTATACACGCAAAGAAAAAACATGGTTGTGGTAAACATATTCTAAGAGCAACATATTATGATAAGATTCATGATTGTAGTCACCATATTACGATTGTTATTAAATCATATTATGACCAAATATGTTCGTAATATTACATCATAATATTTTTCCCTTAACCATATTGTTATCCTGTTAATCATAAAACGGTTAGAAGTTATAATATTACTGTCATGGTAATCATAATAAGATAAGAAGTAATCATATTGTTGTGATGGTAGCCATAATAAGTTAAGAAGTAATCATATTATTGTCATGACAAACATAATAAGTTTAGAAGTAATCATATTATTGTCATGACAATCATAATAAGTTTAGAAGTAATCATATTATTGTCATGTCAATCATAATAAGTTTAGAAGTAATCATATTATTGTCATGGCAATCATAATAAGTTTAGAAGTAATCATATTATGATGCAAAGTGATATGAACTGTTATAGATAAATTTTTTACATCATAATATGATACAACTTTAAACATAATATTTTTATTGGAAAAAAATACTTATGATAAAATAAAAAACATAATATAGTTACTGTAATCTTTTTGTCGTAGGTCGCAATTATTTATAAATTATTTAATGGAGTTTTCATTATTTTTCTCTTAAAATAACACAAAACTTACCAGTAATGGTTAATATTTTGCACCAATATTTCACAAATTTTTCCACCACTTTAAGATTATTAAAATTTTTTAGCAAAGATATTTTAATTTGTGACACTACAACCCTTTTTTAATGTTTTTTCTTTATTTTTTTTTAATTTCTTGTTTATTTTAATGGTTATTTTGTTATTTCTTTTTTAATATTTTTCTTTATTTTTTTTTTAATTTCTTGTTTATTTTAATGGTTATTTTTTTATTATTTAGCCACTCACTAACAAATAATTCGAAACGTTTATGTAAAACACGACACAACTGATACAAAATTATTTTACAAATGGCGATACCAAAATATTATTAGAGTAACGATATTTTGATTGCATCTTAAACTTATTATGATAAATGTATATAAAGTTATCATGTTATGGCTATTAAATATCATGTTATGGCTGTGAGTAATATAATATGTTTTGAAAGTTATCATAATTTAGTTGTTAGAAAAATAATTATTTTTCGGTCAACAATACTCAAATTTATAATTGCGATAAACATTAATATGTTTACAGTAACTATAATATTGCTGATATTTAATAAAAATAACAATTATTTGTGTACAACAACAATATATTGTTACAATAAACACAGTGTGGTTGCCGTAACCATGCCCAACCATATTTTTTCTCTGCGTGTAGTACACATAAAATTATACATATATATAAACATGTAAAATCAATTAAAATGGATAATCATTCAAAAAAAAAAAAAGCAAATTTCGATCTACCAAAGGTTAAAATACAATTTGGTTTAAGGATTGATGTTTGACTATTGACGTCAGCAGTCGTCGATGGCTGCGAGTGTAAGACGGCAAATCCATCTGAGGAGATCAAGTGGTTGTGATCGAAACATGTCATGGTAACCAGCCGCCTGGGTTCGAATCTCAGGTCAGTCAAGAATGAATGATTATCAATAACAATTTTAACCTTTATGTCAACAGCTGAAAAATAATTATAATATAATTACGTCAAAAGCAAACATACCCGGGTATACAATTACATATTGTTGTTAGTGTTTTTTCGTTTTATTTGTATTTTATTTGCGCTTTTTTTACAATATTTACAATAAGTGACTTTTTAGCAAAAACTTGTTAGTTGCTCGTCGTTACTTGAACTGCGGTTGACGTAAGAGGTAGGAATGACAAAATTACCACATCTATGATCTGATTTGTCCAATTTTTTTCAAACTTTAGAATATGTTAGAAAACACTTCCCATTATTGCTAAGTTTGTCATGTCAGGTGAATCTTTTCCATCTAAGACCCCACAAATTATATTTTCTATGAACCCATCCTGAAAAAAATTATATATTTGTTATAAAATTTAGCATAAATTAATGGCAAAATGCACAGATTATTTTAAAGTTTTACGCAAATTGTATTTATATGGTAGAATTTTTTCTACCACATTACGTGAAAATGGGTCTTTAATTTGCCATAGGCCTCATATAAAACGATATTGTAATTAAGCTTTGAGTTAAAGCTCAAACATCATTAAATTTTGGGAAAAGTGGTTTATAATTAACCATAGACCTCATATCTCGGGAAACATTTAAATAAGCAAAAAATTGTGTTGTTGTGGAATTTGGTTGAATTTAGTTTTCTAAGACTAAAAATCACACTAAAGAAATTTTGTTATGAACTAACCATAGTTCCAGTATAAAATCAACTCCTGAAAATCACTTAAATTCACCTACAACCTACACTAATTATGAAATTTTTTAAAATTAGAAAATTGAAAATGATTTGAAATCAAATCTTGTCTCAAACGATAAACGTTTGATAATGATTTGAAAATCATAGCATTCTCTTCAAAAGGGGGAAATTATTTGCAAATTCTGAAATGCATTTATTTTCAACTTGTTTTCAAACATTATTAAATGTTTTTTAAATGTGAATTTCATAAAATTGTGGAACATAAATGAAAAATAATTTTGTTGGAAATGGTTTGATGTTAAATAATAAGTCATTTCATATTAAAGGTTTTTCCTCGTGTTTGTTGGGTATCAATTAGATATGCCAAGTTGTGTATTGTGCCCAATCAGTAAAAGTATGGATGTATGTTTTTCACTATTTAAATCAGTTAAGAAATAAATTTATTGACGTCCAATATTTAATATTGTTATACTTTGCCAAAATTATTTTGACTAAATACATGCATTTGTCTAACAAAAAATCTTGTAATAATATAAAAATTTTGAATTAAAAAAATTATGCAGCACTTGAAAACGAATCCCCCAGCCATTAAAAAGGTTTTCTTTTCCACCGTCAAGAAAAAGATACAAAATTAAGACATCAAACCACAACGATCGTTAACAATGAATGAAAAAATCAATTGTAATATCGACATCAATATAGAACTCAAATAAAATGAAATGTTTACGGGTTAAAGTCAAAAAAGTCAAATACCATATGAATTTATTATGGTGAATGTAAAAGAAAAAGAGTGAAGAAACAACAAAAAAGACATCAGCAAGATGACTTGGATGTTTCAAATTAAACAACGTGTGTTGGTAAGTCTATGAAATACTTTTAGTTTTCATTTTCAATTTTCGAATTTCATTTTGAGTGGTTTTCCCATTTGAAAAAATGCATGCATCAGCAGTGTGTGTGCTGTAGACATTTCGTTTTCTACATTCACTCAGCACATGGCCATAATTGAAATTTGAAATATTATGTGTTTTTAAAACAATTCAAATAATCAATATTCATTTTAATTTAAGAAAATAAAACTATTTCATTTACTTCATGTTCTTACACAGATTGCTAACAAAATCAAATAAAAACAGAAAAAAATCAATTTTATGTGTTCACAATGTAGAAATTTGAAAACCATAAAATATTTTAAAAACATAAACAAAACTACGAATATTTTACACTGTGACGAAAAATTTTACAAACACTTGTGTCTTTTGAGCTCTTTAAATAAAAGAGTTGTATTTAACATTTTGGTCAAAATTCCGTTAACAGTTAAAAATTATTCCAACACACAGTATTTTTTGTTTAGCTGCATTTCACTTAACGGCATTTTTTGCCGATCTGCAAAAAATACAATGCATTGTTTGTGTATGATGGCTAAATTTTGCAAGAAAAAAAACGTGTACGTGCATTTTGCTTAAGGGCATATTATGGATGACCATGAATCAAAGAAACAAGATTGCGCAGGTCCGTTATATTTGTGTGACGAAGAAATAGAATTTGTGTATGTGCATTTGAGTGTGTCTCACATTTTTTACAACAAACGCTCATTTTTATTCTATGATGACGTTGATGCGCAGTAGAATATTTTTTTGTACGGCTGAGTGCGCAATCTTGTTTTTGGATTCATGATGGATAACAGTATTCAATTTTTGGTTTAAAATGTTTATTTTTAATACAAAATATATTTTTAAGTGTCTCATAGAAGCAAACAAAATTATTGTATTCATCGCTAGGTATTTAATGAAAAAGAAAGTCAAACAATTTTAGTTTACTGATATGGTGCCAAAAATTGCTGAATTGAAAACTAATTTGATCTGGCACCTGCAAACCAGTGTTGCCAGTGAAAATTCGAGAAGGATACATTTTGGTTTCCAAAAAGATATACATTTTCCCAAAAAGATACATTTTGAAAATCCATTTTTAACGTTTAGCATTTATCAACCTAACATTTTTATTTCATATTTAATGAATATTGTAAAGAAAATAATGATATCATATAAATCTATTTTTATATTTATTTAAGTCATAAATATTAGGTATGAAATTTTAAAAAATGCAGTAAGTCTGGGTTCACACTATGAAAGTTTTCTTTCAGAAAGTCTGAGTTTATCACAAAAATCACAAAAAATTCATTTTTGTATAAATTAGTATACGAGTTAAGGCGTTTATACTAAGGCGATTATACCCAAAAGTTTGTCATTCCGTGTGAAACTTTTTTAATATACGTCTATATATTCTGTCTCCTTGAGGACTTAGCCATGTCTGTCTGTTTATCCGTCTGTTGAAAACACGCTCACTTCCAAAAAACTCAGAAGAAAAGAACAAACTTATTGTCAACTTGCTTGTAGTTATCCTATACAGAAAAAATCAAGCAAACAATTTGTTGATTTTGCACAAATTTCCAAAATGATTACATAGATTACTTAAAATTGTGAATTTGTTTTTAATAAATATTTTTAATTTACGGAAAAGAATAAACTTAAAACTAATATAGCAATTGCACCTAGATTATATGGGGTTCCAAAAATTCATAAAATTGATTTTCCATTAAGACCAATATGTTCATGCATAAATTCTCCATCATATGAACTTTGTAAATATATTACAACGGTTCTTAGGAATATAACGGAAAATTCTAAATATAATGTAAGGCACTCTCTTCAATTTAAAGATAAAATTAAAATTATTAAGTTAAATGATGATGTGAAATTAATATCTCTTGATGTAGTTTCATTATTTCCGAGTATACCTGTAGATCTTGCTGTATATATAATAGAAGAGCAATGGGATAAGATAGAAGAACACACTAACATGGAAAAGGACTTATTTGGACGGTAGTATATATGTTCAACTAAGGGGACTTCCTATGGGATCACCAGCGTCTCCAATTGTAGCAGATATTGTTATGGAGAGATTAATAGATAGATGTTTGGAACAGTTGACTATTAAACCTAAAATTATGACAAAATATGTGGATGATTTATTTTGCGTAATTAAGGAATCAGAAATAGCAAAAATTTTAGATGCATTTAATTCCTTTCATGCGGATATACAATTTACAATGGAAAAGGAGTTTGAATCTAAATTGTCTTTTTTAGATACTTTGATAATAAGAAAGGGAAAAAGTTTATTAATTGATTGGTATCAAAAACCAACATCGTCTGGTAGAATAATTAATTATTTTTCAAATCATCCTAAAAGGATTATTATTAACACGGCTAGAAATTTTATAGATAGAGTATTGAAAATAAGTGATTCTTGTTTCCATAGGAATAATAAGGGGACAATTTTTAGAGCCTTAAGGGAAAATAGTTTTCCGAAGGAAATTATATCTAGTTTATTAACACAATATAATAACCATAGAATAAATAACGGTAATACGGAACCAAAAGTTTATAAATCGCTAACTTATGTACCAAAATTTTCGGAGAGATTAAAAAAATCTAATATTTATGATACTGAAAGGTATAAAATTGCGCATAAATCTTATAACACAATAGGTAGATTATTTACTAATATGAAAGATAAAATAAATAAGTTGGAAATGTCGAATATAGTTTATAAAATACCTTGTAGGGGAAATGTTAATGGACAATGTGGTAAAGTATATGTTGGTACAACGAAGAATAAACTAAAAACTAGGTTAGCAGGACATAAGTCAGATCAAAAATATAGGCACATTGCATCACAAAAAACAGCTTTATCAGCCCATTGTGCAAATTTAAACCATTATCCTGATTTTGAAAATACAACAGTTTTAAATACGGAAAATAATTATAAACGTAGGTTTATGTTAGAAATGTTGCAAATTATAAATGTACCGACAATATCGAGAATTAATTTTAAGTCAGATACTGAAAGTTTAGCACAAAATTATAGGCATTTAATTTGTAAAAATATAAACGGAAGTTAATAATTTATTTATAATGTAATAGATTAGTTTTTAAATTGGAAAACCTTTTTTGTTTTTAATTGAAAATTTTTTTATGATTTTTTGTTAAAATTATTTCATTTGTTAAAATTGTTATTATTTGTCAAAAATTAAAGAAAAAAACCCTGAAGAAGGCACACAACGGAGTGCCGAAATATTGGTTCAATAAATTTAAAAAAAAGAGACCTCAAGCTTAATAAAATAATAATAATAATAAATTTTATAAAGGTCGAATAAAAGTCAATTTATTTGAAATAAATAAATAGCAAAATAATATAAATAATATAAATAATTAAAATATTAAACATAAAAAAAATAACACATAAAAAAACATAAACAAAAAAAAACATAATAAAAAATGGAAGTTGTATGTAATAATGCAAAGCTATTTATCGGTCCAACAAAATCCGACTTTAACTATTGGCAAATTGTAATAATGGCCCTAAAAGTGAAAACGAAAAGTTTGAGATCCATTTTGTCATGAAAATGTTCTTTCTCATTTTTCAGATTCAGCGATAATTTGATTCATTTTAAAATTCGCATACTTTTTTTTACCGATTAATGTAAATCAACATAATTTTTTCGTTAACATTCTATTTTATTTCATATTTATTTTTTTTTTTCTATTACTATTAAATTTTTTGTTTTTCCCCATTTGATTTTGTTATTCCTGCTTATTTCCCAATTTTCATTCCTGATAGAAACACTGAAATTTATTGTTGATGGGATAAGCTGTTCCTATGCGCATTTCACTGGTTGCTTAGGCCAGATCGTCAGGAAACTTCATCCAAAAAGATTTTAGAAAAGCTAAAGATATGTAAAGCGTATAAGAATTATAAGCAACAGTTCTACTTGTATTTATATCAAAGTTTAAACAAAAACATCAACAATAAACAGTGAGTTTATCTCTTCTCACATTCACCACTACAATTGATTGGAATTCTTCCAACATTAATTGTAGTTGTAAGTAGATTAAAAAAAGTTTTTTTCTCTTATTTTCAGAATTATTTGGGCTTTTTGAGATTTTTTTTCATAAAAATATATTATACAACCGTCAACCCAGGCAATCTTTAATGGATAAAGGTAATACTCAACATATTAGAGAGTTATTTCATTATTTAAACGGGGACATATGTATTTCATTATAAAATAAAACCCCAAAAGTTGGAGTACAATTTCATTTTTGTTTGTGTTCATTGAAGCTTTGGGTTTATATAATGTTGGTTTTAGGGAGTTATTTCATGTTGCCTGAATCTTTATCTGCTTTTGCGGAAAATCGAAATAACAGGCAACGTTTTCTTGTTAATGTTTACAATTTATGTTTACTAAACCATGTTAAATGTTTCTTTGGCTAATTATCCTTGATTATGTACAGTTTTTAGTACGCGCGTTTTATAAAATCTTCAAATTTAATTGAAAAATATAAATATACTACTGTCATAATTTAAGAGGTCAAAAGAAATGCGAATAAAGAAAAACATTTTTTTTATGACGTGCTAAATTCCAAATTTTTCATATTTGATAAATACACTGAAATTTATTTTTGAGGGAAAGCTTGCTTCAATGCGCATTTCACTGGTTGCTTAGGTCGAATCATCAGGAAACCATTTCCAAAGATTTAAGAAAAGCTAAAAATATTATACAAATAAAACCTTAAGGCGAATAAGAATTTTTAGGCCTCAAAGTCTTACTAGTAACAATATCAAAGCCTAAACAAAACACCAACAACAAAGAGTGAGTATTTTTAATTGAATTTTTCTTGTTGAAAATTACAATATGTAACCGCTTATTAATTGCATTCAAGTGTCAAAAAAAGCGTGCTAGGCTCAAAGTATCGGTTCTTTTCAGCCTCCGGTGACATTCGAACTTTATTAGATCCCGAGCGAGGTTGTATTTGACTGAATACTTTTTAATTTCTTCCTTGATGGTAGAGATGTTAAGATATCTGTGGAATATATCATTACGTATGTACCATGGGGCGCAGACGATTTGTCGTAAAATCCTAGACGTAAAATCGTAGCACGTACAAGATCACCACAAGGGAAAAGGGTATATTATGTTTGGGTAATTTCCACAATATTTTTCATATAATTAGGGCTTACGAAGACCCCACATTGGTATATAAAGGGTGGTCCAGCCATAATGCCCGATGTTATTTGTAAGTCACACCTTACCGTCAAGTGTTTTCCCAACTTAATTTGGCATTTCTTTGCTTCAGTGTTTGACTAATTTAACCATGGAGAGGTACATAATTGAGCAGCGCGTTAAGATTGTTAAAGCGTTTTACGAAAATGGGCGTTCAAATCAAAATGCATTTCGTGAATTTTTTTGGTCGCAGAATCGACCAAATGTGTCTACAACCGAGAGATTTCAGCAAACCGGGTCTGCGGAAAACATTGCTGTTGTTCGCGATAGTGTGGCAGAAGGACCGCAACCTCAACTAGTAGTTACCGTGAATGGTGTTCGCTATTGCGAGATGATAACGGACTTATTCTGGCCAGAAATTGAGGGTATGTACCTGTATGATATGTGGTTCCAACAGGATGATGCCACTTGCTACACATCCAACGAAATAATTGATCTTTTGCACGATAATTCTAATGGACGTGTTATCTCACGTCGTGGCGATGTTAATTGGTTGCCACGATAATATGATTTGACACCGTTGGTCTTCTTTCGTTGGAGATATTTAAAAGAAAATGTGTACGTCAATAAGCCAAGAGCATTTAAAGAGCTAAAGGATGAGATAATTCGGCACATTAACGACGTTGAACATCAATTTTTTCTCGGAGTCATTGAAAGTATGGACAATCGGATAGAGGTATGCCACCGAAGCCGTGGCGGGCATTTGGGCGATATTTTATTTCACTAATAATTGTCGTAGATCCTTCTATCATAATAAAACACATTAATATAACTCCCTGACAACTTTTTGTCAATTCAGCCTGTTCGGTGCTCAAATGGCTAAGAAATGAGACAAAAACTATGAATGCCTCTAATTTTTTCCGTAAATCCCTTATTGTATTTTGGTTTTTTTCTGTATGTCCGCAGAACGTCCAGTGTCAAACATTTTCCATTTAAGAACATGGATTTTGGTTGTCAGTACACGGAAAAAATTAAAAATGGTCTCTAATCACCAATTTTATACCAAATTCATAGAATCAAGCAACCCATTTGTTGATTTTGCATCTATTACCAAAATGATTATATTGATTGCTAAAAATTGTAAAAATTTTATATTTTGAGTATTTTTTTTTCAATAAATGATATTTTTAATTTCAATTAAAAACAATATCAAAAAACTTTGCCGTTTCAAACATTGTGTTAGGTCTGGGTTCACACTATGAAAGTTTTCTTTCAGAAAGTCTGAGTTTATGGGTGAGAGAGGAGAAAAGAAAAGCATTTTCTCTTCCCCTCTCACCAATAAACTCAGACTTTCTGAAAGAAAACTTTCATAATGTGATCCCAGACTAAGTGATTTTGACAATTTCCAACAACAATTTCACAAGTTTAAATTATTTTATTTTAAAGGAAATAATTTTTTGTTATTTGATTATTGTTTTAATTCAAAATTTATTTCAAAACAACTAAAATGTTAATTAAATCAAAATTATATTTTTAATTTTCGTTCAACAAAAAATAAATAATTGATTAAATTATCACATTAAGGGCCATTATTACAGCTTGCCAATAGTTAAAAGTCGGATTTTGTCGGACCGATAAAAAGCTTTGCATTATAAAACCTTCAATTATTATGTTTTCATCTATTAAATATTATTATTAATACCATTATTATTAAAACCACTAATAATTTATTCTGTGTACACAACATTGAACAAAATGTAGGTGGGATCGGAAAAGTTGGCGTGGCACAAAAATAGATTGATTAGTATCTAAAGAACCGAAATATTAAAATTTGGGACACACAGCTGGGTTATCAATATACAGAAGTGGGCGTGGCACCTTCATTACAAGTACATTATAAATTTCTGTATATCCCGAAAACGGCAAGAGCCAAAGTTTACAAATTAGGTACAAGCTTGGTACATCTTGGTTATCAATACAAAATAATGTGAGGATTGGAGATGTGGGCGTGGCACAAATCGATTTATTTATATCAAAAACACTCTTTAATTAAAATTTATTAAAGTTGTACTTTTGTTGTCGACTGTTTTTTTTTAAATAATAAAAATTTTAGAAAATTGTAATAAAGAACAACAACAATCACCCCTTCAAAATAAACAACAACCGAAACATAAAACAAAAAATGAAACAAAAGTAAGTAGTTTTTATAATTGGCCATGATTTAAGAGCTGATAGTAATTAAATAAATTTACTTATTATTTCAATGATGGGGTTGTAGGGTTAATGCATACATTTACAGGATTCTTTCAAAAATTCCATTAAAACTTGTGTCTTTATTTAAACCTCAATCAGTTGTTTTGAATATGAAGATGTCATCTATCTATAGATTATGAATAAATTTAAAAAATAAAAAACGAAAAAAAAACTTAATAATGGTCAAATTAGTGCAGAGATAATTCATTTGATAAGACATTATCATGTATTATATTATGTATTTTCTTTTTTTATTATTAAAATTTGTATTTGAATAAAATTAATTCTAAACCGGCAGTTAACCCAAAAGGTCTGTAATGATTTTGCATTTGTTTTGATGTTTTCAGTTTAGTTTTCGTTTCAAACTTGTTTTGAGTTGTGGTGGCTTCGTACTATTTTCTCAACATTTTCAATGAAATTGTTTAAATTAGTTTTTAACTATTTAACAAATGTGTTATTGTAAGTGCCTGTTTATGTATGTAAATGTGTGTATGTTTGTTAAATTATTATTATTTTAAATACCATTTTAATGGCAATGAATTGTCATTTTAATGTAGTATTTTTTTATGTTGATCATGTTTTTGTTGCTTTAAGACATTTAAAGACAATCAAGTGTTTGTTTTTTTAATTTTTAATTGCCAATACAATTTTAATAAAATTTTTAATTTTTATTTAAACCACAAATTATTTGTACAATAATGAATTTTTTCGTTATTTAACTTTTTTATAAAATGTTTTCGTATTAATACTCCATGATTAACATTAAAAATTAAAATTTAAATAAAAATCAAAATGGTACTTATAAAAAAACGAAATCAATCGTACACACATTGTAATCTTCCATATTTGTTTGCTTATTTATAAAGTGAATTAAAATGAAATAAGAAATAAATGGACTGAAGATCATAAATTAAAATGCGACATACCTAAAATATTTATTTGCCTGCAAAAAAAGTCGAAACTCTTTTAAAAGATTTCTGGGAGTTTATTTCTGTAATGAATATTTTTATTGATGTTTTCTTTAATCATTAATTCATGCAACCCGGACAAAGGAAGGTAAAAAAAGTTGGATTTTGGAAACAATCGTAAAAAGACTGGCAAATTATATCGCATATTTTGATAGAATTTTTAAAGCTTTAAAAAAGTCCAAGTGACAAAAAATAACAGTTATGGGAAATGAAAGGTTACAGTTTTGGTGCCATAACAAAAAATGGCGAATCATGAAATTTTTTTCTAAGATGCCATTTCGTATTTATAATTTGGATTCTTTGAATTTTCTTATTACATTTTAGATATGCCTGTATGTCAGCCTCTCTCCGGGGGCTTGTAGGGTTCATCTAATGGATATTTCCCGTTTTTCCCCAGGGATTCGGAAAAAATACAAAATGTACAGATCTCAGGAGAAATTTATGATCTTTTTCGATCGCGGCTGACCAGAGATTCTATGTGGTACTACGGGTGTCAGGAGACACTGCTGGCGCGGCACCTGAATGAAAATTGGTTGAAGCTTCCGATAGTATGCTTCCTGTGGAAAATACTTTCTGTCTTTCAGGAAGGTTCTCTTTGCGGAACCAAGTTGTGTTTTACTATCCAAATTCCTGATAAGGGGTATCCTAAATATCGCACTTAAGGTCTGATTTTTCAACACTTCTGGGAGAGTTCGGCCTGAGGTAGGATCATCCCTAGGAGCTCTTTTTACTCAAACAATGCCGCTAACATTTTTCCAAAAGCAGCGCAGGTTAGATGTCTCTAGCTGGAAAATATAAGGCGGGTTTATAATCCTGCCGGAAGCAATCATGTCGCTACCTGGGTGTGTTGGTTGCGCTTAAACTTGAGAGCGGTTGGTACACGAATTGTTTGTCACCCAGTTATAACGATCCACCATGTCCCTAGAGCGGGTATCCATGCAAATTTTTTTCACGGCTGTCTGTGTGTATGCAAAACTCACTTTTAAAATACTTAACAACTTTTTAAGTTCTATTAAGCAGTTTGTGATTTGAATCAAGCAAACTCATGTCAGTGAAAAGTCAACTTATGACCCAAAGTCTGGACGAATTTCTTAAGTAAAATATGTGTTTTTACACATTTCTGCTATCGTTTCTAAAGACATGCAATATAGAAGCAATATAAGTGACATATCTTAAGCATCCTGACAATGTATTGTTAAGCTTTGTTCACATTATGTGTAATTGTTATGTGCACATGGATTGTCACTTTTTCACAAGTTAAAATTGTACATATCGTCTGAATCCCTCCAAACAATGTCATGTGTCAATTCTCTGTGCACAGTACATATGACACTTTTGATTAAGAATGAACTCTATTTTCAAGTGACAAAGCATCTGACATCAGCTGTTTTTATACCCTCCACCACCATTAGTGGTGAATGGTGATATACCAATTTTGTCATTCCTTGTGAAACTTTTTTATTTTACATCTAAGACCCCGTAAAGTATATATGTATATTCTAGCTCCTTGAGTAATTCTAAGACGATTTAGCTATGTCCATCTGTCTGTCCGTCTAAGGGAAATTATATTATATCTGCTACGGTTTAAGGCGTGTTTAATTAATTTATCAGAGTTGGTTTTATAATGGGCCTATTTTAAATTGTGTGATTTCTTGTCCCATTAAACTGAGAAGTATTAAATTTTATTCTGATAGCATTATTAATTATGGTTTTATACATACTATACTATTTTCCGGGATTAGAGTTTATATGGGGCGTAGGGTAAATTACTGACCGATCTTCGCAAAAAAATACAGTGTGATTTCCAATCGAATAAAATGAGTTTGTGCAAAATCTTATATCATTCTGCGCACTATTCCACTTTTTACGATAGTTTTGTTATATTATTAATTGTTTAGGGTGGTGGTTCCACATTTTGATCCATAGCTCTGATCCTACTAAACCGATTTTGCTGAATTTGAGTCCCAAACTGCTTAGGATAACTTAAAGGAATATGACACCAGGTTCGTTAATTTCTTTTGAGTTTTTCGAAAGTGAGCGTGTTTTCAACAGATGGACAGACAGATGGACATGGCTAAATCGACTTTGAATTCGTCAAGAAGCCAGAATATATATTCTTTATGGGGTCTTAATAATAAAAAAGTTTTACACGTAATGAGAAACTCAGTATACCATCATACCACCACTAGTACGGTGGAGGGTATGAAAATCTCGAAAATTTCCTATTATGTACTTGATCTTTTTTTTTTTTTTTTTTACAAAATGTATGCGTTTCTCACAACAACTGCCAAAAGATACATTTTAATATTGTTTCTTATTGTTATTGCCAACTAAATTACTTTATTAAAAACTTTCAATTTATTTGAATTTGTACTCGTATTCGTCATTATTTCCCAACATTAATGGTAAAAATTACTTAAAAGGTATAATAAATTTGTTTTCAATGTTTTTCATATTCGGTTTGTCAGCCAATAAAATTGTAAATTTATCAAATGTTTAACAAAATCTTGACCATATGAAATTGGAAATATGGCAAAATAAAAAAAAGTTAAGAATATACTTTAATTGATTTATCAATATGAGTTTTATTAATCACGACATTTTTATTAAAATTTTATTACATTATTGTGACTCCATTTGTTAGTCATCTTTGCCAGGAGAAATTACTTAAATTGCAATTTTTAAAATAATGTTACACTTTTTAAATGTTTAAGTTTTGTTTTTTTTAATAATTTCAAATCTCTAGGTCGACATTTTCACTCATACTCAAATAATATTGTAGTTGAAACCCCTATCATAGAGCAGCAAAAGGATTATGTATGTACATTGTACATAGTTTGTATAAACCTTTGAAATAAATATTATAACCACTAATTATATTGTAGGTATTATGAGGACAACATTTCGTTTACAGGTGAGGAGTAAAAAACAAAAAAGAAAAAAGAAAAAAAACGTCGAATGTGTCAACTTAAAATGCAACACATAAAAATGTTTAATTATTGCCATTAATGATCGTAAAATACAATCTTGTACTCGCAGTTTAATACAAATACAAATGATGACGACGATATTATGTTCGGTTTATTGTTTTTATTATTTCTGGTCTGTATTGTGTTGTATTGCGTGGTGTGGTGCAGCGCAGTATTTTATATTTAGTTGTTTTTGTTAATTCTAATATAAAGATTAAAAAGTGGAATAACGCCTTTTTATATTAAAACCAAAAGCATAAAATCATGGTTACCAGTATGTACCAACCATTCAACCACCAATGGAATTATCTTTATACTGGACACGACTGACAGTGTTTATGTACTACACATATCGCTATACTATAGATAAGCAATATTTAAAGGTTGTACACGAGATATAATACGAGGAAATTTATTTAATAGCTAGCAGTTATGTAATAGTAATAGTTATGCAATTAATTTTAAGGATTTAATTCAGCTGAATAAATTTATTTAAATATAATAATAAAACAAGTAAAACTTTTATATTCGGCTGTGCCGGGATACCCTCCACCGGAAGTAAAAACATTTAAGAAGTATGAAATCTATGACACAATCTCATTACAAACTCATTCCTCAGTATTAAAATTCGTTGCAGTTTAAGTTAAAAGTACGCTCTTGAAAATTAGCTACTATAAAATATGGACGGATCTTCTCCAAATTTCTCGTTGTGATATGGAATCTTATGAAAGTTTACAGAGAAAATTTTATTACAATGGCATTTTTCGCTACGGTTTCAGGCGTACTAAAGTGTTTTCCGAGAATGGCCTTAACATGACAACTATTGTAAATTCTGGACCGATCATCAGAATATTACTTTGTGTAACTTTTAGTTTCAGAAAACTAAGTAAATACATATAATCAAAGTTCACGTATTTAAGAGTTTTTCTAAAATGGGAATTATACGAGTCCTACGGTATATTAAAGACCCATTATCATAATATTTCATGGTGTTATTTTAGACACATACAGCTTAATTGGACCTTGTTTCAATACAATATAATTATCGGTTACGTTTTAAGTCGTATTCAGAAGTGGACATTATATAAGGCCTATTTTAATTATAAGCCAATCGTCATTTAGTTAATGTGCTTTATAGTATTATGGAACTATACCCAGAGAAAAAACATGTTCCAACAGCACTATTTTTAAAGAAAATTTTAAACATATTATTTCTAATTGAACCATATTATTGTCACTGCTAACCATATTATGGTTAAATAGTCCACCATCAAGAACCCACAACCATATTATGGTTGCCTCTAAACATGTAATGGCTTATAATTACTACAATTTGTTTAAACCATGTGCTCCTAAAAAGAGGATAATACTATTGTTAATTTTGAATCAAATTATTGTCATAATTAACCATAACATGATTAGAGGCAACCATAATTATTTTCACTGTCAACCATAGTGAAAATAATGTGGTTAAATTTAACATAATATATTTACAATTATCACTAAACATGTTTTTTCTCTGCGTGTATGACAGACCAAATTTGAATTAAATAATATACATTTTTTGGCGTATTAAAACTTTTTCAAAAATCGCTTTATATGGAGCCTGTGATAAATTGTCCGCAGGGACCTTCTCCTTTTTTGTGGTGTCGATATACATAAGTAAACAAGAAGACTCAGCAAAAATAATTTTTATTTACATTTCACAATTATTTCGTGTACATTCTTTAAACAAATATAAACATTTATTTGTAAGTAAAATCACATGTATTTCTTTTTTTTTTAAATGAGAGATGATGAGCGGTAAGTTCTATGCAGTCACGACATTTATTTGCCAATTTATGGCTGGTTAATGGCAATAACGAATATATTTTATACGACAATAAATAATTGTTAAAACATTTCTTATTTTTCTTCATTTTATTTATTTTTTTTGTTTTTTATCAAAAATTCCACACGCAAGCTGACTTGGTAAAAAAAATTAAAAAGAAAAAAGTCAATAAACCGAGTTATTAAAATTTTTAATTTTTAAAACAAATTTAGTGCAACATTCTTATCGATAACTAACAACAAAAGCGTTTGAGATTATTTTCGTGAAGTTTTTTGTTTTTGTTTGAAAACAAAATGTTTCACATTTGATTAAATAGTTTTAATGGTTATAAATTTTCATTTTAATTATTAAAGTACATGCAAAACATTACTAATCGAAACAATTCGTTATTTAAATTTTTCCTCAATAATAAATACATAAAGTCTAAATGCAAAACGCAACAGCAATAACAACCACAACAAGAAAGCAAGTCTACTCTATATTAGACTAGAATAGTTTAAAGTGGACCATATAGAATTTTAATGAACCTGTTATGAGCAACATTAAAGCACTTGTTTATTACAGTAGAGCATGGCTATAATGAATTTGATAAATTCCTTTAATGCTACTTTGTGATGTCTTCATTTAAAGCGTATTTTATGAACATTAAATTGCATAAATACTGGTAATCACAATCATTTATTTTAAACCGAATGCGATTGCAAGTTGTAGTGCAATAAAATTGCACAGCATAAATTGTCATTTAAAGTTTATGTTAATTGAAAATCTAAATAAATTTAATTGTATGTTAAAGAAAATGGCAAAATTTTAAATTTCATTTAAACAACTTGTATTTATTGTAATTGTTAATATAAATACATACGTTTTTATCTAAAAGGTTGCATTTATGTTTGCTTTTTAAATGCACAACTTGTTGAAAGAAATGTTGGAGAAAAATCAACGTACTTAAGTTTTAAGTTTGTTTTTGAATTTAAACTTGTTCTTTGTTGCAAATAATTTTAATAATATTAAATTCATTTCTTTGGCAAAACGTGATGATTATTAAAAAATTTTTTGCTTTACATAATGTGGATCAGGGTGCCCACCGATATTTGCTATAGTTTCCACTGAAGAAATTTTTGGATACAAGTGATATGAAGACATTAGAGTTTGTTTCCGGGATTTCCCGTCCCAGTAATTCCACAGATTTTCAATTGTTTTCAACTCCCGCTTTCCCGGGAAACATTTTATAAACTCTATGGTAAATTAGAGACCAAAATTCACCAATTTGTATATGCGCTAAATAAAGCGCTTTATGTGTAAAAAATGTAGTGCTTCAAAGTGGAAACTCCTCATATAAAATGTATGACTTCCATAAACGAGATGGTAAGTGAAACTTTTACATTTCTCCCTTACAAACCCTCTTGATAGTAACACAAACAATTTTTTAAGAGAATTAACCGAAACAATAGAAGTGTTAACATTTTAAAAAATTAAAACATGACTCTTATGACATAATAGAAGATTTAATATGTTTAGAAAAATCCAGGAAAAAGACTGAGAAATTAGATATTCTGTATTATGGGTTGCTTTCGATTTTTCCAAAATCTACGATAAGTGAAAAAGCTTTTTCCAATTATTAACCGTTTAGACCAATACATCGGTTAATTGATCGCGCGATTAACCGATTAAAGCAAAAGCCCTATTAAATTAATACCCTAGAAGATACGAACAGATGTTCAGAAGGACATCATTAAATCAATTTAACTACGCATAAGAACTTTCGAACATATACATACTTTATAGGGTCAAAGATCAGTATTGTAAAAATTTCAAAGGGCATGAAAAACTTATATAAATTAGACAGACTCAAAAAAAAAAGTTGTTGATGAACCGCCCTCAAAACTGACTTTGACATCTTTTATGAAGATTCCCAAAATATTTTGGCTCTAGCGGTAATCTCCCGTGAGCTAAACCACCTCAAAAAAGCGTCCAAAAATTGTATTTTTCAGGAATAAAAAGTTCGATGATTTTTTTTCTCCTCTAAAAAAAGTTGGTCATGAGCGGGTTAATTAAATCTTTATATATATAAAAATAAGTTGTCCTATGTTCGTGATTTTATTACTCGAGAACCACTCAACCGCTTTTCCAACAAGTACATGCGTTGGAAAGGTCTACTTTCACTGAAGGTTTATATAAAAAAAACTCCCGAAAGGTGGCGCTGATGTCGTGATATTAAAATTTTTTTTATTGATGGTAGATAGCGCTGGGGTCAAGTTATTAACGAAATTCTCCAGTATTTCATTTTTAATTTTTATTTAGAAAATCCCCAGCAGCGCCGGGACCAAACAGCTAGTTGAATATATAACACGTGTTTCCTGGCCAATTATATACTTTTTGTGGTAATAAAATGGGTTTTAGTGATGTTTCATTGAATGTTATAAGAAAGTATGATAGACAGTTAAGGGACAAAGCGGTAGTCAAAACCTTTCTAACGACGTAATGGAATTGAAAATCGGAGAAAAATGGTTAAGTTATTTAAAATTTTATTACTATTATATTTGGTAATTCATTGGACAAAAAAAATTTGCGAACTTTTATTCATCAAAAATACAATTTTTTGTCCAGGCTTAGCCAAAATTTTTGGGAATCTTCATAAAACATGTCAAAGTTAATTTGCAGGTGAGTCGATCTAATATACATATAAACACACACAAAAAATTACTTCAAAGCAATTGTCATATTGAATACCATATTCGTCAATACAATTAATTTTTGTAACTGAAAAGACACCAACAACAGAATTTGAAAATATAAAAAATACTTTTGCTAATTAAAATTGCTAATATTCAGCAAATATTTTTAAAAATAATATTGTTATACTGAATAAAATATTTGTTAACAATCAGTTATTGTGTTTTAATTCGAGTTTGTCTTCATAACAAAACATGTTATTGCTAGTTAATCGTTTGCTACACAAAGAAGAAAATTAATTTAAAATATTATTTTGATTAAAAATAATAAAAAATTGTATAAATGCAGAGACAAACTATGGTAACTACACTATATTTACTTCATATTTGTGTGGCTTATGGCAACTTTTGTATAATAAGTAGAGCAAAAATAATTAAATTCAAGTCAAGCTTTTGCAACGTTTTCTGTTAGTGTTTGGTAAAACAAGAGATAAACTATTTTTTTTTTCATTTTCACAATTTTAAATCAATTTGGCGTAGATAAGTCAGGGTATAAAAAATTAAGGCTTACACCACTTTTGCGCTGACGACCTCATATATTGTTGTCGTACAAAAAAAAATTGTTTTTTTTATTTAATAACAGCAATATTATAGTTACTGTAAACATTTGAATGATTGTCGCAATTATAAATTTGAGTATTGTTGACAGAAAAATAATCTTTTTTCTAACAACTATGCAAGGTGAATTCATGTAAACGGTGGTGGCGATACTACAACAAGTAACAACAACAAAAACACAACATTGTATTTTATTTGTTGCTTTTGTTGTGACTTTTGGCATTCCTCTCCCTGATTTAGAATAAAAAGTAGCACGGCTGTGCTTTCAACGCCATCTGAAAAATGAATTCGCCTTGCAACACACAACAATTTCATGATATTTAATAGTCATAACATGATAACTTTCTATACGTTATCATAATATGTTTAAGATGCAAGCAAAATATCTTTACTCTAATAATATTTTGTGATCGCCATTTGTCGTTTGTTTTAAATATGTATGTCTATCGAATTATTTGTTAGTGAGTGGTTCAACAATTGAAGCCCAGCCGCGAATAACGTTGTAAGTGACAAAATAATTATTTTTCAGGAGAGCAAAAAAAAAACGTTTTTAAAAGGCTGCACCAAAACTAACGATGCATCGCGATGGTAAGAACTCATGCAAAATATCAAGAAATTTTAATTAAAAATAACATGCAAATTTACAGTTTATAACTTTTTTTAAAAGAAAAACGTTTCATATCCACAATCGCGATGTAATTTAAAACGTTTTTCCACTACGAAAGCGGCTTTTAAGACGTTATTCCAATTTGCAAAACTTTTAGATTGTATCAGTTTTTTTAGTAACTTACAACGTTCTTTCACTGGATGACTCTTCGTATGACATTTTGAAGAGGTTAAGGTGCATAATTTTCGATGGTGTGATGTTTAAATAAATTAAGAGAGTAAAATGTCAACAATAATTTGCAAAAAAAAACAGATTTTGCAAAAAGTGGCTTTTACAACGTTACAAAATAAAAAAAACAAGTTTAAGAAATAAAAAGAGGAAAATTGTATTTAGATTAAAAAAACAGCGCAGTGCGCCTTAAAATAATAAATCGATGCAAAATATATAAATCTTTTTTGATTTTTGTTAAAGTTGCTATATCATATTATTTTTTTTTTTTTTTTTTTTTTTTTTAATTTTTATTTTTATTATTGAATCTTTCTTATCGAAATTTACAATATGTATTCAAATCTTAATTCTACTTGTTGTTTATTAGTTGTTACCAGTGTAACCACTAACTGCTGTATTCAAATTTTAAAACTGTCTTCTAGTTAGGCTCAAAGTATCGGTTCTTTTTAGCCTCTGGTGACCTTCGAACTGAAGCAGACCCCGAGCGAGGTAGTTAGGGTGGGCCATTAGTTTATCGATGTAGCTTACTGAATATTTTTTAATTTCCTCCTGGATAGTGGGGACGTTGAGATCTCTGTGGATAATATCATTACGTATATACCATGGGGCGCAGACAATTTGTCGTAATATTCTAGACTGTCTTCTTTGAAGCTTTTGGATGTTAGATGCGCATGCAGTACCACATAATTGGATGCCATATGTCCATATTGGTTTTATGATGGACTTGTATAAAAGAATTTTGTTGTCTAAAGACAAGTTTGAGTTTCCACCGAGAAGCCAATGTAGTTGAGCTGCTTTAAGTTTCATAGCCGTTATTTTCGCTTCAATATGACGAGACCAGGTCAAGCGTCTATCTATATGAATTCCCAAGTACTTAACATGGTTTTCTACCGGAACAGTGATGTTATTTATTTTTACTGCTGGGCACGTTTGTCTTCTGAGCGTGAAAGTTAAGTGAGCACATTTAGCCGGGTTAACCTTTATTCTCCATTTTTCTAGCCATGCCTCTAATTCATTGATGTGGGACTGCAGATTTTGCGATGCGACTTTTGGGTCATGGTTAACACTAATAAATGCTGTGTCGTCTGCAAATGTAGAGGTGTGCGTGCTCAGGTTTGTTGGCATATCCGCTGTGTATATTATATATAGAAGCGGTCCTAATATGCTGCCTTGGGGGACACCAGCAGTAATTTTCTTGAGGGGGGAGTATTTATCTTGCGACCTTACTATGAATGTTCTGCCTGTTAGATAGCTCTCCAGAAGCTTGTGAGTGTTTTGAGGAAGCATTCGTGTTATTTTGATGAGTAGCCCATCATGCCAAACTTTGTCAAATGCTTGGGAAATGTCTATAAACAGGGCTGAGCAGTATTGCTTTTTCTCAAACGCCGATCTAATAAGGGTGACAATTCTATGCACTTGTTCTATTGTACCATGTTTCGCTCTGAATCCGAACTGGTGATCCGGGATGATGTCGTGTTCATTTAGATGAGGAGTTATACTTAAAATGAATATTTTTTCGAAAAGCTTCGATAGAATTGATAATAAGCTTATCGGTCTGTACGACGCAACCTGGCTAGCATCTTTTCCTGGCTTGGGAATCATAACAATTTTAGACCTCTTCCATGAGGATGGGAAGTATCCGACTCTTAATATAGCGTTAAAAATGAGCAGCAAGATTCTGGAAGCAGTCGATGGTAAGTTTCTTATCATTGACCCTGTGATGCGGTCAGGTCCGGGAGATTTTCTTATATTCACTTTTTCTATTGCAGATTTTACTTGAGTTATGTTAAATTTTAATGGTTGGTTTACCTTATTAGGAATGATTGGACGACTGGAACAAGTATGTGTATCATGTGGCGTGAAAACTTTCTCAAGGTGACCCGCGAAAGCGTTTAATTTTTCATCTGTGTTTTTGGCCCAAGTGCGGTTTTCCAGTCTTAATGGAGATTCTTGGGTTATAGGGCATTTCATATGCCGTACAGCCTTCCATAAGCTATAATTAGAGTTTTTTGTGGCATCTAGGCTGTTTGGATAGCCTTCTATTGCAGACTCGTGGTTCTGTCTCAATTTGTTGCGAAGAGTTGTCAGGCATAATTGAAGTTGGGCCTTAGTGGTTGGGGAACGACTGTTTTGCCATTGTCTTCTTAACTTCCTTTTTTCTCTGATAAGGGTCTCAATATCCGCCGATGTATTGTAAGGAGCACGTTTAATTGTCCGCTTGATTGGGGTTGCATTTCTTGCTGCAGTATCCAAGACTTCTGTAAATCGGTCGACAGCTATTTGGATGTCAGATGAATTTTTTAGGGGAATGCACTGTGATAGGTGAGAGCTCACATACATTTTATACTTTAACCAATTTGTGTTTCTGTTTGGATAGGAAATAAAGTTTGCAGCTGCGGCGTCGGAGTTACCTTTTAAAATGAGGATTGAAGGTGAATGATCAGATGAAAGATCATAGGAGGAACTAACTAGTACCTGATCGCGCTTGATGTTTTTGATTACAGCAAAGTCAATAAGGTCTGGTAGCTTATTGAAGTCGGTTGGCCAATAGGTAGGCTCACCACTCGATACCACATCAAAATTATTTGCAGTTACGGTATTGTATAGCTGATTACCTCTAGGACTTATAAGTCTGGAGCCCCAATATGTATGTTTAGCGTTGTAGTCGCCGGCAGCAATGAATTTCTGACCCAATGTGGAGAAGAAGTTGAGAAATTTATCGTATACAATTTTGTGCCTCGGGGGACAATAAACGGATGTTAACGTTAGTTTGAAATCAGTAAGATTTATAGAAGTGGCCTGGATACAATCTTCTTCGAACTCTGGCAATGGTAAGTGTCTGATGTGTTTGTGCACAATTATGGCTGTGCCACCACAAGCTCGTCCGCTGGGATGTTTTGTGTCATACGTAAGGTATCCATTTACCCTAAAGCAGTTTTTATGAGTAAAGTGTGTTTCAGAGACAAGAAGTACGTCGATTTCATGCCTATGAAGAAAGTTTGTAACTTCGTGTTTATGTTGGGATAACCCGTTTGCATTCCAGAAACATATTTTTAACTGGTTCATTTTTTGTTGAGTAGAACTTGCAGGAGCATGTTCTGGTTTCGCATCATTTCCTGAAACATGTTCTGCATAGTGGCCATGAAGTTATTCATAGTTTGAATTAAATTTTCTATTGAGGTAGGCATATTTCCAGAAGGCATTTGTAGACCTTCCCTATGAACATTAGCGTATGGAGGTTGCTTTGTGGTGGAAGTACTCGGGGGATTTTTCGCATTAGGGTTTCCTTTTAAGATTTGGGCATATGATTGATTTTGTTTATTTGCTTGTGTAGTACTAGCAATAGAGCCAGCGGCTTGGCTGGGCTCATTTGACGGACCATATTGGGAGTGAGTATATTTTTGAACAAAAGCAGATTTTTTTAAATGCAAAAAGACTTTACAACCCCTATAGTTTGCCGTGTGATTTTCGCCACAGTTGCTGCATTTCTTAACATTCGGGTCAGCTTTAGAACGATTACATTCGGCGGTTTTATGAGCGTCGCCACAAACCACACATACGTGAGGCAATTTACAATATGATTTTGTATGCCCATATTCCTGACAGTTTGTGCATTGGGAGGGGCCCTTTCGTTTTAATGGCTCCTCAACAGTTATTCTTCTGTTGAGTAGGTAGCGCAAGTTGTATATGGGATGAACTGAATTTTTGGTTTTGAGAACCGATGAATCAAACGATATTTCAATGCGGTGCATTGGTTGAGGAACTTTATTTCTGTTCAAAATGTTATGAACAGATTTTACCTCATACCCCTCTAGCTCTACGGCAGTTTTTATTTCCTCTGTAGGAACAGAACTATCTATGCCTTTTATGACAATAATCAATCCCTTAGCACTTTTTAATTGATATGTATAGTAACTTTTCTTTTCTGCGTCCAGGTGTCTTGATATAATACGAAAGTTCGTTTCTGTACTGGCTTGAATTTTGGTCTCTTGAATTTGCCCGCGTCGTATAGAAACGACGTAGAAATTATTCTTACCTACAAGTTGAGTCAACATGTTGACTATGCTATTTGATGTTTGCTCCCGCAGATAGATGGGTGGCGGTTTAACTTCTTTAGTGGCTGTTCCTTTAGCTGATTCTGCTTCTTCATCGTCAGGTATGGATAGTACAGAGAATCTGTTACCATTTGTTGGCAAAGAGACTACGTTAGAGCTTTTGTATTGTTTGGCCATGCGCTCCTGTTGGGTGGACCTAGGGCTAGCCTTTCTCTTAGTTATTGTAATATATCTGTCCATGCCTGTTTGCACTTTAGTACTTTTTGGCACAGCTCCAGTATTTATTAATGCAGATCGAGATGTTCCAGGTTTTTCGTTATTATTCCTGTGTTCACACGACTTCACACTTTGAACCATATTTACGGTCGGATCAACACACTTGCTCAGGTTGGGCACACTTGCACTTAAATTGCTATACGGAAAACCAGTTGCGCTGGCAATTTTTGCACTTAAATAATTTTTATTTAATTCTGGGTATCGAATGTTTTCATTGCTCACGCTCGGGGAGCTTACCACAATATACGCATTTCTGCTATTTGTGCTGGGCCTACTCTCCTTATTGGGAGTATTTGTGAGGCTCATTCACAAATCTCTTCGGGCACACTAGTTATTGTTCTTTTTTTCAATTATGGATGTATAACAAATATTTTTTTTTCACTTCATATTATGATTACTTCTTAACTTATTATGGTTACCATAACAATAATATGATTATTTCTTAACTTTTTATGATTAACAGGATAAGAATATGATTAAGGGAAAAATTATATGATGTAATATTACGAAACGCCGGGACACGTATAACTTCTTTTTTACCGATATAACTTTCCCAAGTAGTTTGAACCCTTCCCGATCACTGGCCCCTACCATTTGTCGCACAGTGTTAAATTTAGCCACAAATTTAGACCTGGATGCACTAGGAGGTTCTGAAAGAGCAAAACGCAATGTTTACACTATTGTCTGTAATATTTACAAATCTATAATTAATCAAGGATCCGTCAAAATTTCTTTATGAATCATTAAATATTAACTCTACATACCCTATATATTGATTTAATTTCGCAATAATCATCATATGGTTTATTCTTTTAAAGATTTTAAATCTAAAGAACAGATTTTTTTATTACATTTTTAACTTTTGGACACAAAATTATTTTTTCTTCGATATACATACCTACTAATCAATTTTCTACAAATGAAAGAAATTGTTAATATAACAATTTACAAACACAATTCAGAAAATTCTTTAAAATATAACAAAATTATTAACAAATTTTTTTTTTAATTATTTTGATTTTTTTTCTGTGTACTGAGTCTGCTTTTCATAAGTTCTGATATGAATATTTAATTTCTAATAAGATTTACTGTATGACGAACTGAATTCACATTTTTTCATATTTGATAAATGCACTGAAATTTATTGTTGAGGAAAAATTAGCTTCTATGCGCATTTCACTGGTTGCTTGGGCCAGATTGTCAGCTAAAAATATTATACAAATAAAACCTTAAAGCGAATAAGAATAATAAACACTCAAAGTCTAACTTGTAACAATAGAAAAGCTTAAACAAAACTCCAAAAATAAACAGTGGGTCTATCTCTTCTTACATTCCCCTACAATTCGTTGGCTTTTTCCCCGCTCAAATTGTACAACCACAAAGTGGGTAAAAAGAAGAAAAAAATTAAAAACAAATTGCTTAATTTTATTGAATTCGTAAGAAAACAACCAATTTGCCAGTTCAGTTTTTTGCACGGGCACATGCAAGTAAATTATCAAAGTTTCGGATAGAAACTATCGCTTAATTATTGGTTATTTTCGATTTATTTTAAAATAAATTTAAAGAAAAATTAAAAGATTTTTTTTCGGAAGACCACAAAAAAAATTTTTTTTTTCAATAAGTTTGTTTTCTACAATTTTACAAGGATCGAGAATGTCTTGTTATTATTTTGTTGTTATAAATACAATATATGAGAGACTTTTGCAAATTAAACGAAAACGTTAGTGGCGAAAATTTAGCATGGATATTTTTTCAGTGTAAAGAAAATGTAACAATGCACTTACTAAGGAAAACAAATTAACATGTTTGTAAGTAGGTAAATTTTAATCTACAATTTATGGTTGAGTACAAACTAAACTTATGCCCACAATTTGTATGTTTTGTTTTTGTATTATTTTTGCCCTCAAATAGAAAGATTTAGCCAAAATCTGTTTCTTTACTACGCTTAAAATTTTCTTTAATGAAGTGATCATAAAACGCTTATTGTAACAGTTATTGGACAAAAATGTTGCAAAGACTTATTAAAACAACAATGAAGTAAATTCGCCACAAACACAAAAGCACGAAATTTTTGTGTTCAAATAGGCGTAAATTTTGACGATGTTGTATATATTTTTTCTTGTGCGTTCAAGAACATAAAAATTTTAATCTCTACTTAAACGTACGCCTTACAAAGAAACACAAAAAGAATGAGTGATGACTTATGCCGGCGGAAGATTAAACGCTTTGTTTTTAAATTTATTTTGGTATTTTCCATAGGCTTACTGAATTTAACGAACGAATAAATGCATAGATTTTGTTTTATACAAGCAATAAATTTTAAATAAAGGCATATTTGAAACATAAGCCATAATCGATTTGAAATAAAAATCTTCTATTTTTTTTTTGCAATTTTTAAACTCTTAATTATGATCTTTTCTTTGTTTTTTTTTTTTTTGCTTTGTACATTTTATAAGAAACCAATTAAAAATATTATTTAATCATCTTCAGGCTAATTCAAATTAGAAATTAAATAATCTGTCTTGAAAATAAAACATAAATCGATTATAGAAAAAACCTCTACTGAATTATTAACATCGATCGCGCTATTTAAACGCTTTAAAATTTAAATACAAAACGGCATAAGCTGTGTATCAAAAAGAGTATAAAGTGTTTTTATGCCTTTTTTATTAGTATAATTTTATGAGTTTTTATATTTTTTAATGGAATTTAAATGTATAACTCTGGATTTGTTTTGAATAAACTAAAGAAAAATAAATATTTTGAAATATTTTCAAATATTTTGGAATAGAAAAGGTCGTAAAAAACACTCAAATTAATTCCCTTATTGTTTTATTCATTCAATTTGCAAAAATTAGGCAAACAATATTGAAAACTGTATTTTAAATAATTGATTTTTTTTAAAATGCATACCTGTAAAGTTAATTTATGCACAGTTATGTACAGTGGTGGAATTATAATTATAAACGACTTGTCTGATTTTGCAGCATATATATATCGTTAGCTAAAATGCAAAAAGACGTAACAAACAAAAAAATCAAAATCGTCTTTGTGATTGATAAGTATTAACGCCATTAAACTACATGCCTTGACGAAATTTTACACTCCTGCGATCAAAAATAACGCTCTTGTTAACGAAAAACAAAGAGACGTAACTACAAGTGTGTTTATTTGATTAACAAACTTTGACCCCCTCTAACTCTGAAACTTTTTGACCGATCTTGTTGAAAATTTGTGTCTAAACTACTATCCAATAGGACTAACCTTGGTGCAAATTTCATCCTAATCGGAAGACATCGATTCCAAAATTGGGTCACTTGACATTAAATCCGGCTTTTATATATTTAAAACGTATATAAAAAGTTTGGTATTTTGTTGTTATTTTCTTAATTATTTTCTAAAATATTAATTTTAGCAAAAAACTTTCTTCGAAGCTAATGTTGTTGACCACAAGAGCTAAAATATTGCCATATATCATATTCTTGTAAAATGTTGTTTTTAAGAGATAGTAATATGCAAACAAATTACATTTGAATAAATGGCTTGATGGCAAACTTTGAGGGGCGGACGCCCCCCCTAAAACACAACTTCTCGCTACGAAATTTTTTTGTATTTTTTTTACATAAAACTGAACCGATTTGGGGGGGGGGGAGAATATAAGAAATCAAAAAAAAAAAGTTCTCCATACAACTAACGGCCACGCTAATGTACATACATATTATGTACAAACATATTCATGTAATTCAATTCTTATTTTTATTGGAGAATTTTATTTCATTTGGAAATCGAGGTTCCAACGAAAACTTTCGTTCGCTTAAACATTTTTTTTTTTGTGTTAAATGTAAGTTTTGCGAATGAAGTTTTCGTTCGAAATCGAGGGACAGGAAGTTAATTCTACAATAAAAACAAAACAAAGGGTAGAATAAAAAAACAGTTCGTTAATTCCCAAGACCACATTTTATTTATTCGCCATATGAAATCTACTAAAAAGTAATTAACAAAAAAATTTAAATGGGATTATATAATTTCGGCCATACTCTACACAAGTTCAAGTCTGGCACTGCGTTAACGAAACTTGTGTTGTATATGTATTTCTACATAAATTGCAGGAAGTTGGTTCTATATTTGTATTTATTAAAATACTACTGTTTTACCGAAACTTAATTAAGGAAATTTCTTTAAAACATAGTTTCTATTTATGTGGCCACAACTTATATGTATGTTTATGTGCTTGGTCTCATGTGGAAAGGCCCTAACTCACGCCACAGCTACTTTACAGGAGAAAGTAAAAATAAAATACTTATGAACTGTTATTTTTAAAAATATTGCAATACATTTTTGGGACAAGGTGTATTTCTGTAAAATGTATTGGAATCCCTATAACAAATTCAATTAAGAAAAAATCGAGTTAAGGCCTTAGGCTGGGTTAAACTAGAAACAGATTTGTGCCAAGTTTGTATACAAAATTTTGAATAGGCAGCTTAGTTTTGCTTAAAATGTTGATCTTTAATAAAATAATAAAAAATCACAATTCGAGGCTACGTTAAACTAAGTTTAAACTTAACTAGCGGTTCTGAAAATCTAAGTCGAGTGAAATTAAAATCGGTTTTAAGAGTATTTCTTGCGGTACTGAAAGTGTAATTAACATTATAGGAAATATTTTTATGAATTATCAATTATTTAAAAAAATTCATCGATTTCAATGTTGCTCAAAGTCGATTTTAAAAACACGACTAATGGCCGTTTTCTCATTACACGATTATCTTTTTTCCCAACGATAAACTGAACATTAAAGAAATTTGGTTTTCTCAATGTCTCATTTGCTTCTATTCTGTCGCAAAGCACTCATCTGGCAATAATTTATTTCCTTTTATTTGCCGTACAGATAAATTCAATGAGCTGAAGGCTCAGTTAGCTGGGAGTAACAGTAACGTTGCAAATCAGCTGATTTATTTTGTTGAATGTAAAGCAATTAGAACGATTATAGTTAGCAGTAAGATGTTACGTCTCAGTCTTACGTTTTTAAGGTAAGGTTACTGTTACTCCCGACTAACTGAGCCTTAACTCTCAACTTTTACATGAATTTTGAGAGGTGTTGCCAACTTAAAACAATGTTTTTTGTCGGTTTATTGAGAACCCCAAAATTGCTAACAGACAGTTTATCGGTCTAATAAATTTATGTTGACATTAGGTAACTGACAGTTTGTCGGTACATTGAGAAAATTGCCATAAGTCTATCAGTTTTAGTTGTTAGCAAGCTTAATTTGCAAAGAAATAATAAAAGATTGCAGCTTATCCCTTCAACAATAAATAACAGTGTTTTTATCAAGAATAAAAATGGGAATTAAGCACGTCATACAAAATCTTTAAAAATTTTGTATTCCCACAAAATTACTTTGAGATTGCAGTCATTGTAATCATACAATAACATTATAACGAAGAAAAATGTAATATGTACTACCAAAAACATTCATTTTCATTTTTTATACCCACATGGGTTGCAAAATTCAAATTGGCAAAATTCTTAACATTCACTAAAAAAATTTGATTTTGAAAAGAGTTCCTGAAAATTTAAAACTTCCTAAAAGAATCAATTATAAAAATAATACAATATCTAAACTCAGTTTAAAGCAATAAATACAAGCAAATAAAATTACTATTTGCACCGAAAATTTCTGTATGCTTTCGTTTTAAGTCAGCTGTTTCATTATGCTGAGTAGAGAGAATACACGAAACTTAGTTTTAATTGATTTTTAAACAAATACATCAAAACAACACCATGAAATATTTATTGGCGTTTTAAACAGCTTTGTTTAAGGTCAACTGTAAGCAAATTAAATAAAATAATGACGTACTTAATGGGTTGCGCTTTCAAAAATCTTGACACAACATATTTTTTCCTTATTCTAGACGAGCAGTGAAAATTCTTATAAATCAAGAAAAATCAAGACAGTCTGGCAAGCCTTATCCACACTGATGTATGAAATCCCTTAAAATATTGGTTCTAGACCGACCTTTTAGTATACCAATCGACTTTGAATCACTTTTTGAATCGACCTAACGATGTCCTTCCGTCCGGCTGGCTTTCCATGTCAACGTTTTAGACAAAGTGCAGGTCACAATTTTCAGGATAATTTGATGACGTTTGGAACATAGGTTCTAACTATCCCAAGGACCAGGTCTGTTGAGAACAGTAGTAATCGGCCAATAATTAAACATAAAAATACTTCTCCCGAAAATAGTTTTTAAGGCATAACACTGACGACAAAAACTACAGCAATAGCCACTAACTGATAACAAAAAATTGTACTGGTAGGTCTTAAATAACCCATAGATGCCATATAAGCCTCCTCTTTAAAATCACCTTATAGTAAAAAATCTAATTAGTTTGCAGGCTTAATGTGTTAGTTAACTTATTCGAACTTTTACTTTTTTCACATAAGATGGTTAATATTAGACAAACAATTACATATTATATTCCAACTCAATTACAGATTAACTTAGACTTTAAGCCCGTTGTAGTGAAACAGGCCAAAGTCTCTGTCTGGAATCGCATCCACAACCATCGTAGTGTTGAACTAGCTCAATACCATCTAACCTTTCAGGGCACTCTCTTTGATTGATTAAATGTAGTAAGTGGTAGAGAAATAAACTTATTCCTTTTTTCATTTACATATCGAGCCCTAATAGCAAAAAATGATGTAACCAACAATAAAAAAATTTACAGGAGAAGTTTTTTTTTAATATTTTTGCTTCAAGCCTAAGTATTCGATTCAAATAGCTTTTGCTCTTATTTCGTAACTTTACTTCCCAGAGATACGAGATTTTTAGAGGTGATACAAATTATCAAAGTTTATCGATTTTCATTAAAAAACAAAAATCTACAACATTTTAGATAACATCATTTTTACTATTAGGGCTCGATATATTGAACAGGAATATTCTATAAATTTTTATATTTCACTTTGTGGAAAAAATCGACACGTTACATTTATATCTATCTATCGCTACAAAGCTATTTTGTTTAATCTTTGGCAATGAAGAAATTTGGCTTGAAAATTCTTTTTCATATGACTTTAATATTAACTTAAAATTTTTTTTGCTTTTACTGAAAATTTTAAATTTTCATGTTAATACCCTTTTTATGCTCAGGAATATTTTGAAAAACATATAATTGCTGTAAGGCAATTTCAAATTTGAGAAAAAAAAGAAAAGAAAAAATCTTACAATGAGTCAAAGACTACATCAGTCAAAATGAGTAGGGTGTGTGGAAAAAAGAATATTTATTTTCGAGGACACAATAGCTAGAAAAGTTATAAAGAAATACAGTGTAATCTCCCTTAATGGACACATTTTTAAAGTAGATACCTCTTTTCAACGATCACTATTGTGTAGTTTGAGGACATGCTCCTTATCCGCCAATGAAAGATTCCACTGGATTTATTAAAATAAACGTAACCACTAATTTTAAAAATGTTTATTTTGTTTGAATATAATTTGTAAAAGTATTCTCAGCGTAACTTTAGGAAATCAATTACAAGCCCTAAGTAATCTTGGATTTGGAAATATTGCTGAAATCTAGCCTTACATTTGTTTTATTTTAACAATCATCTCTTAATATTTTCTAGTCAATTTAAATGTTTGGTAAGCTTTTTTTGACAGTTGTTTTAAAATTGTTAACCCAAAAATTTTTAAAGCCCATACATTTCTTTATTAGGTGTTAATTATTTAGTTAATTATTAGAAATCTACTGATTTTCTAATATTAAATCCAACAATAATCATCATATATGTTTATAAAAAAATCGTTGGTTTTTTTTGGTTATATGCCATATATTTATTTAACGTGCGGTACAAAAAAGTTTCTGTCAAACACTTATTAGGGGTTTTTTTTTAATTTTTAACAAATGTGGATATTATCGATCATAATTGATTACGTAGAGAGTTATGGATAACTCCTAAAAGCCAGTCCAGACACTTTAAATAGATTCGATCTCACTTAAAAAGCTTCAAAAAACTGTATACAATTATAATCTGGCTGTTAAGTTATTTTTTCAATATAAAATACAGTGCAATCATACTTTACTTTAGCAGAAAATCCTTTCAGGCGGACACTGCTGCCAGATCCTGTAAGAGTTCTATTAGAGAAATATAGAGTTCATTTGGAAGGATATCCCCCTTTTGCGGACACAAATCCCTACAAGAAATAAATGAGCAAATAGTCATATTTTTCACGTTAGCGTTAAGAAAATGAGAGAAAACTTGATTTTCTGTAATTTCTCCCATAATTTTCTTAACACCAACGTGAAAAATATGACTATTCGCTCATTCTTTTCTTGTAGGGATTTTAATAAAATAGCAGTTCTTCAGTTAAATTATTCTTATTTCACAGGATATTATAAACATGTTCAAATAAAACTTGCATAATTTTTTTTTTACATAAAGATTACCATAGCCACAAATTAATATCTGTTGTTCAATAATATCTAAATCTCATTTTTGTCTTAAATCATTTTAGAATAAATTACCTACCATGTTTTTATTTTCAATTTTAAATTTATTTTTCTACATTAAATTTTATATGAAAATTATTTAAAACTGAGCAGTTTTTTTATAAAAAAATATTCAATGCGAACGTTTTTTTTTTAGATAGGTATAAGGGAACATGCCTTCTATTAAATTTTTATTCAAATTATTTTTTGCCGACGGATATTTTTTTAGTACAAATAATTTGTTTACCTCTTTACTTTGAACTTTTTTTATTCGAAGTAAACAGCGTCTATAATATCAAGCATAAACATGTCAACGAACCTAAAAATAAAAACAAAATTATAAATTAAATTAAATAGTTTTGTGAATTTTCTTCAAAACAACTAGGGAAAAAATTTTTGTTTTCAAAAGATTTCATGTTGTTAATAATAAATTCTTAAATTTAAATCATCTAAACGATTAAAAAATCGTAAAAAATAGAGATTTATGATAAAAAATATTTAGGTATACATATATTTTTTTTAATTATTGTTCTTTAAACAACATTTATTATTTTTAATCTATTAAAAAAAATACCTTCATCTCTATGGGTATTTAATTTTAAAAAGACAATACAAAATACATAGAAACAAACAAAATAAATTGGTTAAAATTAATTTTGAAGAACAAGAAAAACCGAAAAAATTTTCAGATTAGTCTTCCTTCACATACGAAAACACTCCCTTTAGGATAACTTACAAAAAAAAAAAAAAAAAAACAAAAAAACCAAAAAACAAAAATTCAAGTGCTTTTTTAGCATGTACGAGCAATTTTGACTCAATCTTTAAATTCCAAACTACCCACTCAATGACGTTCCAAGGGAGATTAACTGCCGAACATGCATACCTACCTACCTTATGAAAAATACTGGACTAAGTAAAACAAAAAACGTGAAGAATTCAACAAGAGCAGCAATCAAAATACTTTATTTAAGAAAATAAAATTTTTGCACACTATTTCTTTTTCTATTTCAGAGGGGCTTGATAGTACAAATGAATTGAAATTCCCAAACTCACAATTAGAAAAAAGTTTTGCTTTTGTTTTGGAATGATTTTTGTTTTCTTATTATGTGTGTGTGTGAGTATGTTTTTTTCTAATTTTGTTTGTTTTTGATTTATTTTTTTATATCTCAAAAGCTGCACTGTTAACGGCTCAGTAGAACCCTAAGAAGTCGACGAAAGCAGCGACGGCTTAGCACAGCTACGTCTGCAGCACACATTCCACTACTGTTACAAACGCACACACACTCTGTTACATAAAATCATGGTATTATGGCTGCTTGAAACCAAACATGAAATTCTGCTGTCGTTTCGCTCACACCAAAATGGCAGTCATAAAACTGATATGTAGTCATCCCCCTTGCACTTCCAGATACTCTATAGTGGATTCTTTTATCTTTGTCCACAAGCGAAAGAAAAACATGAATTAATAGGACTGTGTTAAGTTTTTGTTGTTGTATTTTTCTCAATTATGGCCTTTTAAGTGTTTGTTTTTGTTTTCTGGCATGATAAGATGAATGCACTCTACAACTGGCTTAGACTTAACATTACTGTGTCTCTTTTTGGTGCAAACATTTACTCTATGGCCCTTACACGCCCCATCGTGTTTGTTGTAGCTGATGTTTTTGTATTTTAAAGATTTTCTTAAAGTTTAAGTAAAAAGTATTTTAAGATTTTGGTTGTGTTTTTGTTTTATACAGCATAGAAATTCTTTTGCTTCTTTTGTCCGGTTTTAAAAGCAGCCGTCGCTAATTTTTTTGTTTGGTTTCTCTATTGGAATTCATTGACGACGCCCAAAAGCCTTAATCCTAGAAATTTGTATGTTTTTTTTTTGCATAACTTTTAAATGGTTTTTTCTATTTTGTAAATAGTTCATTCTTTTGTGTTTTTCTTCTTATTTTTTGTTGCCAATTTCTAGTTGATTGGGTGCAGTTTCGTTTTGTATTTGTTAGAGATTTTAGATAGACATGTTTTAAACACCTTGCATTCTTCTGTTGTGTAAAAATTTTAAAATAAAAATGCATTTAAGAAAAATGTTTATTAAAACAGGGTGTTGAAATGAAAATGTTACAAAATTTTAAATCCAATATCGTAGGATCCTCCACACGAGCGTTAGAATTAATTGAAACTTTCAACAAGAAATTTAGTTTCAAGTTTTATACCTTTAATGATAAATTCATTAAATTCTACATACCTATACAATTTGGTACTTTCTGCGATATGAATCCGAAAATACCTATAGTTATAAGAATACGCATTAAAAATTCTTTCTATGCTACAATTGAAATTTTAACTTGGAATAAGATTTTACTTCAGCTTAATAACGTTTATAAAGGACCAGCTTACTAACACAAAGTCGAGCTCTATGTGACAAATTGAGTGCCCCGGTATGCTAGCTTGTAGTGAGCTGTGTGTCAGAGACACTACTCAGAGACTTTAGTCTCCTGCAGACAAGCGTTGAGGTTTGCGGAATTAGCATATGAAAAAAAACCTTCAACATGAAATTAAGTTTCAAGTTAAATTATTATAAAGGCGCCAATCTTATTAGACCAGCTCACTGGAGTCAAGTAAAGTCGAGCTCTATGTGACAAATTAATACTTATTAAGTTTTTCGAAAATTACTTAGTTCTCGAAATAGCCAGTCGTTTCGACGCAGTTGTTTTGTAACTAAGGCAACTGGTTGTGTTTAGTTGTAATTTTTTGATATTTTTGTTTGTCGCAATATAGCAAAGTTGTAAACCATAATACAAAAATTAATAAATCACAACGCAACTGAGTTGAATTGCGAACCGTAATAGGAGCCTAATATGCTTGTCTATAATAACATCCCAATTGCTAAATTGATCTATTGAAAAGCTACCCTTACCCCTCAAATTCCTAGGCATTTTCATATGTTGTATTTTTAAACACTCCTCTTTCTGTCCTTTTTTCTATAGCACAATGGCTCGGCAATTTCATTGCTCTTTTAATACAAACTTATTAAAAGGAGATCTGCATCGAAATTGACTACGTCAACACTATATTTATACTTGAAACTTTTAGCGATAAGGGCCGCTTTTAGGTGCTTTAAAGTGTTTATTTGATTGTAATGTAAAAAACACACTCCGAATTTCGCGATTCTTGTGTATTACAAAACTTAGCCTTAGGACGAAAAATAGTGTTCAAAAATGAGATAAACCTAAACTTAGTTCTTTTCGGATGACCTGGTTGCAATGCATCTCTATCTCTTTAGCTATCCTTTTAAAAGGTGAGATCTTAGTCTAAAAAATATTACTTTGACCATGAAACCTAACCTTATTTTGCTATAATAAACCACAAAAGTGTAAAAACTCAAAGAATTTGCTCGTAAAAAAGTGTAAAAACTCAAAGAATTTGCTCGTAATAAAAGAATGAATGGTGTTTTAATAGAAGGAATTATGTGCAAACCGGTGTGTTTTCCCGAAATAAAATTGTGTACCCTTTATTTTCTTTTGTAAAGAAGAACTTAATTTAATTGTAGGATTGTTCCATTTCAGTACACAGTATCGCCATCGTCATATAGCAACTAAAGCACACTTCTACCACAACGGCAGCGTCATCCCATTATCCATTTGATGTTTTAAAGAGAAACACTACCATCACAAGAACCCACCATCATCATCAGCATCTTCCATTTTCATTCACATCTCATCATCTTCATCATCATTACTCTCTGTTTTTCTCATTGCGTATGCAATAGTTGCAGCTGTTGCCTCATCACCACTGTCATCACAATGGAAAAATACGTGAAGGATGTTTGCAATAGTTTCCACATTTATTTATTTTTTTTTTGTTTGTATTTATAAAACTCCTTATAAAATTCATTCCTACGAGACTGGTTCACTCCATTTTAGTAAACTTAAAACTTAAGGGCAATAGAAGGATAAAAAGCAACTCTTTATACAATTTGGCTGTGAATTGCAAACATTTTATCATAAAGTGGTAAAACGATGGCAAAACTTTTTGTTATTCGAAGTTTTTGTTTCAGTTGTTTTCTTTTCATTTAACTAACAAACCAAAGCCGAAGAGGGAACTACAATAATATTGTTGGTTTCTTTTTAAAAGGATTTAAATTCTAATGTGTGCGAAAGTGTGTTTGTTGGCAGTTGTACACGCAAAGAAAAAACATGGTTGTGGTAAACATATTCTAAGAGCAACATATTATGATAAGATTCATGATTGTAGTCACCATATTACGATTGTTATTAAATCATATTATGACCAAATATGTTCGTAATATTACATCATAATATTTTTCCCTTAACCATATTGTTATCCTGTTAATCATAAAACGGTAAGAAGTTATAATATTACTGTCATGGTAATCATAATAAGTTAAGAAGTAATCATATTACTGTCATGGCAATCATAATAAGTTTAGAAGTAATCATATTATTGTCATGGCAATCATAATTAGTTTAGAAGTAATCATATTATTGTCATGACAATCATAATAAGTTTAGAAGTAATCATATTATTGTCATGACAATCATAATAAGTTTAGAAGTAATCATATTATTGTCATGGCAATCATAATAAATTTAGAAGTAGACATATTATGATGCAAAGTAATATGAACTGTTATACATACATTTTTTACATCATAATATGATACAACTTTAAACTTAATATTTTTATTGGGAAAAAATACTTATGATAAAATAAAAAACATAATATAGTTACTGTAATCTTTTTGTCGTAGGTCGCAATTATTTATAAATTATTTTATGGAGTTTTCATTATTTTTCTCTTAAAAGAACACAAAACTTACCAGTAATGGTTAACATTTTGCACCAATATTTCACAAATTTTTCCACCACTTTAAGATTATTAAAATTTTTAAGCAAAGATATTTTATTTTGTGACACTACATCCCATTTTTAATGTTTTTTTTTTTATTTTTTTTTAATTTCTTGTTTTTTTTAATGGTTATTTTGTTATTTCTTTTTTAATATTTTTCTTTATTTTTTTTTTAATTTCTTGTTTATAATTAATGGTTATTTTTTTATTATTTAGCCACTCACTAACAAATAATTCGATATGTTTATGTAAAACACGACACAACTGATACAAAATTATTTTACAAATGGCGATACCAAAATATTATTAGAGTAACGATATTTTGATTGCATCTTAAACTTATTATGATAAATGTATATAAAGTTATCATGTTATGGCTATTAAATATCATGTTATGGCTGTGAGTAATATAATATGTTTTGAAAGTTATCATAATTTAGTTGTTAGAAAAATAATTATTTTTCGGTTAACAATACTCAAATTTATAATTGCGATAAACATTAATATGTTTACAGTAACTATAATATTGCTGATATTTAATAAAAATAACAATTATTTGTGTACAACAACAATATATTGTTACAATAAACACAGTGTGGTTGCCGTAACCATGCCCAACCATATTTTTTCTCTGCGTGTAATCATGCTTGAATTGATTGAGTTTCTTCGACTTGCAATTCTGTTCTAAAATTATTTCCTTTTTCCTCAGTCGGTTCACTCTGGTTTTTTTTTATATTTTACTTTTGCAATTTTTTAAACAGATGAACAAAATACAACCTTCTCTTACAAAATTGAAAGAAAGAAAGGAAGTCCTTCAAATAAATTGCAATTTTTTATTGCTTCACAATTAAGTACAAAAAAATAAACGGATTGTTAGATACACGCAAAAGCGAGTTCCTCCTACACCAATGCACATACAGTGTATGTGTGTATTTACTCTAGTGTGTGTGAAAGTGTGTTTAAATTTGTAAGTGGTATGAACGAATGTAAGTATGTTTGATGCAGCTTGTTATTAATTAAAGGATAATTGTGCACTGTGCACCATCAGTTTCATTGTTTGTATATTCCTGTATGTGTTGCTTTCAGATGTTACAACTTGCAACAACATCTCAAACAAACACACGCATTGCTGCAAATTGGTACTAAATTTTAAACGTAAATGTGCCTCAAGGTGTCATTAAGAATGCAGATAAATGTGCCACTTTTGTTATGTTTATGAAAGCAATTACAAATGGTTTTTATTATTTAATCTTTTAAATTGATTAAATTTTTTAAGGGCATTTTTTGCGAAGAAAAGTTGAAGAAGCAAAAAAATAATGCGTAATTAAATTAACTTAGAGATAGAAACACTCGTCTGAAAAAGCCAATAGAGTTTATGAGGGAACCTATTTATTAAACTCATCAAGTAAACAAGTTCTAATTGATCTAAGAAAGTAATTTTAAAGTTACAAATATTCCGTTCTATTCATAAAGAACAGAAAGAATTTAGTTTTGCTCCAGTTTATTTTTATACACCAAAAGTTAGTGATAAAGAATTTATTTTTTCGTTATTTGCAGCTTTTGAAGTTTGGATATATTGAAAATCCTCTAAAACTAGTTTTACAACAAATTGAATTTTATCTTTGAAAATAAATAAAAAAATGTTAGAAGACTTGGCTTGAAGACAATTTTAATTCATTATTAGATAAATGGCGGCATGAAATAACCCCCAAAATATAACCCCCCAAAATATAATGGAATAACCCCCTTAAGTGTGCGGGCTTATTTCATATCCAATAAACCCCCAATTTTGAAAATGAAATAAACTCCAAATGAAATGAAATAACACCCAAAACAGAAATGAAATAATACCCTAATTTCTGGAATGAAATAAGACCCCAGTATGTATAATACAATTAATTGTACAGTTTTGGTTTAAGGAATCATGCGATGATAGATAGCATGGTTGAGACTTCGGCCAAGCGCAAGGATTTTCTCCTCTATGATGTGCCAATCATCGGCTTCGATAACTAAAGCTCTTCTTCATAGACCCCTCCTTCTCTATGGTACAACAAATATCGGCTTCACTAATTAAAGCTTTTCTGCATAGGTGGCCTTAGGCCTAGCGCAAGCCCAAATTAAGGAGCTTTACTTAGCGAAGACGGTATTTGGTACAACATAGAGGAGAAACGCTTTTGTTAACGAAGGCGGTGTTTTTAATACCAAAGAAGAGAAAGTCCTTGCGCAAAAAAAACGTTTTCGTAATAAATTTAAAAATGAAATAATCCCCAAAAAATATATTGGGGCTTTATTTCATAATGATTTTTTTCATATGAAATAATCCCCCAATTAAGAAAATGAAATAACACCCCAAACAAAAAGAAATCGTTGTTGTTGTGCTTTGTACAAACTTTGGGGGGTCATCTCATTATTTTTTGGGGGGTTATTTCATGCCGCCAGATAAATATTAAAATCTATTCTAATACAATATTCTGAGTACAGTTTTTATTGGGAATAAGTAAAGTGCTGTACCGATTTTGCATGGAGGCTATGTGAAATAATAAATCGATGTATTCCATTTCGTATTTCCTAATGACCGCTATCGTATCAAATGCCTTATTCTGGGAGGACGTTTTTAAAGAGGCTAGCTAAGCTAAATCAAATCAATGTAAAATCGTCGAAAACAAGGTTGATTCCAAAGTTTTCGGTTGTGATTTTGCTTCATAGTTACTTCATGTTAATTTAACATGATTTTACAATAACTGGCGAATAACATTATATTCTTTAAAAATAACTATAATTAATTTTTATTTAACATCGCAGTAAAGTTAGAGCAAAATGTAATTTTTATTGAAATAACAATCCGAATCACGTTGAATGAAAGTTATTTCAAGTTGAAAGAACTTGAATTTCATGTAGAATCAAGTTGGTTGGAATAATTCAAAACGGTTACCCGCGGATTCAAAGAAAGAGAGGGTAAAATTATTTTTTTTCCTGTTACACATGTTTCACTTTTTTTGTATTCCCCTTTGTTAGCAGAATAGCCCGATATGGGGTTCATAATTATAAACTTTGAAAATTTGATGTACTATTTAACTTAATAATTTTGACAAAAAGAATACGGGAATTTTTATTCTCTTTTTTGATTATTTTAAACATGAAAAAAGTTAATGTTTTTCTTTTTATAGTGTTCTATAGTTTCTATACAAAACAAGTAAAACAGGTTTTTATGGTTTCAATATTGAACAATTTTATTTTAACATTTTTCATTTAAAATAAATATGAAACCAAGATAATTTCAAATAAAGTCCATACTTTTGTAGAAATTAACTTGGATTTTTAATCAACATTGCGCCATGTTAATTTATCATTGATATTTTTTTCTGTGTGTAAAGAAAGTGTTAATGTAAAATTTTGAAGCCATGGCTTTGCAGGTATAGATCCTATTGCGCCAAAAGTATTATTCTAGTCAACGTAAAATAATAGACCGAGTTGTCAGATCTTAAACACCAATCACTCTTCGTATAAAGTATTTATAGAAATTTTGGTTGCTCCATATAACCTGTACAGCAGTTAAATAACCGAAGCTTTTTTTCTGTTGAGGGTAAGATAATGGACCGATTTAGCCCATTTCGGTACCAAGCATTCTTTTTATAAATGAAGCAGTTTTGCTAAATTTTCTATTTAGGCTTATCTAGTATGACTGCTTTTATGATTAAGGGGCTTAGTGAAATGATTTCGGCAATTTTTATATAGTTGTGGTGATGGGTGCAATATTCCTGCGCATTGCAAAGAGCACCGCAGGGTTAGGCCACCATTTAAGGTACACACGTTAATCCAATCTCATTTGACCACTGTCGTTCCAAAAGTCTTATTCCAGAAGGACATTTAAATTGGGGATAGTTAAAAGGACCACTTTAGCTACCAAATGAGTTTTTCGTCTAAGAATTCTGTTTGCCAATTTTTATATTTTTAAGTTCCATATTGCAAGCATAATCATGCCTTTAAATCGTGTTAGAATTTTATAAGGTCCCAAATATTTTTAGGGTCTTAGGTGATTATGCCAACCTATTTTAAACTAAACGGCAAAATGAAAACATTCATCACCTTTTAGTGGTATAGAACAACAAACATGTTCCCTTATGGTCACATATAGTTACTGCAATCCTATTTCGATTACATGAGACTCTTTTATACCAAATCACAGCCATATTATAGTTGTCTTCAGTCATATTTCTATAGTTGCCAGAACTATTTCTTACTTTTTGATAGGTTTAATAAAGCGTTATCTAGCCATTAACAATGATATACGACACGATGAAACTAAGTTTTAGGAAGACTTTCTTAGCATGTGAAACAATTGGATATTTCCTGGAAGGATTCGATATGGCATTAGTAGCGTCCAGAATTTGAGGTCGAATTAAAAAGTCACCCAAGGAAAAAATTAAGCCACTTTCAAGCCATGAACAACGATAAGCGATATGATGAGATCAGCGTTTAAATGGAAGCGCTTTATATAAAATACAAAAAGGGATGTGTTTGGGGGCGTGGAAAAAAACTTTTCTTGTTTTAGAAACATCATTGACATTTCTTTCAATCTAGGGGGTGACTGCCACAAACCGAATTATTTTTAAAATATTTTGTAATTAGATCCACATCAGGTTGACAATAATGCTGAGCAAGAATTCGACTTGCTGGAAATACTGGTCTGATTAAATTTTAGAAATATAAATTTATAAAGTAATTTATATGGGGCATATGGTCAAAACATTTTCATATGACGTAGAATCTGTAATAGGAATATCCGATAAATGTTATATCAATACTAACATTTATAAGAAAGTTATGCAATTAAAAGCAATTTTTGAGAGTGGGGTTTGTACGTGAACTAAGGAAAGCCATCCAGCCTGACATCGTTAGCTCTATTCATAAAGTAATTCTAAGTCGATCGGTATATCGGTGGGTCTAGGATCAATATTTTTATGTGTTACACACATCGCCACAAACGCTTATGGTGGAGTGGGTAAACAAGTTTATTCGTAATCATAAAAATTATGTTCAACGCTTGTTAACCACTTAAACCGAAATGCAAAAATATGATCTTAGACTCGCTCAAATAAAACTATCATCTATATCAATTTCACATAACCGTAACTATCGGCTAAATAAATTTGTTACTGTTTTCTTGATTTTTATTCAAGCTATTTGGGCAGACAAATACACATAAAAACATTCACACAATTTATAATATTAAGTCATAAAGTATTGCAATATGATGCTTAAAATTTTAATAAAAATACAAAAAAAAAATATATGTTTAATAACAAAGTAAAATTTATAGCAAACAAATGGGCCATTAAAACTCATACAACAATAAATCGCGAAGGACCCCCAACTCACCCACTCGACTCTTTTATATCCACTGCTCCTTCCCTTATAACAACAACAAAAGATGCCAACCAATATTAAAAGTTCTACCACCCATTTTAATACAAAAAAAGAAAAAAAAATTATATCTAAAACCAACATAAAAGTCGTAAAAACATTCTACACTAATACCGTTGTATGAGAACAAGAGGAAAAATTATTTTTATTTCAAAGTTTTTCGCTTTTTTTCGGATGAAAACAGGAGCTAAAAAATGCTGATGAGAAGAGCAAATATTTTGAACAATTTTATTGTAACTGAAAATGAGGAAAACAGAGCCAGAAACAAGAATGAACGTACAGAAATACATACAAACATATTCAGTCGCCCATAAATACAATACAATTATTGTAAATTTTACGAGCACAAAAATATAATTCAAATGTCCATTAATTACATGAAATAATGGAATGAATCGGTTAGCAAAGAAAAAAAAAGAAGGAACAATTGAACTGAAATTCTAGAAGCAAAAGCATCTTCTGTTTTTAATTCTAAATGAATGAGCTTCGCAATTTTGTTTGTTGTTCTTGTCGCGTTGCACAGTGGGGACTTTATGAGTAAAATGGGAGCAAAAGCTGGTGTTTTTAAAAGTATGCTCTGGTTTCTGGGACAATCTTAATATTAATTTATTTTAGTTTTCGATAGAAGATAATCCTTAGCGACAAGCAACTACGCCTAAAATTTAATTTATTGAAATATATTTCTAAAACTATTTTTAATTTCATTATGTGGAACAGTAATGCCTAGATAATTAGATAGATTATTTAGTAAACGGCTCGTTTATTGAGGCCCTAATTCTGTAAAACGCAACTGCAACATCAAAAATAACCTTAAAAGCAAAAACAATGTCAAAAATTTGTCATAATTTTGCTGTTGCTTTCTATAGAAATGCAGCGTTTAAAATTTAAAAATTCAATATGAATTTCTATGGAAAACAACAACAAAATAATAAATTTTTTTATATTGTTTTTGCTTTTAATGTAATTTTTGGCGTTGCGGTTGCGTTTTACAGCATTAGGGCCTTATTTTCTATCTGTTATTTACTTAAATCCGTAAATACTTACGTTTTCCCTAAACCCACAGAAAAAATATTTTACGATATGGTCACCTTTCAACAAAACTATTTTGAACTAAAATTTTTCAACATATTTTAGTTAATATAACCATATTATTGTCATCGGCAATCATTTTATGGTAAAATAAGCCCTTCATTAAGAAACAAGAAACATATTATGGTTGCCTCCGAACATGTTATGGCAAATGATTACAAAAATATGTTTAACAAATAACAGCATGGTTTTTTTCAACCGTAGCATGTTGATCTTAGAAAAGAGGAAAATACTATTGTTAATTGAAAAAAAAATAATTATTGTCACATTTAAACATAACATTTGGTTGTGATTGCGTGATGGACTAATTTAACAATAATATGGTTGCCGGTGAAAATAATATGGTTAAATTTAACCAAAATATATTTACAAGTTTTCGTTGAAATAGTTTTGTTGGAGGTGACCATATTGAAAAATGTTTTCCCCTTCTGCGCACGATGCAGTAAGTTTAGCGGAACTTTATTAAATTTTTGAAATACATTAAATGATTATGTATTCATTATATTGGTAGCTTAATAACCCACCTCAAAACCCTCATACAAAGTTTAGGGATAAACCCTGCGAAACAACTTCAAAATGCACCTAAAAGTTGCATTAATTATTCAATCATACTTTTTGCCTACAGTAAGCTTTTTGATTTGTTTAAGTTACTAGAGTGGAACATACAAATGGCAAGACTGTAGGCTATGATTTTTTTTTCATTTATTTTATGAGAAAATTATCAATTATTAGCATTTAAATAATTCCAAAATCTATTCTTATTCGTGTGAAAAAAGTTATTTTTTAGGAGTAAGAAAAAATGTACATTTTTAATTTCATTGGAGACTTTCGAAGGTGAATTTCACATAATACCATCTCAAAACGTTCAAAATTTTAAAGGTAGTTTTTTCTTCTGTTGGGAATACAAACCATCTGCTGCGATATTTTGCGATCTTCTTTTAAATTAAACTTTTTTCAGAATGTCTTTACAAATTTTATACAACTATATTTTCCAAAAGTGGAAGGAAGAACCAACATCGGACGTCATCATTGGTTTTGTTTTGAAAAAAATAGGCTCACCAATGCTAACAGCTCTTTGCAGCTTAAAGGCAACTATTTGTGCGCTGGTTTGTAAAATACAAAAAAGGTGGAGGGAATCCAGTCAAAATTTAGCTTAATTTTTTAAATAAAAATTCTAGCTAACTTGAAAATAATGAAACATTTTTAAATGCTGTAAGGGATGCATTGCTTGGTGGATCGAGGGCCAATGCAGGCAGACCTAAAAAATAATTTAAGGATTGTCATCATAAAGTGCACAACAGAAAAGTGCATCCTCTTTTGAAGTCCAGTAGTCAAGACGAGTTCGCCAAAGCAACTGCAATAAAGCTATACCAATCTGGAAGGCGAAAATCCGCAGCGATTGTCAAGGAACTGACATCTGATTCGCCAGAAAGGGATAGAAAAATCCATAAGGCTGGCATTTATTTTTTAAACAGTCCACCAAAATAAGCTCCAGATTACTTGGCACCACTTATTGATGCAAACCTATCATCAAATCAGTACAACATTTTTCGATAATAAGCAAAATATCACCGTTGCACTTTGTATCCACCTAATTATGTTGTTAAAGAAGCAGGGAGGTTGTGCTATCCAAAGGACATAATAATAACTGAAAATTCAGCTGACTGACGTTACTGACTCACTGACTGACTGACTGATTCATCATCGCACAGCCTAAGCGCCTGAAGCTAAATACTTGAAATTTGGACCGGAGGTGGTCTCTCCCCTCTCTCCGGTCCACTAAGACAGGATTTTTGGAAATTCAAATATTTAGGTGGTAAAAAAGGATAAAAACGGGTAAATTCGAAAACCTTATATCTCCAAAATTAAAAGAGATACAAAAAACTGTAATACTTATCGTTTTTCTTTAGAAAAATAAGCGGACAAGTGTCTGGTACTTTTTTGAAATTCGGCTCTTTTAGCGAGAAAACATGTAAAACCTGAATTTTGGTACTTTTTTGTCACCCCATCTATCTTTTGAACCAATAAACCTGGAAATAAAGTTTATGCCACATTCGAAACTTAACAAAAAACACGAATATGATTTGTTCCTTTTTCGAAATTCGAACGTTTAAGGCGTGAAAATCTTAACTATTTTTGGTACTTTTTTTATAAAACAGCTTTCTCCATTCATTGACATATTCGTACTAAATTATGGGCCCCCAATACAATACTGCAATTTTTGATACTTCAATGGAGGGAAAAATAGCACCAAAATGGGAAATAAGGGAAATTTAATATCTTTCTTTAGCTTTTTGGCTCTACAACTGGTATTTTTTTAAGTATCGTTAATATTGGACCTTAAAACAGAAAATTTAACATGCAATGCCCTGAGTGGATACGAATCTATGAGGGAACTTTTTTGTACTATTTCAATCTTTAACTAGTACTTTTTGAATTCCCGTTATTATTGGACCTAGAAAGAGAATAAATCTCAACTTATTCCAACCACTTAACTTGTAGATGGCAAATATTTCAGGTTAACAAAAATAAATATAAATAAACTCAAAATCTTAAAATAAAACACATTTACTTGTTGAATTAATTAAGTTCCGCTCAACCCAAGAAATATGGGTAATATGCTAAGCTATACTAAACTGTTTTCATACTATACTAAACTGTTTTCCGAGAGAATGCTTTATGTGGGGCCTATGCTAAATTATGAATAGAACGAATTTGTTCAAAATCTTGTATCAATCCGTACATTTATCATTTATGTTAGTATTTGTAACAAAATTACACAAACATTGCTAAATCGACTTAGGATTAGTCAATGCGTCAGAATATATATACTTAATGTGGTCTGAGATGAATAATAAAAATTTAACACAGAATGACAAACTAAGTATACCTCATTCGCCACTAGTAGTGGTGGAGGGGAAAAAGCTGAAAATTTTTAAAAAAAATTTCATAAATAACCAATGTTAGAGTTATCTTGCAATGGCAATTTTTTCTGCAGGATTTGACGATTTTTAACACATCTTATCTGGCAACAATGAGGACACCTGAAGTAAATTAAAATCGAACGCAAATTAAGATTTTTGTAATGGTTTCAAAGATTACAGCGGTTACATGAACTCAAGTTCCTCAATTGTAGATAAGATCAGCATTTACTCTTCTCTAGAGAATTCATGTTTTGTCTAAATTTATACCTTTTTATTATCGTTAACAAAATAAGAATTTTTTTTTTTAACTTTTAGATTACATATCTGATAAAGAACTTTAAAAGCGATTAAAGAATGGTTTTATTAAACTATTAATTTATTAAAATTGCATATAAGTTCAATTTCCCCCACTGTGCATTGAAGACATAAAAAGGAAAAACGTATTTGACGTCTTCAATGTCTGTCTTTGTAAAAAAGGATGGCATTTCGAAGGTGGATGGAATGAATATTTATACATAAACAAAAGAATGTAATGTATGATAAGTATATAATGGAAACGGCATATACTAACAAAAATTCCGAAAAAGCTTTTCAAGGTCTATTTAAGGGAAGCAAACGATTTGGGGAAACAAATTTTTGTCTGCACAAGGAAAAAGCTTTACTGAAATTCCTGTCAGTGCCAAAACAAAGTAACAAAAAAATTATGCTAAACTAAATTTACCTTAAGGGAAATTTAATTTCCTAAACAAAAAAGGGAAATTTTTACCGGATAGTGAATAAAAAATGTAAAACACACAGCAAATAGTTGAATACAAATCATTTAGTATCTGTGTGAGACCAAACAATAAATGGCTTGTGCTTAGATAAAACAAATATAACTCATAGATACTCAATATATGTGTATGTGAGCTTGTGTTTGGTGGAATTGTGTTTTTTTGCTTACACATTTACACACAACCAGTTAAGGCCTCAATAGCACTTTCACTACACACAGATACTATTTCCAAGTCTCTTGTTTATTATCTTTATCTGTTTTGCTTTTGCAGTTTTTACAACGTTTATTGAAAAGCATGTGTATGTGCTCGTCTGCATGTGTGTGCGTGTGTGTACGTGTAGACGAGAGCAAGTACTTCGTATATGTGCCTGAATGTTTACACTATCTGTGAGATACTTAGATACAAACGATACAAAACAGCCGGTTGAATGTTGGTTGGTTGCCAACAGTCAAACAAGCACGCGTAGACCAACTCAAATGAACACAAAACGTTGAAAAGCACACATCCGCAAAAAAATCGTAAAATATTTTAACCTTCTTTTTGCTGTTAAATTAATAAATATTTTTTTTTAAATATTAAAAAATACTGTTATTTATATAAAGTTATTAAACAAAAAATATTTTTAAATTAATTGGTTTTAAAATAGTGTTTTGAAATTTCTGAAGAAAAACAAGTGTGGAAGGTGCTAAATTAATAAGAAGAAAAAAGGTATTTTAAAATAAAATTTAATAAATTTATTGTGTTTTGGTTTTTGCATATTGTATATTTCCTATTATTTTTTTTTATTTATCTTAAAATGTTTAATTTTTGTGTTTTTTTAAATCTCTGTTCTAAACATTGCAATTTCATTTGCATGTGTGTGTGTGTGTGTTTGTTTATAATTGTATTTGTATATGTATGTTTTATTTTTTTTTACACAATCTCTGCATACAATATGTTGTATGTAGTTGTGTGATTAAGTTAGTATTTGCATAAAAATATTGTGTTTTTTTTATTTTTTTTTTATTTTAACAACATGTCACAGATAAAACACAAAAGATCGTATATTTATTTCTCTTTCAACAAAGTTGATCGTGCAAACAACTTGCTAAACGGGTTGGAGTTCGTTTTTTACTTTTTTAGTTTGCAACTGCTGCCACTGTGGCCATTATAACCACTTGAAGTAGATAAAAATTGCACAATGACTATTGTTTTTTAATCGTTACCAGCTTTTAACGGCCTAAATGTATTTTGCGAAGTGTGTCTGCATAAACCTAACTAAGCAGAATACATATGAATATGTTCTTACAACTAAAATGTTTGCACTTGTTTTTCTGAAATTATGTATATTTAAACCTGTTTAATATAAGAAAATAATTTGTTTTTTATAGTTCAGTAAACTAAGCGACATTATTTCAAATAAACTCATGTTTAACAGCTTAAAATTTGTAAAAATCTTAATATGTGATCAAAATCGTTTTGCGACTACTGAATGAAATGAGGACAAGTTATTTTCTGTAGAAATCCGTTCAAGTGTAGTGTATATATTTCGTTAAAAATAATTTGTTTTAATTATATTTTTTCTGTATGTCAGTTTATACGACTTTTCCTTTTCTCTTTTCTAAATTTATTATATCAAAAAGAAGTTCGTGTTGGTTGGTTGATTTAACTTTTTGGAATTTCTTCCAAAACGAAATATGCATTTCTGAAACATGAAACTAATTTATTTTATATTATACGTTACAAAAGGTGAGTATAAAAAAATACATACATATTTATAATAATTTTTATACTGTACTTTATTTAACCTTTATAATTTGTCCAATATTTCTTTTATTTATTTAAAATAATTGTTTTCTGTTATACACATTTCGCAATTAAATATTGTATGTTTTTTACTTATTCAAACAAACAATTGTAACGTAGGGCAACCGTTTAGAGTTCCATGCGGAAGTCATGGACGTAATCTTTTTTCTACTTAAAATATTTTATTCCTTTTTCTAAAGGCACATAATCGTATGTGATGAGAATTAATCTTTTATCAAACTATAGTTTTTAGAATTTGTGATGAATAGAAAGCGATTTTAAAATCTATTCCTAAATTAAAATCTTAATTTGTTGCTTAAAATACAGTTCAATTCAAATATATAATATAAACTTTAAAGAAATTTATACAGAAAATAATAGGAAAAAGTATTATAAATCACATTTTTAAGATACTGAAAAACTAACATGTTTCGTTTTTAAATCGTTTCTATTTTTAAAATCGGTTTCCATCACATACCCGATTATGGAACATTATCATCTATTTGGCTTAAGTGGTTTTCTAGAAAGTGTTATTTAAGATATCTCTCAATAAAATAAACAGGGTTGGAAACTATTAAATATATTCTTAAAAGTGGCCATGCCCTACATTAATAATATCGTATAGGGATTTGATATTGATTAATTTGTGCAGATGTTTATCTTATAGCATACTTTTTTCCTCTTTAGTATTTCTAGATAAACCATCTTAAGTATTCACAAGATCTATAAAATTAGGGTGGAGCATCATAAATCAATTGCGCATGTTCTGGAAAACGCATATCGCTTAAGATTCGAGATTTCAATCTGACAAGCAAACACGCTTGAGGTAAAACTACACTCTAGAGAAAAGGAAATGATGAACAACAAAAATTATTATATACAATTTCCGTATGACGTGCTAAATTCCCAGTTTTTCATATTTGATAAATACACTGAAATTTATTGTTGAGGGAAAGCTAGCTTCTATGCGCATTTCACTGGTTGCTTAATCCAGCTCATCAGGAAACCTTTTCCAAAGATTTTAGAAAGGCCAAAAATATTATACAAATAAAACCCTAAAGCGAATAAGAATTATAAACACTCAAAGTCTTACTTGTAGCAATATCAAAGCCAAAACAAAACACCAACAATAAACAGTGAGTTTATCTTTTCTTACATTCCCCTACAATTGGTTGGGTTCTTTCCGACTCGAATTGTAGTTGTAAGTGGGTAAAAAGAAAAAACAAAATAAAAAAACAAACTGCTTCATTCTACTGTCTTCGTAAGAAAACAACAAAAAAAAACCAATTAGGCAATTCAATTCAATTCAATTTCTTTTTATTTGAAAAAAAATTTGTATTACTTTTACACGAAACATATTAAAAAGAGCACCTAGAAAATTTTCTTTGAATTGATCTTACAATGTTGTCATTAAAATGCCTTAAAATGTCTTGCAACCTTGTGACGATTGTAAGATCATTTTCATTTGGCTGATGTGTGAAATTAATGCATCTGACAATGGCACCATTGCCAGACAAATTACAACATTGTAAGATCTGTACGAAGCTTTAACGTTTGAACTTTTTTGATCTTTTTAAAGCTCATGTAGCAAGCTAGAATGCTGTAGGCATTAAAATTATTTGCTCTCTTATGATTAGCTATAATAAAATAAACGTTATCATTGCTCAATCAAAACTTTGAAACATTTCAAAACGCCAAAAAATTGCGCGACTTCCAAAACATGCTGAAATGCGTTTTTCCAAAACGTTAGCGATTTGAACACGCTGCGTTTTCAAGAACATGGGCAAATATTAAAAATTTTCCATAAAGTTTTACCTTTGAGTCCATCATACATTATCAACAAGATTTAACTAGACCAGACAACCGGACAGATGTCGGTACAAATGCTAAATATTTTCTTTACTGAAAGTTACGTCGAATAGGACAACAATGTTAAAACCATTGATAAAATAGTTAATTTTTTTCTAAACTTTCTCTCGCCCAAATATTATGAATGTCTGCATAATTTTAATTTTCTTTTTTATAATTGTAATCAAAATTCGCACTATTTATAATAAATTTTAAAACTCCCTTCAACAAAGTTTATTAATTAAACAGCCCAAAAATATTTCAGCTATTGCGTCTTAAATTCAACAATATAAAAAAAAAATTTTTTTTCAAAAAAATTCCTAAAACATTTTATGTGCCGAATCTTTTGCCACCACTCTTCCTCCCTTTATGTTTTTTATTACAACAACCCTGACATTGACTTTTTGTTTTTCTTGCAAAAAAAAAAAAAAAAAATGAACAACCTTAGAAATCAACGACCCTTTTTTTGTTGTGCGATAAAAATGACTGGTAGATATTGTTGTTGTTTATAGTTGTTATTGTTGTAGCTTTATAAAAACATTAATTTATCAAGTTTTGCTTTGATATTGACATTCGTTAATAAAACAAGGCAGACAAAAAAAAATATAAACGAAAGACAAGAATAGAGAAAACGTGAGAATTGCCTGCCCTGCCTTTTTACTTGACACTTTGTCGTATGTCACTTTATTGAGTTTCAATGCAGAATTTTATAGAATGTAGTCTTCTTAGAAGTTAAAATTTTTAACAACTGTCTTGTGAATTTTAATTAATTTTTTTGTTCAATTGTTTTATGAATAAATTACAGCAGGTTTGTAAAATGATTTTTTTAAGGAACACATTTAAAATTTTCTAAGATTAAAAATCTAAATCAAGTTGGGAATTTCCATTCCAGCGTAGTAGAAGAAATTCAGTATTTTTAATATTTCTTAAATTTGTATGAAAAACTTGTGTTGAAAAAAAAAATGCTGAAAATCTCTTAACATATTGACGATGTATGGTATAAAAGGGCATGCACAGGTAATTTTTGGTAGGATAACTTAATTGCAAATACGGAAATTTATTAAAACGCGTTTTGTAAAAAACAAATTACTACTTTAAAATATTTCTAAGCTGCCTTAAGGTGCGAATTTGGAAATCTATCAATGAAGCTATTTCTATTAAGTTTAGCTAAGTTTATTTTTTTTTACAGGTAATAAGAGATAATTATTTTCTGTCTTAGTGTTTGTATAACGGAAAATTATACAAGATTTTAGTTAGCAGAATATATTTTCAATTTTGAAATTTACCGTAAATTTCCCGTTACATACCCCTTTAAAGCAAAATTTAGTTCTCTATGAGCTAAAAGTCGTAACATGCACTCTCAATGTATACTAATATTATAAAGCTTACAATTTTGTATGCAGAGTACTTTATTCCATATACAAAAATAAGGTGAAACAATGTTGTTCCAATGTTTAAAAAAATTAATGTACTGTATCTAAATCTAAATAAATAAATCTAAATAAATTAAATGTAGAAAGAGCCTTTTTTATTATTGATGTTAAGAAAAAAATTTACCAATTTTTGAGTTTAAATGTAATTTTTTGAGCTTTTTCCGGAACACCAATTTGTACTTGTTTTTTTTTATTTTTGTATGAAATATTTAAATTGTTTGTATCATTATCTTTTATATTTATAATTATATAATTTAAAAGGAATATAGCGTAGTGATTTTATATTTTTGTGATCTTTTTAACAAAAGGTCATTTTAAAATACAAAAATCCTTGCTAGAATTTATAAAAAATTAAGTTCATCAATTTTAACATTATATTTAGATAGATTTGGTAACTTTTAACAATTGTTAAAATGCAATTCAGCATAAAAAGTGTTGCCGAATCAAATTTAAAAAAAAGGATATATGGGAGGTACATGAATCCTTGAAATTATGTTTACATTATCATGTATACCTCCATGCTTCAAAGAAACTATACCTTGAAAGCTCTGTTCAGATACACATGTGCGTGAATTTGTTTAAGCGAATAAATAACAAAATATTAACACAAACGTTAACGAGAGAGAACTTTAATAATAAGTAAAATACACCATTTCCAATTGGTTAAAATATTTTTTAAGAGAGTTGCAAGGTTATTCATACTAAACACAAAATAGGAAGAGTATTATGTATTGGAATAATAATTGAGGAGTTCCATAGCAAAACAGTAAATTTCCACTTTAACAAATCAATCTATTTAATTAGTTCAATTTCTACCGATCTTCTCCATGTTTTACTCTAATTTAAGAAGAACATTGTAGGCTGGCCTTTCTCTTCGAATTTTTTCAATCACGATATTCTGTATTAAAAATTTACATTCTTAAGGGATATATGAAGTTTTGCAAAAAACTGCATTCGAAATCAAATTCAAAATTGTTACTTTCAATTACTCTTGGAAATGGTTTACTAAATATAAGAATGAAAGAAGAGGCTTGGTGTATTTTATGGCATGAATGAATCTAGTAAATAACTACAACAACAAGAAACATAAACAAAATGTTCACATACAACATTGACTTTGTTTGACGTAATTTTTATGAGGCAATTGGCGTGCCGCTTTGCCACAATAACAACGACAACCAACACAGTCTCAGTATAATTTAAAGCTTTGCATACAAAAAAAAAGAACAACGCCTTTACAACAAAATACTAAAATCTAATACATAAGAAATTTAGATATGTTTCTTCTTTTCAACTGTTCCAAAATGTTTCTCTCCCTCAGTTACTTTGTAAAAAATTGTTCTAGTTTTAGTACGAAGATAATGATGTCTTGTCATAATCATAAACATTTTCATCATTCAATTTTGTTGTTTTTCTTCTTTTTCTTGTATTTTTGCGTTGTTGTTGCTTTCTATCATTTGTTATTGAGTAAGGTTATTGCTCAAACACTTTTCTTACGTAATTTGAGCAAATCTGTGTGTTATTACGGACTTTTTCTCCATCAAGTTAATTTTTATTACGATTTAATTCAGTCTAAATGGCCGTTTTTTTACATATTTTCTTTTTCTTCTTTTCTATGGGACGATTAATACTGTCATTAATGCCAATAAAGGCATTTTATTTTAATCGGATACTGACCACGAACACGATTACAAGAATGATTAACATTTATTTATGGGCTTCGACTAGACTTGTCTGTAGTCTTAGCTACAGATGCATTATATATTGTGTATGTATGAGAATTAAAAGGAGGCCAGTTTAAAACTTTGGTCAAAATAAAACAAAAATAACTTATTTATTTGATAAAGAAATAGTTAAACAGACTTTTATTAAACACACGTTTAAATAATTAAATTTTTTTTATATTAATTTATGGATATAAAATTATATATTCACATTATTTGTGACAACTACATACAAATGTTAGATGGACGGACGCTGAATTCCAAAACGTCATAATACTTTGCAGTCAAAGTCAAAAATGAATCATCGAGTTAAACGCACAGTTTTTAACTGTGGTCGCATCGATAAATTTTTTGGTGCACTTTGGGACAGATTAGCGGAGTTCAGTGTTTAATGTAAATGGCCTCGCAAAATAACATAGCTCTTTTTTGATACTCAACAACAAAATACATAGAGTTTCCGTTAGATTTCATAAAAAAAGCTAAGAAGTTTTGCGTTTGGTCTTTCGCCAGACTATTTGCACGAAACACTGAACTATTTTAAAATTCTACACGGTTGCATTGAAGAATGCCGTTAAAAACCCCGGAATTTTTCAACTGACGTTTAAGAACTCACCTGAACAAATTTTAGATATTTGGTACTTCACTAGGTAACCCAAGGCGAATAATTTAATGATTTTCTGTAAAAAATATTAATAAATAAATAAACTTAAACTTTTAAGCTTTGTTCACAAGCAGAGCAACAATTTCGTTATTTTCTTCTATCTTATTTCTTCCCAAAGTAATTCATATATTTTCCTTTAATTTTTCAAACAAAAATTTAACTAAAGTTTTTTTTTTTAAAGTTGAGTCAACTTCTACTACTAGCACTATTTTTATCAAATTGTTTATGACGTTTTTAATAATTTTATTTTGTGCTGTTTTCACAACACAAGTGTCTGAACGTGTATTAAACTTTATATGAAAAGCACTCAGTTATTTGAGTGTTTTCCATATAACTTTTACTACATGTTCAGTCAATTGTGTTGTGAAAACAGCACATTAGTTTTGAATGAAAATTTTAACAAAATGTTCGAACAAATAGTAATAAATACGTAATTTTGTTCTGGGCTAAATTTGCAAACGGTTTCTTCATTTAAAATGTCTTGTGTAGTCGTTAAAAAATTATTATGAACACCAGTGAAAATGTTGCCGCCTATTGTGAATGAAGCTTTAAGTACGCCAATTAAAATAAAAAAAGTAAATTTTCGCCAAATCCCGGTTATCACTGATATTAACGAGTACATTGAACCAAAAAACCAATGAATTTGTTCGTTGTAACAACGAATGACCATTCTTTAAAATAATGGGCATTTGTGCTAACAAGACTTGATAAATGTTTCGTTACCTCAAAGAACATTTTATACTTAAACGTACATTTTATATAAAATACTTAATAAATGCATGTTTATTGTGTCAATGAACAGTACTTAAATTTCAATATAATTTTATTTTTCATTATATTGACGAATAAATCGTTGAGCCAACGGAAACTATTTTAATAAACGTTGTTCGTTTGCTTAACGTACATTTTCGTTTCTTTTTTGGTTCAGTGTACTTTTAAAAAACTATGCTGTCACTTAAAAAAGATTGCTAGGAAGTTTTCGCAGTAGAAACATATTATTTACAATTTTTTCCACTCTACTGCCGTCTTTGCTTGTTTCCTTTTCTCTTTGGTTTTTCCTTGTTTCTCTCTTAAACACTGTAGACTGTAATTAAATACTTTATTTATTTAACGAGCTCGTAAATTAAACAATTGCAAAATCATAAAACCTTAAATTCTAACTGTAATAAAGTTCATTTTTATGACTTTTTCATATTGTTCGAATACTCAGTCAACCAATTACAGCTGTAAGTGTAAATCTGTGTGAATGGGAGTGCGAGTTTGAGAGTGTGGTGTATGTATGTGTAATTGACAGGCAATATGTTAAAATGGAATTGTGAAAAACTCACACCTTCTGCACATTTGAAAGAAAAGTCTATACAAATATATACAGAAAACACACATATGTAATAATGACAATAGATTTTTATACTCACACATCCATACACAATTAAATTATAATTTATAAATTTACACATATACTACCACATAACTATTAAAAGGTGGGAAACAATACGGTCCTTTATGTGCATTTAGCCATATACAATAATAAATAAAATCACCCCTTATTTTATATATGAATGCCAAATCATTTAAATAATACAAAAAATAAATGCTAAAATAAGGTAGAAGTCTTTTGCGTACAAAAAGTTTTAGTTTATCTTTTGGCATTAAAATCCACTTGATTAAATGAATTTCTAAGCGTAAAATAATGAAGTGCAAAATTATTATAATAAAAAATTTAAAAATTATGTATTTCTATAGAGTGTACCCAACAAACAAGCCAAAGCTTTGATATGAAACGACTTTATCTTTTGATATCAAGCCCAATTTTTAAGACTTTTTCAATTGTTTGATTTTAACATTTAAATATATAATGATTTGAATATAAACATTTGACATACAATGCTTTACCCATTTGATATCAAATGTTAGTTCTGGTTCACACTCTTCATGTTTTAGCCGTCAAGTCTTAAGCTTTTAGGAGAGACAAAACTCAAGCATTGACGGCTAAAACTTGAAGCTTGGCAACACCAAAGCGAAAAAATGATTCCTTTAAAAAAGTGGCGGTTAAAGTTAAATGTGTTTTACAATTAATGAAAAATTAATTAACTTCTCAATTTTAAAATAATTTCCCCTTTCTTGTGAATGCTATGATTGTCAAATCATTATAAAACGTTTTTCGTTTGAGAAAAGGTTTGAGTTCTAATCATTTTAATATTGAAATCAAACCTCCATGTTTGTTGGGTATGGGTGAGTCTGTTTTTGTCAATACAACTAAATACTTATATGTTTGTGAACGTTAAAAATGTGCATGAAGAGGGGTTTGTTTTCCATTTACACATATACTCTTTTTTTACTAAATAAAAAACCAGACATATGTGGCATGTAAATTTGTACAAACATTTTGCTATGATGTTAAATTAAATATTTTTATTACAAAAAAAGTAAGAATTTTTTCATTATCGTTAATTGCAGGATTGTTTGTTTATATAAATAAAAAAACGGCCAGTCATGTATGAATTTGTTTAGTTTATCCAATGTCTGCCAATGTTGGTTTAATTACTTTTTCTTAAACTGAATGAACTAGAAATTCATGATTTATTCAACTTTATTCTTATTGCAACTATATTATGATTTAATTAGTTTGTGAAATGCTTATCACAATCATAGTATAGTTGCTCACAACTATATGGACTTCCTTATGAACTGATGCTTTTAAGACACCTACTTCAATCCTCAATACTATTTTTTTTTATCCGCAATAGGCAAATATTCTACGCAGATGAATTATTACCCGTTTACATTGAGCTACTTTTGGCGTTGCTTCGCACTTGTGTACTCAAGGTTACCGTGAGAAATTTTTAAAAGGTGGCACAGAAGATCCTTTTATATAAATAAAGTAGTTTAAAGGGCTAAATAAACTACTAAAATCTGTTTGACAACAAAAATAAGACGTTTGTGTGAATATTGGAAATTTTCAGTATCACAGAATCATTCTCTATACTTTTTTTCGTAGGCTTGTGTGGTTTATTTAGCCCATAATATTTTATCCATGTCAATGTGTCAAAAAATATGAAAAACAAAGTTTCCAAACGAAGAAAAATTTGTTCGTCCTTTCAAAAATTGTTTGTTAAAAAGGGTGAAAAGATCGCCACAAAATTAAAAAGTCAAAAAATTAGATCAGTTTAAAAAGTCTTGAAAAATCGCAAAGCGCTTAAAAGAGGTAAAATTGTGACCTTAATCGACGGCTGGTAGCCCTGTGTGCAACATTTTTAATTTCCTTCTCCCCCGCGCGAATAAATTTGGAGTTGCAGCGACAAAAATTGCTCAATGAAAAAGGGACTCTTAACGACCTTTTGACTTAATTACGCTCTTTTTTTTGACAGTACAATTGGTATTTATTTGAATTACAGAAAAAAAGGTTTGCGTTTTATAAATCTATCGACAAACAACCTGTTACTAAATCACGACATAAATTTATTAGACTAATAAACTGCTCGTTAACGATTTTGTTTTTCTTAATAGAACTTTAAGAACAATACTTTCTGTCGGCAATATCTTTTAAAATATTCGTTAAAATTGGGAGTAAGCTGATTGATTTTATCTGTACAAATTTCTTTTTTGTTGGGAAAAAAAATAATGGCCTAACACATCCCAGTAAAAACTTCGCTTACTTTTTCAAAATGAATAGCTTCTTTAACTCATTATTTAGTAGCTTTCTTCTATAGCTACATCTATAACTACATTTTTCTGCATGTATTTAAGTAAAAAAATAATGACTTTCTTTTGAATGCGTTCATTTTGGGACATTCCTTGTAAAATTCATTGGTTCTTTCAGTAGAATTGTAAGTAGTGCTGTTATGTTTTTCTGATTACTAAACACATTATTTTGTAGGCGAAGTTTTTACTGGGAACACAACTTATTTTAATTTACATAGTAATTCTGTGTGTCTCTAAACTTTCTACTATGCCGAACACAACCACGATTGTGTTGTGTTTTAATATTTGGTTGCGTACACGGGCATGTTTTGTTCTCGTATTGTAAGATCGAAACACACAATATGTTGAGTTTGAGCTGTTTGTTTACATATGCGGTTTAGAACGAAAGCAACTAGTTTATCACGCTTTGAGTTCTCATATTTGGCCACTTCAAAAACGATTGGGCTTACAAAAAAATTATATGTAGAAATTGTATGCACTTTTTAACATAAAAATAACTAAAGGGTTGTTAAACATATAAGTGAGTCCTATTCCTAAGCATTTGAAAAAGATTATTGCTAATTTGTTGTGTCACAGTTTTTCATAGGTTTTTAAAAAAGATGGTCAACTATAATTAATATTTTACATTTGGCGATCCTAGTTAACAATAGGTTTGTAAAAAACCAAACTTATGCTAATTATGTTCACCGATTTCAGCAAACCGTTTGATAAATTTAACCAAAAACTTGTCCTAACAAACTATTTTTGCTTGGCTTTTCTCCAATTAGTCTGAGATGAATTAACTTTTACCCAAGTGGTAGACAGCAAAATGTTCTTTTTTAAAAACTGCTTATCCGAGCCCATAAAAGTGCTTTCTGGTAAGCCGCAAAGAAGTCATCTTGGCTATTCACTATAATTATAAATGATTTGTCGGTTGCATAAAAGTATTGCAATATATTCATGCTTGCTGGTGATTTAAAAATTATTCGGATTATATATTTTTACAACATGACATCGCTTGCTTTTTCACGAGGTGTAAAATTAACCTCATGGAAGTTATTTAGAATATATGCTTGAGATTTTACAGAAGGAACTGTATTGAAGTGTATTGGTACTGCCCAATAAAAAATGGAGCTTCCAACTAAGCAGGTTTGTAAGGGAGAAACAATACATTTTTGATACTTAAAGCGCATTATTCAGCGCATATAAAAATTTTTGTATGTAACGATTGGCCTTACACACTGAATGTTTTGATACAGTTATTTTTTAATATTCTCCCTTACAAACATGCTTCGTAGTAAGGGAATGCCGTAGCACTTGAAATGTTATTTTTTTTTTATAAAAGTTGTTGAGAGTTCTTTCACTTACTTTACTGCATTTCTGTTTGTCTTATTGCGTAGCGCATAATTGAGCGCTTATTTTTTTAAATGTACCATTAGTGCTTCGCAATATGATAAAAATTTTATTGGTTGGTAACGTCTTTCCTTGATTGTAAGTGTGAACTTTAGATATCCAATACGTTAAGGCCATAAACTTTTGCTTGGCTTATTGTAGTGGTAAATTAATATGAACTTTAACTTTTGGTTTTTTGCATAAGGTAGATCGATTTTTGTTATGCCATAATAAATGCTTTTGCAGACTGTTGTTAACGAGAAATAACAGCCGTGATTACTTTAATTCTTAAACAAACCCGTTTTATTTAACACATTTTATTACGGCACATCATGAGTTTTAATGTAGTTTGTCAAAATCTGTATTATTTGGAAGGTTTGATATTTTAGAAAAAAAAAATATTTCTTGGACTGAATACATTCTATTTTAGCAAAGCTTTTGGTTATTCCAGAAAAAAATTAATTTAATTTGATTTTGCATAAAACCCTTTTTTTAAAATATCCAAAATTGTATGTTTTCTTCGCGTAAAAGAAGACAACAAACCTTAAACCACTGACTGGATATTAGTTTACAGATTATTCTATTGTTAAATTGCATTGCAATCTCACAATGTTTTCAGTTTTTGTCTTGTGGCAACCAACTTAAATCAAAAGTCTAATTTTCTCCAAACTTAACGAAACCCAAGAACAGTAATAGTCGCAATAATATTTGGACTTAATTGAGATCATTTGTTTCATATTTTATATGATAAGACATTTCGTTGCCATCATCTATTGTATTGTTTTGCCTTTGCAACCTTTCCCTTACTTAATTTTCTTCCCTCGCAAACCCTAAACTTAATTTCATTCTAATGACTGCTCGAAGACGAAACAGAAGTCGACGAAGTCGTTGCAAAATAACAACAGCTTTAGCAAGTGTTCTTTACTTAATTTCAGTTTAGTTAAATTTGGAATCTTTTCATTTATTCATCAGATGCTGGTTCGTATAATTTTAATAAATAAATTATAATAAAATACAAATGTTGCGTTCAGTTTGCTTGCCACACCACATTTACGCTTTCTATACTCAATGGAGTGATTGCGTTCGTTTGTGGTTTCTTCTTTTATTAGATTCTGTTGGCTGAGCTGAGAATAAAATTTGAAACAAAAGCAAAAGCAAAAAAATAAAGAAGGAAAAATGGTATGAATGCGGTTGTATTATCTGTATCTAAATCAGGGCTTTCCATTTCTTTGCACAATTGTGCATACCACTACAAACACATATTTTTATGCTCTTCAATTCAGTCGTCGGTGTGACTTCGACAAGTGTACATGTTTAGCGGATGCTATATTATTTTGTTTCAGCTTACACTCAAAAATATTGTGCGGTCAAAAATGCTTTTGGTAACATCCAATGCCTTGCGTGCAATATTTAGAGTCTAAATTTTAAGACTTAAATGCAGAGTAATATAACAGTTTTATTTAATTTTAACATAATTTAAATTGTTGAAAATATTTAACAGCAAAGCCAATTTAAATTTTATTAGGTAACTTTTTTTAACAATAACATTTACTGCAACGTTTAAGCTAACAATATGTGTTTTGTTTGTGAAAAAAATTCTTTGCTACCTGTAAAAGGGTCCCTTTTGCTTTCTTAAAAAAGACGTACCTAAATGCAGAAATTATTAAGAAACAAAACAGCCAAAAGAATTTGTTGGTATTTTGCTTGTAAAAATATTTTGGTTTCTGTACCAATTGCGTCGTTGGGTTTTTTCTTTCTTTGAAAACCCTTTTCTTAAGTAAGTAGAAATATTTAAAAAACAAGTAAAAAAGTCTTGTTTTGCTACAATTTATGTGTAAATAACCTGTACACATAAAAGCAAATGTGACAGTAGGTAAAATGTTTGGGTAAGAAGATGTGTTTTATTGATGTATTAATGAAACTTTATTGTTTCGAACTATTTTTATTGCTTACTTTTTTATGCTACAATTATTTGACCGAGCCCAAAGAGTTAAGGCTCAGTAAGTCTTTACTTTCTGTTCTGTTACGAACCAGCTGATTTGTTTTTGTTATTAAAAAACCTGTGAAATTGATTAGTTGTTCTGTTCTGTTGCGGTTCAGTTTGATAAAATCAAAAACTTGTAAAGTAATTGTAAGTGACCGCAAAATAAATAATAAAAAATACATTAATTAATTTCTTCAAATTTATGTGCATAAAAGTTATTGAAATAAAACAACGGATGGCGCAAAACAAATTTGTCATAAATGGCTAATAAGTTGCTACAGAAAAAGTAACTTTTACAATTTTGAAACAGAACGGCACGGAACAGAACAGAAACAGAAAGTAAAGACTAATTCTGCCTCTCTTTATTAGGCACTACTTACCTATGCGAACAAATTTTTTCGGATTTAAAATTTATTTGTTCCAAGCAACGTAATAAATTAAGTTTATCCCATTTGAAAACCATTCTACTATTACGAAACTGCCATAGAAGTATAAATTTAGAAGATTTTATTTTATAACTTGTATAACACAAGGGAAAAAAATTAAAAATTTTTTGTGTTGCTAGAAACTTTGTAGCAGTTCTTTACCAATTTAATGTCGCTGATTTTAAAACTGGACTTTTTTTCTATCAGCTGTGATTTGCGTGCAATATTTATTTTTTATGAATTTTTAAAACATAAAAATCTTTAATATTTTGATTTAGATCAGGGATTTCCAAAATTTTTTTGCTTGTGTATTAGTGAGTACCAGAGAGTAAGCAAATTGAGAGAATGCATTTATTTACAGCCGAAATAAAATGTTAGTAATATATTTTATAAGTATAACACAAAGGTACAAAATTAAAAATTGTTTGTGTTGATAAAAAATTTGTAGCAATTCTTTACCAATTCAATGTCGCTGATTTTAAAACTACACTTTTTTTTATTCGGAAGCTTTTTGACTCTAAATCAGTTTCAAATATCTTATCAAACAATTGTAAAAAATTAAAGATTTTTATGTTTTAAAAATTCATAAAAAATAAATATTGCACGCAAATCACAGCTGATAGAAAACAAAGTGCAGTTTTAAAATCAGCGACATTGAATTGGTAAAGAACTGCTACAAATTTTCTAGCAACACAAAAAATTTTTAATTTTTTCCCTTGTGTTGTACAAGTTATAAAATAAAATCTTCTAAATTTATACTTTTATGGCAGTTTCGTAATAGTAGAATGCTTTTCAAATGGGATGAACCTAACTTATTACGTTGCTTGGAACAAATAAATTTTAAATCCGAAAAAATTTGTTCGCATAGGTAAGTAGTGCCGCATAAAGAGAGACACGTCAATGAATTTTTTTTTAGTTCAGGATAGAAATGGTATTAACGGTGTTGGGTTGCTCATACTTCAAACATCTGTGCATACATTTTTATTCTAGCTAATGGTATATCATAACTTTTTAAAAAATACCAAATGTGCACATGAGTTTGCCTGCAAAAATGTATAAAGTCATTATAACAGGTCAAAGTTACGTTTAATAATTACCATCAATTAGTAAGGTTAAAGGCAGAATTAGTCTTTACTTTCTGTTTCTGTTCTGTTCCGTGCCGTTCTGTTTCAAAATTGAAAAAGTTTCTTTTTCTGTAGCAACTGTAGCCATTTATGACAAATTTATTAGTTTTGCACCATCCATTTTTTTATTTCAATAACTTTTATGCACATAAATTTGAAGAAATAAAATTTAATTAACGAATTTTTTATTATTTATTTTGCGGTAACTTACAATTACTTTACAAGTTCTTGATTTTATCAAACTGAACCGCAACAGAACAGAACAACTAATCAATTTCACAGGTTTTTTAATAACAAAAACAAATCAGCTGGTTCGTAACAGAACAGAAAGTAAAGACTTACTGAGCCTTAACTCTTTGGGCTCGGTCAAATAATTGTACCATAAAAAAGTAAGCAATAAAAATAGTGCGAAACAATAAAGTTTCATTAATACATCAAAAAACATATCTTCTTACCCAAACATTTTACCTACTGTCACATTTGCTTTTATGTGTACAGGTTATTTACACATAAATTGTAGCAAAACAAGACTTTTTTACTTGTTTTTTAAATATTTCTACTTACTTAAGAAAAGGGGTTTCAAAGAAAGAAAAAACCCAACGACGCAATTGGTACAGAAACCAAAATATTTTTACAAGCAAAATACCAACAAATTCTTTTGGCTATTTTTTTCGTCTTTACGTCTTTTTAAAGAAAGCAAAAGGGACCCTTTTACAGGTAGCAAAGAATTTTGTTCACAAACAAAACACATATCGTTAGCTTAAACGTTGCAGTAAATGTTATTGTTAAAAAAATTTACTAAATAAAATTTACGCTAGCTTTGCTGTTAAATATTTTCAACAATTTAAATTATGTAAAAATTAAATAAAAATTTTATATTACTCTGCATTTAAGTCTTAAAATTTAGACTCTAAATATTTAAGTCTTAAAATTTAGGCTCTAAATATTGCACGCAAGGCATTGGATGTTACCAAAAGCATTTTTGACCGCACAATATTTTTGGGTGTAAGCTGAAACAAAATAATATAGCATCCGCTAAACATGTACACTTGTCGAAGTCACACCGACGACTGAATTGAAGAGCATAAAAATATGTGTTTGTAGTGGTTTGCACAATTGTGCAAAGAAATGGAAACCCCTGATCTAAATAGATGTGTGTAGGTGTCAGTTTAAGTTCGCAGTGTAGTTGCAGGTAATTTTGTTAGCCCGTTGCTGCAATAACAAAAGCATTAATTTAAAAACTTTTTCGATTACATTTTAAGAATCTTAGAAAGTATTTTTGTACAAAGACTCTTTCATACATATGTTAAATTTTTTGTTGTTTTGAAGAATAAGAAATTTTGAAACTATCCCTGCTAAAGTTTAGATTAATAATTTGCTTAAGACAAAAAGCTCTGATTGCACAAACAGAAAAATAAGAAGAAAAACATAATTGTTAGAATGTAGAGTGGAATTTTCTAGCAGGTGAAACTAATTTCATTTCATAATTTAAGAAAAATGCATTTACATATTTTGTTTGATTAAAAAAGTTTAACAAAGTTTCATTCATAATATTTTTTTTTTAAATTAAATATGAAAATTTTTTTTTTAATTAAATCCGTATACAAAAATTTCAACGAAATCGAGTTCTTTATAATATGAGTCGAACTATAAAACGTTTTTAAACTAGATTTTTCTTCGAAATATAATAAAAAATTACATTAATTATTTCCAATATTCTTTCATAAATTGCAATAAAAAGATAAATATTTTGAAATTTTATTTCATTTAGTTTTCATAACACTTTTTAGCCAATATTTTCTCAAAATTTCGAAAAATATTTGATTTCATAAAGAATCGAAAGCCATTCAGTTGTGGAAAGTTTATTTTGAAAAATTACTTAAATATGAAAAAAGTGAAAAAGTAGATTTACGTATGCGATGATAGTTGGAAGGTTGTTCAGAAAATTGTGTTTACGTTTAAGGAAGGAATTGAAAATTTTTTTGAATTAGGACAAACATATTAAGCTCTTTTAATCTAAAAAGTAAGGGTTAGAGCTATATTATGGACCGATTACCACAAAATTACCACAACATCTATACGTAGTACGATATTAGGCGTATTTAAATGATTTCCCCGAGTGTGATTTATATGGGGCCTATGGAAAATTAAGAACCAATGTGCACAAAATTTGGAAGATATTACAATTTCCAGTCTTTTAAAATGAATTTGTGCAAAATTTAATAAGAATCGGTGTATTCCGACACTTGTTGGTGTTAGTTTTTGGACCGAATGTGCTGGATTTCAATCCTAAACTGTTTAGACTATATGCAAACGCTTTGACACAAATATTGTTCTTTTCTTTTTAGTTGTTCGAAAGCATGGTTGATAAAGTTGGTCAAATTGTACTTTTTTTGGTACAATTTAAAGCTTAAAAGTGCGCTGGTACCCCCGTGACTCATTTTGTTTCGTCAAATGGGCCGAAATTATTTGAAAGGCAGTTTTTAGATACATTCGAAGTATCAAAGATAAGATTTGGAGAAAATCATCTGCCACTTAACGATATTTTTATATCGTAGTTATTTACATATTCAGAAATAACATTTAAAGTATAATACTAAATAACATTTTGCGAGGCTTTAAAAAATAAAGTCAACTTCGACGACGAAATTTTAAACTGGATAGCAAAATTTACTCCAAAAATGTAATTTCCGTAAAAACCAGTATAGTACAGCTTTTATTAAAAATATTTCTAAATAAAAGTGCAAATTATGATACTATTTATTATGAATTCCGGGCGTTGTCGGATATAGATGCTTTACAAAACTAAAAAAAAACGAAAATATTTATGTTTTTTGGTTCGAAGGGACCTCAATGAAAAATTAATTAGATCAGTTAATGTTTCCAAAGGAATATTTTCTACGCCGAATGTGGAAAGAATATATTCATGCCAAGATATTATGAAAACATTGGAACCAAAAAGACTATATGTGCCAACTGTTTCAAGTTGAAACAAAACAAAATACTTTTTCTTTTATAACAAAATTATTTAGTACTATTGGGGTCGAAAAAGTACGATTTAAAAGTTCGTTAGTAGGTTTCTCATTTATCATCCCTGTTCGAAGTGAGCGTGTTTTTTGCAGACGGACAGACAGGCTAACATATGGTTATCTATCTGAAATATATATACTTTATGGAGTCTTAAATTAATATTAAAAAAGCTTTAAATGGAATGACAAACTTAGTACACTAGTTCACCCTTCACAGAAATGTTGTAGGTTTTATAGGAGTTTTCTGAAAGAAGATTTTTGATTTTTAAAACGAAAGAAAAATTGTCCGAATTTTGTATTCGCAATTAAATAAACTTTCTATAGAAAACTTTTTCTTTTCTTTAGATAACTGTTTCTTTTCTAAAAAATCTTTTCACAAGGAGAGAAGTTTTCACAAACAGTATTCGAGTGTATAGAAACTCATCGAATTGTGTAACATTGTATATTTAGAACCGCAGCATTCAAATGGAATTTAAAGAAAGTATTTTTAGAGTTGGTGGATAAAAATACACATTAAGATGTCAAATTGTCAAATTAAAACATATTTAGACCAATTCAAAAAAGATTTAAAAATAAGAACTTTTTTCCTACTTTATTTTAATTTTAAATATAAAATTATTTGAAGTCGTTAACCTGAAGTAACTTCAACCAAGTCATCAGACACGAAAATAATCATTAAGAGCACAACACAACAGATCCCATAAGACACAGCAACAGCAAAAAAAAGCAGAACAAATTTTGACTTTTTTTTTAATCTTTTGCTCTGCATTAATTAAAAAAAAAATTGGTATAAAATTTGTTTTTTTTTTGTTTTTGGAATCTTCTACGAAGCTTTCAAAGAACTCAAATAGATTAACATAAAAACAAGACGCTCCATAATAAACTGCCAACGCCAATGTAACTTTAATTATTGTTCACTTCATTTAAAAAAAAAATTCTGCATTTGATTTCCACATTCAGCATTAATTATTTTTGCTTTTAAAGGACAATGGAATAAAGAAACACAACAAATTGAATTTTTTTAAATTAAGTTTGATTTTGTTTTTCTTTTTTTTAAATTTTACTTTTATAATAGTTACTCGTAAAAACTGCAGAGATTGAGATCACATCTTGTGATAATTTTATATGGAAAATTCTTAAAATGGTTTTTCAATATTGTCACGTTTTCATTTTGAGATTAACAAACAAAACAAAAAAGATTTTCAGCCAAGTACTCAATTGATGATGCTCTAAGTATTTGAATTTGCCGAGTTTTACGTGCTTTCGGTTTATTCACATTCGGCACCACAAGTTGATTTGACAATTTGAAATTGTAATTGAAGAGTTAACAAATTGTCGCACTTGTGGCAAATACTTTTTCTTGTTAAAAGGTGTGGCTGGCAATTTATTAAAAGCCATCACTTTAAACCATCAACATAACACCACTGCGAGTTTTGTCCTCATTCTATTTATTGTCAGAAACTTAATTCCAGACACATATACACACACACACACACACACACACACAATAGAAACGCTTTACCTCCATGACATCCTTTAACACTCAACATTGAAGTGTTCGCTGATGCAGAGAATAAATAAGTCTGTAAGCAGACAATTTTTTTATAAAACAACGTCGTTATTTAATGTTTATGCAAATTACAATCTGCCCTTATTTATAAGACATTTTTAAGGGTTATCAATTTTGTGTGCTCTACACCAAGATAAACTATATTCTTACAACTTTTGGCTACGAAAAAAACCTTTATTTCACTTCATTATTAAAATGTATCGAATAGTCTAATGCGATCGGTCTAAATGTAAGAAAAACTTTAATATAAAGCCTTTTCCAGAGCTGCAGAACATTTGAATTCATGTCAAGCCTTAATCAGTAAATACAGTCAAAGATTTCCGTGTACGTCTGTTGAAAATACCCATACTTTCGAACAATTAAAGAGTAAAAAACAATATTGGTGTCAAATTGTCTCTTGTTATTTTAAGCATTTTGCGATCAAGACCTAGCAAAATCGATTCAGTAGGATAAGAGATATTAATCAAAATGAAAAACAATCATCCAAAAAAATTTGTAATTTTGTTACAAAAACAAGTTTAAACGTTGGCGGAATGAACGGATTGATATAAGATTTGTCACAAATGCGTTCCATATGAATAAAAATTACACTACTAAATTTCATGAAGATTGGTCCATAATTTACTATACGGAACGATTAATGCTGCTGCAGCTAAATTTGGTCGGGCATAGTTTTATAAGACAAGATATCGCACTGACAAATTTCGTCATGATCGGCCTACAATTTAGAGCAGGTCCCATATAAAACACACTCTGGGAAATCAATTAAATACACGGAAAGATTTATCACTAGAAAATATGGCTTGAATCAAGAAAATTTTGCAAGATCTTGCCAAGCAAAAATTACTTATTCTTAAAGTATAAGTGGCTTGGCTAAAGCAAAATTTTTCTTTATTAAAGTAAATTTTTCGAAAAAGAAACGAAATGTAGAATTTATTTTGATTACTTTAGAAAATAAACTTCTTACCGTGTACGCCTAAAATCGTATCAAATACAGATAATACAAAATTTACCGCAGGTTCCATATAAAGCAGCCTTCTGAAAAGCACTTAAAAACATATAAAACGCTGCAACAAATTTCACTACTGCATTAAAATTCTGTCTAATTAAGGTTTCTTCGTGCCCAAATCGCTCTACCGTATTTTCAAATAATTAACTCATAATTTACCATGTGTGCCATATAAATTCCCCACCTGAAAATCATTTAAGTACGGCTAAAAGTGTTACAAATCAATATATTTTTTGAAGCATATCGTCGGTCACAGGTTGACAACTCTTAACATGTTTTTTTTACTTTTCAGGAGGAGACAAAAAAAAACTTTATTACTCCGTTACTGAACCGTGTCGGAAGTAAATAAAAAAAACCAAAATTAGTAGGAGATATTTATTGTAAGATGGTGTAAAAAAAACTAAAGGTACTAACATGCAGAAGGACAAACACAGTCTTTTGTCATCAAAAACCCGATTCGATTTTTTTGCGAGTTAAGAGTTGTCAACCTGTGACCGCCGATATTACGTTTTATATGTCTATAAATAAAAGCTTAAAACTTGCTGATGGATAATTTTTTAAGTTTGGTTAACGATTTTAAGATTTCAAGCCTGAAACATTCTTACGGTGGAGGGTATCAAAGATTCGAAAAAGCCAAATATAGCCTTCTAACTTGTTTTCCAATCCCATTAACATAAGACAGCAAATGTGGATTAACTTGCGTCTTGGTAAAAATCATATAATAATACTAAACCATTGTACTTTTTCATTGAGATGTAAAAGAATTAAATCTTTATTTGTGATATCTTTTTTAACCAAACGAAATCTAAATTGTACGATTCATATAAAAGTAGTTTATAAAATTAATGTGACTATTGTGTGAAAAAGTTTTCTTTCTAATCGATTTATTCCGAAACAGTGATGGAAACAATAAAAAAAGAGATCAATTACCACTAGAATTCTTTAGTTTTGTTAATGTTCTTTTTGAATCAAAAAGAGTTTAAATATCTCTAATATGAAAATAAAAGAAGCTTCTGCTCATCATATTAAAAAAATTCTGGTAGAAACACAACCTGTTTGAATTCTATATGAAAATAATGTTCCATATCATAACAAAGCGCAATTAAAATTAAGAGTCACTTGAAACAAATTTTAAAGGGAAACATATTTATACACTTTTTTAAGAAAACCAAGCCGCAAAAACTGTTTTTGTAAGGTTGAGTCTTATGTATGGTTAATTTATGCCGAATTTTATCCAGATGCTAAAAATATTCGTTATGGTTTAACGCGTACTAAAAAGTTTTGCTAAAGTGGGCTTTAGTTGGGCCTATGGAAAATTACAGAACGATTTTCACGAAGTTTTACACTGAGATTTCCAGGCATATGAAACGAATTTGTGCTGAGCCGTTGTTGCTGGATTTGAATCCCAAACTGCTTAGGATAATTAGAAGCAATTTGACACCAACATTGTTCTTTTCAGTTGTGGTTTTCGAAAGTGAGCGTAATTTCAACAGACGGATGGACATACGAACAGACAGATGGACATGGCTAAATCGACTTAGAATTACTCAAGGAGGCAAATATATATATATACATATACTTTATGGGTTCTGAGATAAGTAATAAAAAAGTTTCACATGGAATGGCAAACTTATTATACCCTCTTTCGCCACATGTTTTGGTGAAGGGTAAAAAAGAATCAAAACCTAATTTGTTTTCAAAATTTTCGAATTCAAAAAACAGTCTTTTAAGCTTCTGCTGACTAATTTTATTCATTTGTTTTGTATTAAAAAAAAAAAAATATTAAAGGGTTCCCTAATGTTAAACCTTACTAGTCTTTTCCCTCCTTCGATTTCATAATTCACATACAATTATTAATGAGAATGTTTGTATGCTTAATACTCCTTCTGGCAATAGAATCGCATTCATATAGCGCCGCCAAGAGACTCTTAACAAATATGGCACGTACTAGTTGAACCCATAATTTTACGTTTTATATCGAGTAAAACCGAGCAATATTATAAATTTTGCATTTTATCTAAAACATTAGTTTCTTGGCATAGTCTAAATACACAGCAATTTTTACACACAAACTACACACACACACAGATACCGTCTCTTCAAAATTGTAATAAAACTGAAACCAAATGTGTATTTAATGGGTATGTGTGTGTGTGTTTGTAAAATGTATACATAGAGTTACAAACATATCTATATACACCATGTAATATTTATATTTAGTTATGTATGTATGGGTGTGTGTGATTTGTAAAAGGATAAACGATTTTACACAAACAAAAAACCAAAAACAACAGCAACAGCAAAAACTAAGGATCTGTTAAGTTAAATCCCACTAGTATTTGTTCTTAAATACTTAAACGTGAGGAAACTGTTCTGCCAATTGTATCATCTCAAGCTTTGCCTTTGTTTTCCATGATTTTTGGTAAAAATTGAAAGAAAGAAGGGGTTCTCTATAATGATTGTTAAAAATGATAAGATTTTAATTTAAAACATAAAATAAGTTTATAAATATATGTAGAACTATAAGTGTAAAGTTTTTTAATGAAGGATAACCCAGCTACCAGTTTTAACCCATAGGCTAAAGGGTCACAATCGGTTCGCATTTACTTTAAAATTTTTTGATATTTAAAAGGACAGGCTGTTTAATGTGCCATTCTGAGTTTGTTTAAAGCATGCTTTTTAGACGTTTGCTTTTTGTTGATCTTTAGAAGTAGTTATTAAAATATAGTTCGTATATAAAATAAAAATTTTTAATGACTTTGAAGTACTAATAAAATAATCTTATTTCAATATACAATCACTACAAATGTATGCATTTAATACTAATATTTATTTAAGTTACACAGTACAACAATTTCAAACTTTTCCCAAATTAAAATATTTTTGTCGCATATTTTGAAGGGATATATTACAAAGTTCAACACAAAGAAAAAATTACGGGGTTCAGACAACGGATTCTGGTAAAAGAGACAAAAAAAAAATTGTGTGTATCGGCGTTTTGAAAGCTCACATTTGAATTTTATTTTAGAGGCGGTTAAATTTACCAGCTTAGACCAGTTCTTGCAGCTTATCGGTATAAAAAACTATATTTTCTTTACGTCTGAGGTGTAGGGCATCTTCAGTCACGTTGTAGAAGATGTTATCGTAAATATTTTTCTGGAATATGTTAACCCTCTTACTCCCCCTTAATTCTAACAAATCGTGAAAAACACCCCGGAAAAGCGCGGTTGAAAAGTTATACAAAAATATTGGGCATGCTATTTTAATGATCACATCAAAATCCAAAACTGAACACAAATACAAGGCACCAACCAAATTTTAGATTGCCCATTAAGAGTAGCATTAAACATAGTTTCATATACCGATTTCCTTCAAGAACAGGCTAATGCTGGGAGCCTTTAACCGCCTCTGGAATAAAATTCCGATGTGATCTTTCAAAACGCCGACACACGCATTTTTTTTTTTTTTTTGGTCTACTTTACCAGAATCCGTTGTCTGAACCCCGTAATTTTTTTTGTGTTGAACTGTGTAATATATCCCTTCAAAATATGCGACAAAAATATTTTCTCGAAATCCTCAATAATAAAATATTAAAATTATGTGCAGTTTGTTTCTCCATTGTTCATGCATATTATTAAAATTATTGGAAAAACTCTTCAGTTTTTTTTCCTTTAACCAAAATAAATGGACCATAAATTTGTACGATTTGTGTTGTGTGTTGGTTAAACGAACTACTCGTATACTTGTAACGGGAGTAGTAGTAGTAGTAATCAGTGGTAGGTATTCTTATTATTTTTGCACCCTGTTATCGAAAACCATAACTTATTAAACTTAATGGTCATATTTAGAATTCGTTTTCATTCGTTTCAGATGCTGCCACATACCAAATTTAACAACGACAAGGTAAAACAAGGCTCTGGCAAACACCCACTGGGGTTCCAAAAAAAAGATTCATTCCATTTCCGTTATGTTTCACAGTTAATCAAAAAAAAAAGCACGTTGTTGTTGTGTTTTTCTTTTTTCCAATTCGAAGCGAAGCACATGGCATATAAAAATAGCAACAACATGAATACAACTTCCAAGGAATATTGTTGAATCACTGACAAAACCAAGACTTGTTAAACGACGGTACGTGCGCAACAGCCACATTTTTATTTGTAGGTATTTGAGTATTTGTGTGTGTGTATGTGAATTCCCCAACTTGTAGTTTTGTTCGTATCCACCTGATGAAGAAACAACCGGCATTCGATTTCTTTTTTTTTGTATAGCAACGTAAACAACCCCAAACCATCTGGTATACGTAAATGACAATGGCAGCCATGCTCGTAAGCTTTTGTTTTTATGAGTGGAACAAGTGGTTAAATTATCGTCTGATGTTGTCAAATTTAAAATAGAACGAAAACCAAATAATAAATATGCAACTCATTTTCTTTCGCAGGCACAGTGGAAATTCAATAAAAAAAAAATATGTTGGCAGATTTTTAACAAATCGAAGTAAATTTGTAAATGGTTTCAAATTAAAAAAAAAAATATTTATGTACATATAATCAGTTCGTTCCCAAAAGGTCATTAATTAAGGAACATCCAAATTTTCAAACTTCTGTGTGACTTCTTTTTTAGATATCAATTGTCCTTAAAAACTAAATCTACTATAATTTACGATTGTGCAATCGTTGAGTTTTCTTATTTAACGTTTTTAAACTTTGCAATTAAAAAAATATTTTATAAATTTACAATTTATTAAAAAAAATTAAAAAAATGTTTCCAAAAAGATATGTATGTTTTATTTTAAAACAGTTAGCTTTTTTGTAATTATTTTTTAAATGATTCAAAAAATATTTTAAGTAAATCAAAAGATTAAAAAAAATATAATTTATGTGTCCAAGTGAAATATATGGTAATTTATTAAAAAAAAATTATATTCTTTAAAATCAGATTGAGAATTAGGATTTTATAATGTTCGGAATTTTTAATAACATGTCATATTATAATCATATCAAACATAATCTATCGAACAAATTAATATTTTTATAATCATTTTTCTCCAGTTCTAAATAGCAAGGACTAAACTGCAAATATAACATAATTTGCAATAAGAGATACGAAGATTTTTCAACCCTTGAAAGCAGAGCCTTCATCAAACTCAAACATCTGCAGCAACAAACATACAACAAAAATATACGGCAAGCAAAGTTTGAAAGCAAACACAACTGAGAAGAGTTTTAGCATGTGTTTGTGTGTGTGTGTGTTCTGAATGGTAGTATTCCGGAAATTGTTAGTAAAAGAAAATATCCTTATTGCGTATCCTGTGTGGTCGAGTCTATGATTTTATATTAATAAAAAATGTTTGTGTGCGCCCAAGTCTGTTTTGTTGGTACGCCCGTGTTTCTAATAACGGTGATGATGAGAATGATTGCGGGTTGTGCATATATATGTGTGCGTGTGTGTGTTGTAGAAGGTAAGTCTAAGCAACAAACCATACTGGCAAACGACAAACCATCACCAGCAGCTGTTTATAAAATGTATACAAAATTATTTGTAATACAAACATCAGCAACTTGAATTTCATTTGGCTGTGTTTTTTTTTTGCCTTCAATAAATAGTTCTAAACATTTCAGTAGCAAATTCACAATCACCGAAGTAACAACATTAGAGCAGAGTATATTTTTTTCAAACTCACCGCAGCATTAAGTACGATAATGGCAGACAGCTCTCAGATAACGCGTGTTTTTTACACAAAAACAAGTGGATTAATTACCAGCACTCACTTTATTTTACACTTTCACTTTTAACGTTTCTTTCTTAATTTTTTCACATATTTGTTTGTTAATTTTTGTATTTTGTTTTTTTTTTCTTAAAAATATTAAAAATAGTTGTATTTGTGCAACTTCGTATACGTATACTGAATGTATCCTGAGTGTATCCTATCCGGTATACCTTCAGTATACGTAACACGAGGAAACACCTTCATCGTGGGCCTCCAAAAACTAGTGAAGTGTTTTAAAATTCAAGTGTTTTTTTTAAGTTTTCCACTCGATAAATAATATAGTTCACAAAAAAATCACAAACTGTTCATAAATCTTAAAACTTTTCACTTTATTTAAATCACTTTTATTTTATTAAAATCATATTAAACAAATAAATAATAATATTTATTGAGCTAAAATACTGCAATTAAAACCTGTTGACGCTGTGATATTCTAAATATTTATTGTTATTTTAACTGTCGAAGTGTTAGTAAACTTGATATTTTAAATTATATTAATTGGAGCTTAAAATTTATTAAAGGTTAATTACAAATAATAAATTATGAATTTATTTAAAAATATATTACCAGTGTTTGTTTTTATAAATAAGATAATAAAATAGGTAAGAATAATATATTTGGCTACGCCGAAATTTTGGTACCCTGCACAGAGGGTTGGAATTTTCCAGAAGTGACCTTTGTGAAAAATTACTAAGCATTTTATAGTTATTAATCACTGTTGTAGACCTATTAAAGTTTATTCCGAGAGTACGCTTAACATGGGAATTGTGATTAAATATTGATCCATCACCACAATACTCAGTTACTGAAAAATTTTTTGTTTAATACAACTTACAACATGCACTTTTTGAAATTTTTGCAAATATCAAAAATACCATCGCACTGCCGTGTGGGACATAAGCAAATATTAAAAAATATGGCGTCACTTTTCCTCCATTGTGAAAGCAGTTTCCGCACCGAAAGCGTTGAAGTTTTGTTTATATATATATTTTATTACAACTGTTATCTACTCCTGTCTGGAATAAGTTATTTTTTGTTTATATTTTTATATAATCCTCAATAGCAAACCATTTTTCATAAGTCTTATGCAAAAGTTTGATCAAATAGTGATAATTTAAGGAGAAAAATTACCTGTCTTTAACTTCTTTAAAATTTTGTTTTCTTATATCACTTTTTATACAAAATCGTCTCAAATTATTTTGATAAAATAGTTAAATAAACATTAAGTAATAATGAATGTGTTTTAATGCATTGAGAAGAGAACCGTTTTAAGTTAAAGACCATCATTGCAGCAATATATGCGCCCAGCGTGCGGTGTATTTATCCACTATGTTTAGTGTTGCCAAAACGTGGTGCCCAAAAATGGCTAAATTTACCGAAAAATTCCTAAAAATGGGCTAAAAAATGGCTTAAACTTTTTCAAATAAAACCACATTAAAATTCAATAACAAAACAGAAATAATTCATTTAAAGTTGTTTACGATGAAATTGTAAGTTAAGAGAAATTTGTTAAATATTTTGATAGATATTTAAAAAATTAAATCATCGATAAATTCGATGTCGATATTGTTCATCTTATAGGAATCACTCGTACCTATTAGTCCAGATCTATAAGAAAAACAAGTAAGAACGTATAGTCGGTAAACCCCGACTATATGATACCCTACACCCCATTAGAACCTATGTGCCAAATTTTATCAAATAATCTCCAAAATTGCGACTTGTACTTTGCGCACAAGGTTTACATAAGCAGCCAGCCAGCCGGACAAACATTGTTAATCTGACTCTAAAAGTGATTCTGCGTCAGTCGGTATATGTAAAGGTTGGCACAGCACAAATGCGTAGTACCCTCTCCATTATTATGATAAAAATATTTACCTAATTTATAAAATCGAATAAACAATTGCTAAATGTAACTTTTTTCTTAAATTACTTTTGACGATGTTTACTTGGCTACTACTTCAGCAATAGGCCATGGAAGTGAGAGCAATTTTATAACCAATTCTGAAATTTCTAAAAAAATTTTGTTGCCGCCTGCACTCTTTATTGAAACACCGATGTTGTGTTGATACATTTTATAAATTTAATATTGGAATACTGTTCCTTTATTTTGAAAGATGCTTCATCATCATAGTTCATAGCGATTTTCCACATTTGTAAAGGCTGTGATTTAAATTAAAGGCGTTTTAATTATTAAAAATGTTTATTTTACTTTATTAAATTTTTATAAAAAAATAATAATATTTTATTTTAAAGAAAAACGCCAAAACAAATGTATGGCTAAACAAGTTGAAAAATGGCTAAAAAAATGGCTAATGTCTAAACTAATTTTTTAATGGCTAAACAGGGTTAAAATGGATAAATCTAGCAACTAATGGCTGAAATGGCAACACTGGCTACGTTAAACCATACGCACATTAAACTTAAAGCTTTTATCAATAACTTCTAGTTTTTTCGCTGATTTTAACTTTTAAAATACATACATATTTATGTTTGTACTAAATTAAAATATCATAATTTTAAAAATGAAATATTTAAGGCACTTTAAAAATCACTTTCGGTGCGGAAACTTTTTTTTACCGAACCAACCTAAAAAACTGTTTTTTTATTGTCAGATTAACATTTCCCACATGGTTCTGGGTATTTTGCAATCAACAAAAGTTATTACCCTAATGTACACTAGTGTTTCCTAAAAACTTTTATTTTTATTTTCATGGGTGCTCAAGCATATGATTTTTGATAAAAACCCGACTTGCACAGCTCTTCGGAAAAATCTGAAAAATTCTCAAAAATAATTTAAATAATGCTTGAGCCAAAAACAAAATTTTAAGGGACACACTAATGTACACATACCATTCGTTTAGTATTCGCTGATTTTAGGACTGTTAGTTCACATTTTTATAAGAGTTGCAATATGCATAATTTGTCATCACACTGTGTTAACACTGAATTTATTTGTATTATCAACATGAGTTTCTATTTGAGATTGTAAAATCCAAAAAGAGTTTTTCTTTTCCCGTACTTTTTCATTTCCCAAGAAAGCGGGATTTATTTTTAATTTTCCCGGAATTCCCGCTCAACACAAATCGATCAATTAAATAAGCATTTATATTTTAAAAAGTGCTTAATGGTACCTTAAGATCTTCACGTTCAAATTTACACCTGGGCAACATTTTTATTATTTTGTAGGATTTTAGTTATCTTTTTTTAATGTGCGATAACATTTTGAATTATAACAACTTATAACAACCGATCTGTGACATAAGGAGAAGAATACTTAAAAAACTATAACCGCAGAGAACTGATGATTATATAAAATTCGGAGTTTCCAAAGGTCACCTTAAAGTTTTAAATTGTTCTCTTATAAAACTAAAAAAAAAATTATTACAAAATATTTCTGTTTAAATAGGATATTAGTTCAGATTAAGCTTTTACAAAATCGTTTCAAAGCCTATTTCTAGTTTTTATCAGGAAGATTTCAATGATCAAACAAGTTTCCTTTCTACGGATGTTTGTCTTTATAGCCAAAGGAACATAATGTAATCTCTAGACACTTTCCGTTTTCTTAGCACTTCCTTCAAAACTTATAATTCTTTGTTTAAAAAAAAATATTTTCTTTGAATCGAATAAGCGTTTTCTTTATTAATAATTTTTGTGCAAAATGTGCGTTTTTTTTAATTAAGACCTTTTTGTCTAACGGCTAAGATCTATTTCATGACACAATTTGTTTACAATTATACATAACAGCAGTAAAGTTGCCATTATTAAATAATAAAAAAAATCCCGGGAATTCCAGCACAAATTTTTTTTCCTAAAAATGTGCGCGTTCCCGGGAAATCCCGTATGAAAAACACTAATTCCAAAGCATTAAATAGAGCAATCAAACCGTTCTCTAAATTAGTAGCATTATTTCTAGTCTCACAAATATAAACTCAAGCAACATTATTGTTTTTTATAGTTTTATATTTATTCGCTGAAGTTACAAGCCTATGAAATGTATACATATTTATGGAATTTGGATGTTTGATTTCTGGTCTTATAAAACTTAATTAAACTCAATATACTACACAGACCCACAGTTTTACTTTGTCATTAAATCAAATATTTTGTGATGTAGTGCCCATCTTAGTGGAGAGGTAAACATTTTGTATAACAATGTGGATGTGTAAAAGGCCTAAGGCCACTTTTCGAAAATTTCTCAATATTGTTTTTTTACAATCTAATAAGTTGTGACCACTTTAAAAATTCTTTTATTAAAATATTTTCCATTAAAAAAATATATAAAATCAGTATAGGGTTTGAATCTTATTTTATATTTTTCAGCAGCTACCAGCCAGATAAAAGTTACAGGCATATTGGATAAAAGTAAAACATTGCAATATAATTTATTGAACTTGATGTTTTTTTTTTATATAAAATATTTGATAAAATTTATTTCATAATTCCAATATTTCAAAACAGCAATGTGTATCATCGTCAGGGAAATAATCAAACAATTAAAATAACATTTATTAAATAATAAAAAAACAATAACAATAGTCACATAGAAAAAATTATTTACAATTAAAAAATATTTATGTGTACAAATAATCTATTGCATCCTAAAAATTTTTTTTATTTGCGGACTTGAATCAAGGATGATGAAGGATGTTCAAAATGAATTAATGATGACAAAAAAATAATTTAAGAATATTTTTGAATGAAGAAGAGATTGAAAAGTTTTTGGACCACGAAATAAATAAAATTTCAATAAAAGGGTCAAGCATAGACAAAGGAAAAAGTTTAAAGAACTTAGGGACATCCAAAAAAGGAACTAGGAAAACAAATCTAGTGTTAATATTCCAATAGACACACAGTGGGTTCTTTCGTTAGAACACAGACATTCACTACCAATTAAAAGGGGTCAGTTTCCGACATTGAAAATTATAACTAAGTGAGAAGCCTTAGACAGACATTGAGTAGTAAAGAAGAACAGAAAAGGGCCAAAACGAAACCTACAACAAATGTTGATATGAATGGAATTAGACTGAATAATAGAAAAATTCATTTTGGAAAAAGTAAGAGATACGAAAAAATGTTTAAAACTTAATATGGACATTCTTTTTTTAAATGCTGATAAGGGTAATACTGCACTAGCTATGGACAAATTAGATTATGATATGAGGATAAATAGTATTGTGCAGGACAATTTGACATATAGCAGATCAAGTAATGGTCCCACAAACAAATTACAAGACAAATTACAATAAAAACATAATCACATCTACGGAGAGCAACAAACTAAAAACAAACGTGGCAATTGCTCCAAGATTGTATGGAGTTCCTAAAATTCATAAGAGATAATATCCATTACGACCAATTTGCACAGGTATGAAGGTCACATGACCTTTGTAAATATATAACAACAATTCTTAAGAATGCAACAACAAATTCTGAATTGAATTTAATTTAAGGATAAAATAAGACATGTTAGGTTATTTGACGTCGATAAGCCAGCAAAAATTCAAGAGCTGAAGGATGAGATAATTCGGAACATTAACGGCATAGACCCTCAATTATGCCTCAGCGCCATCGAAAATTTGGACGATCGGATGGAGGTGTGCCGCCGAGGTCGCGGTGGGGATTTGACCTATATTTTGTTCCATACATAATTCAACCATACCAATATTATCATAATAAAAAAATGACAATAATTTCGTAAATAATTTGTGTTTTATTCAAAATTAAGATCGGCCCTTTAAATTTAACCACCCTTTAGTGAGGATGCACTAAAAAAAGTTTTGAATGATGATTATTGAGGGAGGCATGCCATAACGTCCAGTGACACTGTGACGTCTCAAAACGTGTCATAGTGTCCATGGACTCTATTGCAAAACAAGATCTGGCTTCGCTAACTCAGTAAGCAAAATAAATTTGTGTTCAAGCTCTCTTACAAAGATGAGAAAAGATAGCTAACACGATCACACAAGTCGTACGCATTTTAAAGAAAATAGCAATAGCGTTGCGCAAACTCCTTGTTTTGCGGAATTTCTCGAAATACTTATCGAAGCCCTATTTTGGTTTTGCTATAAGGTATATTTTTAAAAATAACTGGAATTTTGTTTTCCTTGTTTCGGCATAATTGTAGCTTAAGAATAGGAGAAAAAGTGTAAAACAAACAAGCCCAAAAACTGCATTCAGTGCTTCAAAATTCCAAAAATATCGAACAATTTTCGGTTTTTTTAATCGTGTTTCATAATTTTTTGGCTGTGGGTATGAGATAGATCTTGTCGGATATATGCGGGTTTTGTGAGGACTCGGATGAGGAGAGAGTTGAACACATTCTGTGTCACTGTCCCAGGCTGCAGAACTTCAGGCTGAGGTGGCTAGGAAGTAGATTCTTAGGCGAATTGATTTCTCGAGTTGTGGGATCGAGAATCTTACGGGATTCGTAATGGGCATGGCTTGGCTGCGCAACAGGAGACTGGGTACTTGGAATATGTAGGACAGATTTCTGTGTAATAGGGTGTTCTATCTTATTTGGTCCGACACGTCCACTCCTTTTTCCATTCTGGAGCTTTCACTCTTTATTTCTCCTAGTCTTTTCATATCTGTACCCTATCACAATGGACCATATTTGGTAAGTAAGGAAACCTTCCATTCTTGAGGGTAGCCGTAAAATAGCATTGAAAATAAAAAGAATAATTTTCTTTGCTATGCGAGGTAGCTCTAAAAGCATTTTATAACTGATCTTGTCAATACCAGGTGCCTTCTTAGTGTTAAAGTCACAAATAGCCTTTTCGATATCTCTTATTTCAAATCTTATGGGAATAGCTACTTTATCAGCAACAGGTGGTAGCTCGACCGCAATATCGTCAGATATATTTGGTGTAAATACGTTTTTCAAGTGACTCATAAACAGATTTCCTTTTCCAATATCGTTTCTTGCCCAACTACCATTCAAGTTTCTTAAGGGTGGCTTGGAGACAACTGGCCTTTTTAGATTTCTAGCTGCATGCCATTATGAGTAGTCTGATTGTGGAGTTGCATCAAGTTCCTTAAGATATTTTTCTAGAGAACCCGTTTTCTAAATCTTCAGTACACTTATAAAATTATTACAGTAACTGATTGTGGTTTATTAAACTCGTTTTCCGTACTGTTAAAATTAAATAAAAATAAAGTTATTTTTGGAATAATTTTATTTTTCAACATTTGTGTTTGTTATTCAAAAAACAAACTACCAAAAAATAATGTTTTTCCGTATTTATTTTGTTATGTAGTTTGATTTTTTTCGGTTAAAATATATTTTTTAAAAGTAAAAACTATTCAATTTTACGAAATATGCTGTTTGATAAATAAAAAAATTAAAAATGAATGTAAAAATCATTTGTTTTAAATGAAATGTAAATGATCCGTTTTTTAAATGAATTTTAAGTTGTTTCAAATGAATTTTCGTTTGAATTTAACTACATAATTTTTTGAGTGTAACTTTCTTAGCCTTTTTGTGCACTCTTTTAAGTAATTCTTAAGTTGCGGGGATCTGTAAAGTTGCCACTCTCTTCGAACTCTCTTTTTCAGTCAAGAGCCGCTCGACATCTGTGGAATATATTTAAATATTTTTTGTTTTTTTGGGGCCAATACTGGAATGTTGAATAGTTAGTTTTAGTTAACTGTCAAAATTAACAATAGAGCGATCTAAGTACATTCTCCGGTGTACTAAGCCGAAAATTTTCTGTGCAATGGGTACTGAGATATTTTTTATATTTTAACCAATTTATTTGTGTATCTGACGACGCTTAGTAATTGGGGTTCACTAAAGTAACAAATGTAGGTGTGTGGTCCTAACGAAGCTTCAACATGGATCGTTTCTATGGGGATGTTTTTAACCACGCCGAAATCGATGACATCTGGAATTTTTTGCTGATCAGTAGGCCAAGATGTTGGTTGTCCGCTCGCGACCACATTTAAATCCATTTTAGAGATTGTGTTAAACAAAACACGACCCTTTGGTGTTATAAGTCGTTACCCCCAGAAGGTATGTTTAGCGTTATAATCGCCAGCGGTCAGGAAACAGGGTCCAAGTGATTTATAATATTCACAATATTGGCTTTCTGATATTGAGAATCTAGGTGGAGAGTATAAAGATGAAATTACTATGTTTCGATTTAGCTCTTCAACACAAATGTTTGTTGCTTGCAGATAATCCTCACGATCCTCAAGTAACCATAATATGTTTAATATATTTAATAATATTATATTCTTAAATTCAACCATATTTGAAGTTACAAGGGAGGTACAGTACTTTTCGCTTATAGTCCATTCCGCTTAAAGGCCAAAAACACACATGCAGATTTTTTCGAATTTCATACAAATTATTTGTCTTAAGGTCCATTTCGCATGTAGTCCATTTTCGTTTAAAAGCCACATTTTCTTAGCATACGAATATAATTCTTTATGCAAAAATGTTCGCTTATAGTCCACTCTGTTTTTAATATTTTTTTAATCAACTTGTAACATGTTTTTATTTACATTTCTGGTAACTATTATAAATACCGAAATTCGCAATTTATATTTCATAACATGGTGACTTCATCAGACAATTTTTGTTTTTATTGTATTATTTTTTGTTTTAACTATTTATTTAAATTAAATCAAAATTTTGTTATGTTTTAAATAAACTTTTGTTTTGTTTAAAAAAAGAGCAGTTTTATTGAAGAAAATAATTTTTATAAAGTCCAAAATGTGGATTATACACTTATAAGCCTTATAAAAAAAATCGGTTATAGTCCAAATTCGCTTATAGTCCACAAAAGTTGTGCAACTATAGTAGTGGACTATAAGCGAAAAGTACTGTTAACACTTTATTATTAAATAGAAACAAAATATTATCAATCGTGCAAAAAGTTTTATAAAAGAAAACAAAAGTTTGTTTGCTACCATTGCAGGGACTATAATATGTTTTTTTAACCAAACTTCAACCATGTTTTTTTTCTGCGTGTAGCTGAGGCTGAGTTCACACCGGCCTTTCTTCATTACCTAAAAACTGTTGCCAATTTTTGAAATGTCAATCGCAGAAAAAACACGTTTAAGCGGTAAGCGGGAAATCTAGCGATTTTCAAACATCTCTTAGCGGCTCATTTCCGCTACAAAAACATTTTTGAATACTTGAATTTTATTTACATTTTCTTTTCGGGATTGAAATCCAGCAAAATTGGTTCAGTAGGAAAAGAGTTATGAATTAAAATGTGGAACAACCACCCTAAAATATGTATCATTTTCAATTTATATTTTTCAAGCTATCAAATATAAAAATCTTTGCTCGTTTAAATGTACATATGGGCATTTTCAGCGAAAATTATACTTATTTTAATGTAACGCCAGAGTGCCAATAAGATTGTATGTTAGAGCACGTTGTTCAACCGTTATCCCTTTTGTTACTAAATGTGGAACTAGTTGCGCTTTACATCAAAATATAAGAAAAAATTACTTTTAAAACGTATAAAATTTTTTGAGAAACAATTTAAATTACTTCTGGCGTTACGTTACAAATAGTAGTCATTTCGCTGAAACTACCCATAAACGAACATGAACTGATGTGCTGGAAATCGCAAACGTAAAACGCAAGAATTTTAAAAGTCGTTTTTAAATAAGATTTCTGTAATAAAAATTTTTATGACAAATATTAAACAAATATTTCCCTATTAAACAGGATTTTAAACAAAAAATTATAAGAATTTGGTTTAAAGTTGATTAAAAACAACTTCCAAATTCTTGCGTTTTGCGTTTGCGATTGCGATTTCCAGCACACCCCTGATATATAAGACACCGATTTAGTCCTTTAGAAATCCTTTTTCAGTGTTTCATTAGGAATTGTTGTTAACTCCATAAACGAATGTAACCAAGAATATGTTATAAGACTAATAACAAAAATTAGTACAAAATTTGTCATATGAAAAATCGTCAAATTTAGGGTATTAATCGTCAAATCGACAATGCGTAGTTTTTGGACCCCAAAATCTTAAATATTATTATAAATCATCCAATCGGGAAATCGCGGTTGTAGATAAGAAAACACATGCGTCCTAAAACGAATCCATTTTTCTTTAAAATATTTTTATTGCCTATTTGTTTATATTTAATTGTAAATATTATCCTTAGAATATGAATACAAGGCTTAAGCATAAAATATGAAATTCAAATTAATTTTGAAGCAAAAATTTTAGAAGTCGTGTTCTGTTTTAAATCTGTTACATACATGTCAAACGTATGCACTTGTTAAAAAACAAAAAATACAAAGACAACTTCCCTTAAACAAAAGAAACACTTTTTTTATTCTTCGCAGAAAAAAATTACGACAAATCAATTGTCATATTAAATACTATATTCGTCAATGCAATTAACTTTTTAATTAAAAAGGCACCAACAAGTAAATTTGTAAATACAAAAAATTGTGTTGTTAATTAAAATTGTTAAAACTCAACAAATATTTTTTACAATGAGTTTGTAATATTGAATGAAATATTTGTTAACAGTTATATGTAATTTGTTATTGTGAGTTTGTCATATTAACAAAAAAATTTGTTGCTAGCTAATTAAAAAAAAAGATGCAATTAAAATTTGTTTTAATAATTTTTTTTAGTAAAATACATATGCATATTAAATAACATCACTAACAACATAATAATATATTTAAGCCACTAATTAAGACCTGGATGCATTGGGAGGTTCATACGTCAGCACAAAACGGAATCTTGGCACCATTATCAGTAATATTCCAGAATTTATAATTTATAAAAGAATGGTTAAAATGTATTTATAAATCATTAGATAATAACGTTACTTACCGTATAGATTGATTAAATTTCGCAATAATCATCATATCGTTTGTTCTGTTAAAGATTTTAGATGGAAAAATCCAGATTTTTTTATTTTATATTTTTAATTTTTTGACACAAAATTATTTTTTTCTTATTAATTTTCTACAAATGAAAGAAATTGTTAATATGACAATTTACAAACATGTTAATTAAGAAAATTGTTAAAAATATAAGAAAAGTTTTAACAAATTTTCTTTAATTACTAAATAACTTTTGATATTTTTTTCTGTGTTATTATAATTCTTTTATTTGGAATTATTAACAAAAACATAAACTTAAGAAATTATAAACTTTTTGTGCTGATACAAAAAAAAAATGCCAAGAATGACCAAGAAATCCGCTAAGAACAACGATATATCGACAAAATATTTACCAGTTTAGTTAAGCTTTACGGTACCATAAAATAACTAAGAAAAATATATCGGTTAAGCACAACCACATGCTACCCTACACCACGATATTTACTTACAACTTTTTAAGAGTATGCCCATGGCCAGTTTTGAATTTTTTTAATTTTGAAATTTTTGTTTGTTAGAAATTCATAAAAAATTTGGCGCTGCTGGGGCCAAAGTTAAGAATTTCGTTAAACCTTTATATTTGTATGGTTGAAATTCTTAAATATGGCCCCTGCAGCGCCTAGAATGCCCCTAGATGGATCAATTATATGCCCAACCCCACTTTATTTTTCATCTCAATAATTTATTTCTACCGCTATCTCCATTCCTTAAGGATGTTGCAATAGAGAAATACAGTTTAGAAATATATTGAAGAACAAGTCCCTTAACTGACCAGGAGTCGCCCCTAGTGGGGTATAATGTTTGACCGAACTGAATTAGTTTTTTGTCCTATACATTTACTCGAGACATACTTGCCTTTTCTCACCACTTCTTAGGGTGGCTCCCATACAAATATTGAGTTGTATGAAATTCTTAAATTAATTCAATTAATTCGTCTTTTGCAAATAAAATCAAAATGCACTAAGAAGCTAGCTTTCCCTCAGCAATAAATTCTAGTGTATTTATCAAATTTGAAAAATTGGGAATTTAGCACATCATACAGAAATCTTGTTATTAATAAAATCAAAAGTTGTTAACAGACTTTAATCATTTATGATTTGTTTTGTTGGCAACTTCATTTTTGATATGTCCGGATAAAATTAGAAGAATAACAGCATTTTGCAATTTATTATGAATGTCAAGTTTATGGACTAATTAAAGGTATTTAATAAGTCGAAACGTCGAAGAACCTTTGCAAATTATCATTTCAACGCAGTTCGAGAACATCTCCTGAAAAATAAATTTAGACATTTTTTTTTGTAGAATTTTGACTTGTTATTAGTATTTTTTTTTACAATAAAAAGCGCTTTTATAAGCAATATGTATAAATAGTTACATTTTGTTTTGACATTCTTCATAAAAATTTTATTGTGGCCCAATTTTACAATTAGAAAAACTTAAATTACTGGAATATTTACAATGATAGTAGGGAAATTTCACACTATTATAATAACCGGTTTGTTATACCAAAATAACCGGTTTATTCGATATTCGAAAAATGGATAACCGACTTGGGTAAAACCAAAATAACCGGATAAAACCGGCCAAATAAAAACAGTTCGATCTTCCTATTAAGCACAGCCAGTTTTTTCTAGGAAAATAATGCTAATTAAAAACAAACAAGAAATTAAAGTCGGCCAAGCCCACTATTTGATACCCTATACCGCAGTATACAAGACAAGTACTTATGGGTGTGCCCTAATCGGGACTCATGACCAATCATGAACCCAAAAAACCCGGAAATAAGTTTGTATTGGGATCATGTTAAATTATGGAGCGATTCTAACCATTTTCATTGTCCTTACGACAATTAGAACTTATTTTCCAAATTCCATGAAATTATTAGGATCTTTAGACAACCATCCTGCCAGCCTGCCGGACGTACATCGTTAGATCGATTCTGAAAGTGATTCCGAGTCAAACGGTATACTTAAAAATAATAACTATTGTGGATATGTTGTTGAACTATTTACGGTTTTTAATACATATTTTGATATTTTAATAAGGCTAAATTCCATCAAATTTTAAATTCATTTAATTATTTTTATGAAGAAAAGTATTTTACAACATGAAATTAATTAAAAATCACCGCCGCACAAGAATCAAATAAACAAGATTGCGCATTGCGCAGGTCCGTTATTTTTGTGTGTGACGAAGAAATAGAATTTGTGTATGTGCATTTGTGTGTGTCTTACATTTTTTACAACAAACATTCATATTTAGTCTATGATGACGTAGATGCGCAGTAGAATTTTTTTTGCACGGCTGAGTGCGCAATCTTGTTTTTTTGATTCTTGACTGCCGCAGGAATCGAATTCAGGCTCTTACGAACAGGTTACTTTTAAATGTTTCAATTCCAACCACTCAATCTCTTCAGAGGGTTTTGCGGTTTAACACTCAGAGCCATTGAAGACTGCGGGCAGTCAATAGTCCAACATCAACCTATAAACCTAATTGTATTTAACTTTAGATCGAAATATTCTTTGATTGATTATCTTTTTCTTAAAGTCCAAAGTACAAGTTATAGTTAAAATTCGCTCTAGTAGCAACGTTACTATTTTTGAAAAGAAAAACCTCACATGTGCGCATTTTTTTCAGTTTTGGCAACATAAGTAAACTAATGGTAGTGGGTCTTAAGGTATGGCCAGTAAATTGATACAACTTTTGCTTTATTTGTACCAATTTATATTTAAGTACCAAGCTTTGTGAGAAGATAATTGTACAATGCAATTATGTAACTATGCAAATTTGGGTTTACGTGAATTTAACGCGTTACAAATGTTGTTATGACGCAAGCATTTTTGTCTTATATGCACGTGTTAAAGCAATCTTTAGAATAGGGATCTACAGGAATGGTCGTATTTATGAAAATTTGTGGTTTTAATTATCTTCTGTTATATTTATCCTGAAACTTACAGTTTAAGAACATTTATTTTTGGCTTTACGTTACTGTCATTTAGGGACCGTTTATCTATACGGTGATAAGCAATGGGCTCTTTAGACAAAAAACGCTTTTTAAATTAATATCCTTTTTACGTCGTGACTTATACCTTGTGTCCAAGGACAGCTAGTCAGACGAAAAAACATTAAATCGGGTAAGAATATTATTCTTAAAGCACCTACTGTGGTATAATTGTTTTGGTTTCGGAAATCTTTCATGGAGCACATCAGACTTGTCACACACACAAACATTTGACTGTTTAGTAAATTGTGTCATGTCAACGTTTTTTAAAATAACATTTAACATCATTATTATAAGTCATGATAATACATCACAAAAAAATTCTTTAATATAATGATTTAAATAAGTTATTATAATACGATTTAAAATAATTATTTAAATCAATTTGCAATATTTTCCGCTAATATTTGTTAGATTTTTTTTTTTTTTTTATTTGAAACATTTTGTAATAATAAAAGCCCTCATGTAAATCCTAATTCGGTAATCCTATAAAATTAAAAAAATATGGAAAATCCAAAAAACAAGCAAATATATGTAAACATTTAAATATGTTCCAAAATTACCCCACAGCATATTTTTGTTATTAGAACACTATTAGTGATATCGGTCTAATGTAAGCGATGTTTTTTGAACAACATTACACTAACATTCGTATGCATATCATTACATTGTTATTACAGTGTGAGAGCTATAAAGGATTTTGTGCAGCCAAAACACTCTTTATTAAATGTTTTCTTGCATTTCAACTACATATTTTAATAAAAATTTGAAGTATAAATAAATATAAAAGATATTATTTTTTAGGTTATAATTGGCCAATTTGTAAGGGATTACTTTTGGGGCATCGCGAACAAAATAAGTACTTTTTCTAGTAGAAACATAAGTAGTCTTCTAGTCAAGTTCTCATTATTTTTCTGTTTATTTTGTAAGCAAAATATTTGCTGGAAAGTCGCGCGAACTACTAAATTCTCTATTTTGTAGAGCTCCATTGCAGGTTTTCTCACCGGGCTCAATCTCCCAGCGGTAAATGGAACTAAGTACCTAGATTATAATCGATGACATTAGCATAACATTCTAAGCGAGCGATTTAAGTACATACTTATAATGTTATATAACTATGTGTAATCTAATAAATATCACCCTCTAATTATAACTTCGATTACAATATAAGCGGAGTGTTAGTTAGTGTACACAAGTACAAGTAGCTACTTCATAAATTCCTACGAAATATATGTATCTTTTGCTATCACCAAACGTTATCTGGTTACTTAATAATTTATTTCATTCAATGATTTTTTTTAATATGACTTTTTAAGAATTAAACAATACAAAAGTAATACAATGTTAATATTTTTGCAAATTCGATTGAAAACGTCTAAAGGCCTAACTATAATATGCATAAGCTTCTGTCAAAAATTAACAAAAAGCCTCTCAAATGCGTTTAAAACAACAAAAACAAAATCAAAAATCATTAGATTCCGTACGGAAAGTGCGATCTGTTTCGCACTTGCTTAAGCTAATGACAGTTTCATAGAACTTAGCAAAAAGGTTACTTAAGTTCCATATGTTTTGCATGTATTTGTACAGTTGTTTAACCTTTATGTGCTCGGTTGTCTACATTTGTAGCATTTTAGCAGAAAAAGTTGAATAAAAAAATTTCCACAACAAAAGGGTCCGAAATTTTCAGTAGCTTCCTAAAAATCAGTTCTTAGCAGTTTTGACTACTGACACGTTAAAAAAATAGTTTACAGCACCCCGCAGACCATATTTTTCCAAATGACCATCTCCTGGCCGGCAGTCTACAAACGTAGACACCATATAAAATGTAGGGAAATTCACATCGTTCTTTTACTCAACTCGAATTTTTTGAATGGGGCATGTCGAAAATGTAGTTGTGCACGTTTGTGTATGCATGCGTGAGCTGTAGGATTGCCGGACGACTTGAGTTGGCTTTTTCAATGAGTGTCAAGAAAAAATATCATTTGCCTTTTTTTAGGTTTATTTAATGCAAAATTGGAAAAAAAAAAAGTTCATAATGTATAACAAGACTTTTAAAAGTTAAGATTTATGGGTAAAAATTAGAGGCAGTCGTAATTTGTTCCGATCTGGCCGAAATTCAATTGTAAGCTATTCCGCACTTTATAGATACATATTTTCTTCAGAAAACCCATTTCAACGTTTACACGGATAGAAAAACCGACGGACGAATAGAAGGGGATCGTTAAATCAATTCTCCATTTATTAGACCAATATTGTAAAAAATTTAAATATTAATGGTAAAGAAAAATCAAGCTTTATTTTTAATGCCAAGCTTTTTGCCGAGTTCGATCTGGCGAGCCTAGTGTGCTTGCATATTTGACCTTATTATATTTTACAAATATGCATTAAAGTACAACACTCACTTACTAATGTTTTTTTGATATGTGGACATAGTTTTTCATACAAATACGTATTTGCTACAAATGACCGTAATTAAAGTGAATTAAACGTTTAATTAATACTATTAATTTCTTAACTGGTGCAAATTTAATTATTTTTTTTATAATTATGACAAATATTTTAATTGAAATAAATTTATATTTTCAAAAGATTTTGTTATTCGTGCTCAATTCCCAGTTTTTATTATTGATAAAAACACTTGAAATTTATTGTTGATGGGATAAGCTATTCCTATGCGCATTTCACTGGTTGCTTAGGCCAGATCATCAGGAAACTTCATCCATAAAGATTTAAGAAAAACTAAAGATATTAAACCAAATTTTAACAGTTTTTATACAGTTTAAAAATTTATCAATTAAATTTTATAAATACAAATGCTTCTTTTTGGTCGAATAGCCAAATTTATTTAAGTGGCGAAAACCAGTCTATTATTTCACCAGGTTCTTATACAAATAAAAAGTACTCCATTGCATTAAAATAGTTGTTAGTTCATAATGGACCATTGCTTTCATAATAACCAAGACTTTCGGAAATAACTGGCATAAGACTTAACAAAATTTCTATCGGGATAAATTAATTTTGTGCAATCTAAAGATTCGGCACAAAATTCTATTTTATAATAGACAAAAGCCCCACTTTCACCTACTTCATTCACGAATCACTCTATTTCATTCCCAAAAATCATATCTACTAAAAAAACATTCCTCAATGTCTTTGTATCGGAATGATATTCGATCAATATAATTGATTGCAGCCAAAATCTCATCATAACATTTTAGAGTGTTGATTGTACATTATTGACCATACAACCCATATAAGCCGTCTCCAAAAAATTACACGCCACTCTCAAAAACTATCCCCAGTATGCCACACGTCCAATTATATAACGGAATAAAGTTGTTGAATTTCCCAAAAAAAAAAATGTTTTGTTAAATACGGTGTCAAAATTACAATACAATTTTAATGGAAATATACTTTCTTAATTGTTATCTGTTGACTTGTTGAGCTAACAAATATTCGATTTTTAGTTAATTTAAAACAAATGTATTTAAAACATTATAAGAACATGATAGTTACTAAACACCTGCAGTATCCTGCCCACATTCATATTTTAGGTGGCGCCATCTGTTTGTAAGTAGCGACATAATGGTTCATGCAAAATTTCTCTAGTTAGCTTTGGTTGTGCGCATGTTTTTGCCAGTTGCAGTACCAATTGGTTGGTTCTCATTCTTATTTAATTTTATCCTCAAAGATGTTTTTCTTACTTTTTATTTGATAATTATCTATTAAATTTATAGCTTCAATACACTTAAAAGAACGGGAAATTAATAAAAATTTGATTAATTGCAAAATGAAAACATAAAAAATTATATTAAATTGAATTTTGCAATAAAAATTACATTTAGATAAACAGAATTACGACTATAATTCTGGATATTCTAGTTCAGAAAATTACTTACTCATGGCTGTGCATCACAGTTAAAGACCTATAAAAATCTATTTTTAGTGAACATTGAAATTATTACTTATCATCAGATACCTAATAGATGGCATGCTTAAATAGTAAAGTATTTATACTTTTGTCAGAGCTGTGCCTTACGGCATATTAGAACCTGTTGCTTTATATGCAGTTATTTTATGTGATGGTACATTTAGCGAAATTTTGAGAGAAATTCGTTTTTAATCTAAAATTGTGCGAAAAATTCTGAACAGTGTCTACATGAAAAAGATAAAAATTTGTACAAAATCTTCTAATCTGATCGATACACAAAGCTGGAAATCCACATTATACGTTTTAAGCATTTTAGCATCCTGCATACCTTCCCTTCAAATCATGTTAAATGAGCAAAAGCGTAAAAGCTGGAGGTCCTTACAACGCGTTCAGCATTTCATGCCTTGTATACCTTAGTCCCAATTTACATTATACGATTTTTGCCGTTGCGATTATTGTCGTTTCTTCTTTGATGTCGGTCTGATATTTATATTGCACGATTTTTGTTGTTACAACTTTTCCTGTGCAACCGAACTTCAATACATTTTTCGTCTAATGAGAGAACGAATGAGCGAACAAACTGAATCGAAGAGTACACAGAAAAAAATTTTTGCAAAAAACTATTCAATTAAATAATTAATTGGTGTACATTAATTATTCAATTAATTTTTTGTTTGCTGCAATTAATTTTTTTAATCAAAACCCATAAAATTATATGTTTGTGTATATGTGGTGTATTTTTTGTTTATACAATTAATTTTTTAATTGACTAAATTTGTGTCCCATGACTCGAAAATACAAATCCGTTAATTAATATGATCAATTCCTTTGCAGGGGCAAAATTAGTTAAATATTTAATTGTCTGAACGAATTGTTTAATTGAAGTCGATTTTCTATTTTTTCTGTGTACGCTCGCTTGTGTACCCCTTTTAATTCCCTCTCCCCTCTCGCCAATAAGGTAAAAATCGCAACGATAAAAATCGTATAATGTAAATGCGGACGTACTTGCTTTCAATACCACAAGTTAAAATAAAATTTCATTTATCAAAATCATCTGATTTGTTTGAGCTCTGACTTTTCGCATTCAGCGCTTTAATGCATCCTACGCTTTTGCGCATGTAACTTGTTACATTTAACTACACAGATTCTAATTTTTTGACAGCTGAGTAGGCAACGAAAAGGCGTGTAACGCGTGGTGTGGACCTCTAGCTAAAATGTCTCGATGCGTATTTTTGTTAGCGTCGTAAGCTTTGTTTAAGCAAATCAACTGAATTCGACAAATTTAATTTAATGTTTAACTGCAGCGATGCTGCGTTAAAAGCTTTAGAAGTAACCCGAAGCTTAGAACGCAAAGTAGATACGAAAAGCATGCAAAGCAATTACCCGAAGACGCTTCGAATGTGCTTTGAATCACAAGCCTAAGTCTATGTATTGAAGTTTCCCAAGAAAATTTAGAAATATTCATCTGAAATTATTTTTTTTAGCTCAGAAGTACATTTATTATATTTTTTTTTGACTTATACCAAACGCCTTTTCAAAAATTTCAAAAACTTTAGGGGCCCATAATTCAGGAACCCAATCTAACTTTTCAAAACCCTTCGGCAGATTTGCTCTACATGTATTCTAGTTTAATTTCGCGTTGCAAGTGTTGAGGCTGGCGGCAACGACCCGAATTTTTTTGCACTGTGATATGAGCGTCTTTCGCTGTGTTTTAGAAGTATCTCGCAGAGAATTCAGCGTGTGTAACAGTTTCTCCCGTGTGAGGAATCTTTTACGATTAAAAATTGCGCTCGTCGACGATTAATGCTCTTCATGAGATTCCCAGTAGATACTTTCGTTTGAAAATGCTAGTTCGGTACATATATGTATATATTTATAAGAAATATAATACATACATATTATTTACACCTATTTATTAAATTTTTGTACATTTTCCGTTTTTGACCGCAAAGATATTTTTTAAATATAAAATTAAACATTATTTTAATTTATCAAATGTTTTGACAGAAAATTTAGTATGCAATTGGTGCTTTTAACTATTTGTTGGTTGTGAATTCCGAATAATTATATTTTCATTTCTTGTACTCGAATTTAATCTATTCCAACAATCAATAATTAGCTGCAATAAATGAATTAACATTTATATTACAAAATTTATTGACGAAAGCAAATAATTAATTGCAATGACCAATATTCAGTATTAAATTCGGTTGTGATTCTAACCATTTGTACTAATTTTTAGAACTAAATTAAATAAGTTATCATAACTAATAAAAGAATTGAAGGAATCATAATTCAGTTAGAATAACGTTTTAATAATCAGTTAGAACTATACATTTTTAATCGTTGCAATAATAAATTATGCTACTTGATCAATATTTTATTACTGCAACCGTTTCCCAATCAATTTGTTTTCTGTGTGCATTTGATTGGATATGTGAATAAACAGAATTGTCGGTTCTCGGTAATGGAAAACGCTCAAATTATTCATAGGTCACCTTTGCAAAAACTAACACTAACGGTCTCGTGTGCAATTAGGGGGAATCATTGGACCTTACTTCTTTAAAAAAGAAAACGGCGTAACGGTAACAGTGAATGGGGAGCGATATCGTGATACGTGATCAACAAGACTGTGCCACTCCGCATACAGCCAGGATAACAATGGAATTACTGCGAGTAGTATACCTTCCCGGTGGACACCTTGTACTAATTTTATTTCAATGGGGGTAGCGCTCTGGGTTAAGCGAGTATATACGGTTCTCACCTTCTGCAATGTCACATTGGCTTCGAGTAGAATATTATGACATTTATAACGTAAGGGCGTTATCTCTTTTAATAGTATACATGATTTACAGACACACTCTTTTCTCACTTATCGAGAAACGATGAAATAACGGGTCCGCCATCTAATGTTTTTTTCAACTAGTGCTTATTTCGTGAATGGTAAAACTAAGCTCATGTCTGATTTGACAGATAATTAGTTTTATCCTTCCGCTGAACGAATATGGTTGTGTATACGCTTGAACAACGCTGGGAAATATGCGTTTTCGCTTCGCTATGTGTTCCTGCGATCCACTTACAGAAGATGCCGATTTTGCCAAAAAAAACATCTTTTCAGATGAAAATCATTTTGATCTTGGCGGATATGTAAACAAGCAAAATTGTCGAATTTGGGGCACAGCAAACCCGCACGCATACATTGAAAAGCCGTTGCACCCAAAACGAGTCACTGTTTGGTGCGGATTTTGGTCCAGAGGCATAATTGGGCCATTTTTCATCGAAATGGACAAGTAGTGGCCGTTGCAGTCAATGGTGATCGTTATCGGGCCATGTTGAAGAATTTTGGTTCACAAAAATTAAAGAGTAGGATATTGACAACGTTTGGTTTCAACAGGACGGCGCTACGTGCCACACAGCCGAAGCTACACTCAATGTCTTGCGCCCCATTTTTGAAGGTCGCATTATCAGCCGCAGAGCTGATGTCGTTTGGGCACCACGGAGATGTGATTTGACACCGTTGGACTATTATTTGTGGGTTGCCGTCAAAGATAAGTGTTACGCAAACAAGCCAGAGACTATTGACGCTTTAAAGGGCAATATTCGTGAAGCAATTGGTGAAATACAGCTGCACACAATCGATAATGTGCTTAAAAATTGGACCGATCGTGTAGGCTACTGCATGGCCAGCCGAGGCAGCCATTTGACTATTCCACTATTAACCGGAAGGATTGCACTTTCAAATAAAAAAAGAAATTTGAGAAAATATTCAGTAGCATTTTCAAAAAAAAAATTTTTTTTGGCGGACCCTGTATTATGTTTCACATCTTTTCGATGCGAGAAGTTCCCACTAAAGTTACAGACCATGGGTACAAGAATACATTCTTTTTACCATCAGACAAACAAAAATTCTGAGAATGCAAATAAAATATACCTGGAAAATACTGAAGGAATAAGACTTTGAAAGTGTGAAAACTTTGTAAATTGTAATTTGACTTAGAATACACATTCGAATTAATTTGCAAATTTATATACATATTGATGAGAAATAGCGCTGGGGTCAAGTTATAAACAAATTTCGCCAGTATTTCATTATTTATGTTTGATTAGAAAATCCCGAGCAGCGTCGGGACCAATCAGCTAGTTTATATATAATTTTAAATTAGAAATATTTTAAATTATATTTATTTCTTAAAATTATATTTTATACAGATTTTTTTTAAATGTTTCAGACCGCAATTTTTATATTTATTATTAATTGCAATAATTCATGAAACATTTTTAATATGTTCATATGTGCATATGTATTATGTCCATTACGAATTTAATACATATTGTATATGTATTAACAATAAAGATAAAATAATTGAAAGGTTCATTAAACACTTAAAATTTTTCTCACACTTAATTTTGTTTGTTTTTCGTTTTAATTTCTTCTTTTATTGCTTTGCATTGCTTTCATAACGAATCGGTCGAAAAATACATGCATTGTTTTATTAGCAAATTTAACATTTAAATTTGTGAAAACAGTTTTAATAACTAAAGGAGCATCAATTTTACCAACCCCGAAGATTTATGCATTTTATTTAAAATATTTTGGAATAAGTTTTAACATCTCGCTGACTCAATATTAAAAAGTTGTATTTAAATTATTTTTCCATTTTTAGTTAGTAAAATCTTTGGATTGTTTTCTTTAACCACTTTTAGTGTTGATCGAGAAACGCCAGACCGTCCTTGGTCGCATTGAACAACAGTGTTTCATAGTTGTATGTAACATGTGATAAGTAACAAAGTTGTGTATACTTTATAAATAGAACATGGATAGTAACGTTTAAGCGTACTTTTCAAAATTCTGAAAACTGTTATAAGGCTGATTGCCGACATAGAAAGTTAGAGTCTATGATAAACTAAATGTATCCATATTTTATTAAAAAAAAAGGAATAAAGGAAGATAAACTCGCTGTTTATTGTTGGTGTTTTGTTTAAGTTTTGACATTATTGCAAGTAAGACTTTGAGTGTTTATAATTCTTATTCGCTTAAAGGTTTTATTTGCATAATATTTTAAGCTTTTCTAAAATCTTTGGAAAATGTTTCCTGATGAGCTGACCTAAGCAACCAGTGAAATACGCATGGAAGCTAGCTTTCCCTCAACAATAAATTTAAGTGTATTTATCAAATATGAAAAATTGGAAATTTAGCACGTCATACAGAAATTTTATTAATAATAAATTTGGTATTCCCGAAAATAACTTTGGGAACGAAATATAGTTTTTTTCTAGTCCACTCATTGCTAAGTAACAGTTTAACTAAGTTTTTTGCGTAACTTTATTTTATTAAATACATACTTGATTTTCTCAATATCTCTGTTTTTGTTGAGCCAGCGATTTGTTGTTTTTCGATATCAATCATTCAATAAGGTTTAAATGAATATAATTGTTATATATTTATTTATTCAAATAACTTTAAACATTTAACGAAATTTTTATTGAAACCTTGGCTGAAGAATTTTGCATACTTTCTTAATTATTAAAAAAGTAGATAATACTCTACAGCTCTGTAATGCACCACTTTGTGCTCTTGCAACTAAACTTCTCTTGCTGGTATTAAGTATTAACAAGCAGCGTTACCGTTGTGCGACTTTAGTTGCAATTTGCAACCTTTTTGACGCCCTGACACTTTTTGTGCGACTTTTTCAATCGTCTAATTTTGCAACTTTTCCAACTATTTGCGACTTTTGCCCCTTTTTGTAAGTGAATTACTTTTTTTTTGAAATGCATAATTTCACATATTTTCCCTTAAACATATCAATTTTGTTTTAAACATTCCCCTGGATATGTAACCTCATTCGATTGATCAGGTAATTATTTTGTATCCAGACAATTTCAACTACTGAACCGTATTGTATATGACTTGTTTTGTATCGTATTCATTGAATTTCCATGCCAATCTGGGTTGATCGGCATTATTATTTAAAGCGTTTTAAGACAACTTTTTTACCGCTATTGATCTCATATCTTTATTTAAAAATGTTATAAATGACTTTTTTTAACGCTTTTATTAACGAATTGGAGTTGTTAGAAAGTAAATCGAATAATAAATCATACAATAAAAAAAAATTACAAAATGCTAACCATTTTTGGTATTAATTAACAATTGTAACTTAATTTAGACAAATAAGCAGCGCACAACAGTGCGTGTGCTGACATTTTTTTTTTTCAAAATTAGAATTAATAAAAAAATAACTTAAACAACAGGTTAAAAGTAGAAACTTGTGAGTCCTGGCTATCGACTCAAAATATTCTAGATACTGAAATAGAAGGATGGGTGCCAAGTGGTGAACTTGTGCGAAAATACAAAAAAAAGTTAAAAAAAAACATTATTATAAATCAATCAAATGTAAAATTAATACACATAAGTGTATCTAAACATATTTTTAACGATTTATTTTTCATCTATTTATATCGTTTAAATTGTTAATTCCTTTTTGCTTAGTTTTGTTCAGTTTACCAAAGATTTGTATGTACATCGTTTACCAATACCCACTTGGTTGTTGCTGCATGTCTATAAGCGATGAGAACAAGTCATCGCCATACAACTTTTTTTCGGTTATTTATTAAAAAAGTTTTTGTCATACAAATTTTTTTTCGGTTTTTAACGTAAACAATTTGTTTTGTAAGTAAAAATTTCTTTTTAACTGAAGCAAATTTAAGAGAGTTTCTAAAGAAAAGAAACCGAAATTGTCACCCGGGTGGTAATTAAAATGTTAAAAAAGTGTGAGACTTAAATTTGAAAAAACGACTTTTTTGTGCGACTTTTTGTTTTAAAAACGACTTTTTGTGCGACTTTTGCAAAATTCTCAACGGTAACCCTGTTAACAAGTCAGTGTAACTATTACAATTTAGTAAGTATGATGAAAAAAAATACCATTCTCATTATTATGTAAAACACAAACAGCCACAGCTATGATGAATTTTAGAATTAAATACACATATCGCACTGGTTCCTCGTAAGAGGGTTAACTCAAAATTTATAAATTTTCAGTAGAGGCAGAAAACTGTTTTATTTTTATATGTACTCTTATACTACAAATGGGGATACAATTGTAATTTTCTTTTTTTTCAAAATACAAGAGAAATTGATCGAAGATTTTTACAGTGCTTACATATGACCACTGTGCATCGATTTCTTGCAAAAAGTGAAAATTTACAAATTTTGAGTTGACTCTCTTTAGAGAAACCAGTTCGTTTTATTAGAATTAAATTATCCCAATTGTTAACTGAGTTGCTTATGAGGTGTCTCACTCAAAGTGTGAGTAGCTGCATATTTATTTTTCCTGTTAATTTTATGTTACACTTTCTCTTATACTAAAACAAATGGATAACTTTTTACTTTAAAATCGTATGCTTATAAAACCCATTTTGCACTTTGAAAAGTCTGGAGTTTATTAAAGAGGTGTAAGAAAAATAGGGATGAGTACAGATTTCGATGTACTCTCAAAGTTTTATTATTCTTACACCGTCGATTGTTCAAAGTTACATATATTTCGTTGCATGTTTTATTTAAAGCCTAATACTAATGTTGAGCAACATTGATTATTTCACACGAAAATGTTTACATGTATTAATGTTACATACATATCTTGCGAGTTTGTACAATTTGACGGTTTTATTCCTGCAAAGTAAGCGACATTTTTTTGCGTATGTAAACAAACCACACATGTATTTTACTAAAAATTATTATTTTTTTAATAAAATAGAAAGTAAATATAGATAAAAAACTATTACCGGTTGTCTTGTTTTAATTTTTTATTTCTCATTTAAGAATCAGTTCATACTTTTTTGCTTTTGCTTAAAATTCCACGCAGTTGTAAAAAAAATGTTGCCAGAAACATTTCGGAACTTTTTCACAAAATGAACAGAGTACAACTCTATCAACATTATTTCATAGATATTCCGCACAAGTTTTTTTCATATGAGTTTTGAAGGCATTACACTAGAAATTTTGAACAAAGTATCCGACTTAGGACACAACAACATATAAAGCAAAAGGACACAAAATTTCTTAAAGTTGACTTTGCGTGTGCAAAAGTGAAATAAAGTTTAAAATAAAATTTAAAAGGCTTAGCAAAGTAAAATTTTCGTATGCAAACTTTAGTACTCGAAAATTTTTTTCCAATTTTTTTATCTTAAATTATTAGTGAAACAAAAAAGAAAATGTATATCCTCAATAAAAGCAAGTAATCAAAGCAAGATATAAAAGAAGAAGTGCCGAATCCTTGATAGACTCCACCGAGGGTAGAATCTTAATAAAAACTGGCCTCAGAGTAAGTGTTTTGGCTTTATCTAGGGTCTATGGTTGGTAAATTATGAGCAGATCTTCGCGAAATTTAGTGGAACAATTTCTCGTCATATAAAACAAGTTTTTGCAAAATGTAATTACAATGGGTACATGTGTGAACAGAAACCCTGATTGGGAAAACTGTCGTCAGGCATTGTAAAATAAAGAATTGGAAAAGATCTGATTGACTTTTGTAACTTCATATGGGCATTTTCACAGAAATGCCAACCGCAGCCCAAAAGTTCAAAGTTTATAGGGAATCTATCAACTTTTACTATTGTAGATAAATTTTACATTTATCTACAAATTCGAGCGAATGCAAAAGTTCTGCTTAGAACATTTCCATTGGACGTTTCGTTTAACGATCTTAATGAGAAACATTATGCATTGAAATTACATATTTGCTTTTTTAAATATCGGCTTAAAACACAAGGGAACAAATTTGGACTTTTTTGCGCAGTCAGTTTTCTCAGTTAATTGTGCATAAAATCAAAAGTTGTGCACCGATTACAATGAAACAAACCTCATTTCATTTGAAATTATATTATTTTTTTTTTACCAAAACTGTAATTTTTGTCGCGTTTTTATTAAAATGAATTTTTAAAGAACAAAAAAATTTTCAAAATTTTCCTATCAAAATCTCAAGGAGATCTCTAAAACTACAGCGCATGTTTAAAAACAATGTAAGCACGGCTTAGAGATAATATTGTTGCCGAGCTTCGGATTTTTTTTTACCTGAATATGGTCAACGGTTTTCAAGTTATTCCAATATAATGGTATATCTCGAAAACTAGAGCTGATAGAGAAAAATGGATATTCGATTTGAAATCAGCGACCTCAAATTAGTTAGAATTTGCAATCAAATTAACGACCGCACTGTATTCAAAGAATATAAGAAAAATGTAAAAGGAACGATGCGATTGCCAATTACTGTACATTTTTTCTTTGCTTTACCGTATATTGCGATGTAGCGTGCGACATTGAAATTGAACATTTTTATCAGTGCGACGAAAATTTTGTGGCAAATAATCAGCGCTTTGCTCTTCGTACTTATTTAAAGTTTCCAGCGTGCAACATCGTTCATAAATATTATAATATTGTTTTCTAAAATTTCTTTATTTCAATATATAAATACAAAATATAAAATGTTTGAATGTACATGAGTAAAGACATCGGCGAGAAAAAAATTGGTTGCATATGGAATGGAATTTTTTTCCCGGTTCTCACGGAAAGGGGGCGATGATGGTGTTGAAGCCGTCATTAAAAAAAAGTGTGGCAAATAACATTGTGTAAAAACATTGTTTAACCCGATGCACTATCGTTTTAGTAGTGTGCAGAAAACAACATAAATGGAATTAAAATGTATTAATGGCATCTGCTCATATTGAAAATTTGTCTCTATATTAAAAGTTGGAAGAAGACTAGAAAGGGTGAAAAGTATTCCAGTTATATCCCAGTTGCATTAGTTTTGTTGCGATGGCCAAAAGGTAGAAGCAGCTAGGACTGCATATTCCATTAAAAAAACCTTATTTGACATAAATAATACAATTCCCAGTTAAATTAGTTCCTGTTCTTTCTTTTTTACATATCGTCACCTTAAAGACGAAACTATCACATTTTGATTAAAAAATTAAACCAGAAATATATATCGGTTGAGAAAATTTTATTTTTCTAACACAGCTTAAGTAATGTCACTTATGTGATTTGGAAATGTAAAAATCTGAAACAAAATTACCTATCGGCAGTACTAATCAGTATGAATAAATAAAAATTTCTTTATACATATGAATATTACATACATTCAATAATAACAGTTATAGTTTCTTTCACTGGTTTGAGCAAAAAGAACTACTAAATGTTTGTTTAAAATACACATGCAAACAATTTTAAACTCTTATCGTGATTTTTGATGATTTCTTTTCTCTTTTTTTGTGCGTGACGGTCCTCTATGTACAAAAATTTTGTCATTTTTAATATAACATGTTCAAAATTTTACACACATATGGGTTATGATATAGAGAATTAAAATCCATAAAAAACTAAATTTTGAAACTTTTGCAGAGAGGTTATTAGGACTTAAAGATACCGATATACTTAACTTATTTTTATTTTTCTTTATTAAAAATATTTTTTTATATTTTGTTGTGAAAATAAATACATATATTGAATATAATTAGTTTTGTGGTGAACTGTTCACAGAAAAAATTATTTTTCGAATTCAAACAAAAAATTTGTAGAATCAAAACATTTTTTGTCTTACGATCAAATAAAAAAATGCAAAAAACGACAACATTAAAGAGCGTTAAATATTTCATACAAAATTATGAAAACTTGAAACCAATAGCGCGTATATTATATTATTGAATAGTTATCAACATTTTTGCAGGTTAAATAAAAATCAAACAAAAATATTTATTGAATCAGTAAAAAAATTTGAAGAAATTAAAAAAAAGTTAAAACAAGCGTATGTTTGAAGATAATTCGGCAATCATTTTTTCTGTGTTCATGGGTTTTAATCCAAATTTTGATATTTTAATTAGGCTAAAGTTCATCAAATGTAATTTTCATTAAATAATTTGTATGAAAGCGGCAGTCAAGAATGAATAAATTATCAAATAAGTTTTAATTTATTTCATAGTTATTGCATATATTCAACATAATATAGAATCATTTTACGCATGTCTAATTACATAAAAAGGAAATAAAATAAACGTAAAAGTATGATGGAACAAAATGTCGCATGAAACATGTCGCGTGTGACAGTGATTAATAGTAAATAAAAAATAGATTACTTGATATTTTTAATCAAATAAAAACCATTATTAAGATACTTCAATGCATAACATTTTAAAATTTTTCGCATTAAAATACTCTCTCAGGTTTAAACTGTTTGCCTTGAAAGCGACTTCTGTTGTTGTCGCATGCAAATGCTATGGTTTTTTGTAATTATCTTGAAAACGAACAATTACTCAAAATCAACTTAAGCCCAAATTCGAAATAAAATAATGTTTTGCTATATGTGACAGCGCATAGAGAAAGGGACCTTAGGGTAAAAAAAATCAATTTTTTTTTTGATGTGGACAACATCTGAGCATCGAATGAGACCGATCACATGCCCCAAAAAAACCCGGTTTTTACCCTTAGGTCCCTTTCTATTTTGCGCGTCACATATTTCACTTTTAATGCGTACGTATGTTTTATTCGATGTATTCGATTTGTGAAATGCCCATATTTAATATTTGAAGTTTTAATAAATATTCAAAAAAAATTGCATTTGGAGAAATGTTTAACGAAAATCTTGAAGAAATAATTTTTATCTACATATTTTAGCATTATTTTTGGCAATCAATTGAACGTTTTAAAGCATGTTTTAGTTTTTTCTAACAGATTTAAAAAACGGACAGAAAAACTGGTAACACTGAAAATTGCACACTTTAGGGAAGGGTGCATTTGTGTTTTATGCAACTGAGACACAAGAAAACGAAAGACAAAAATTATTTTATCTGCAATTGTTGAGGCAAAAGAATTTAAAGGAAAAAGGAAAAATTATAAAAGCAGGGATGGAAATCATGGCTCCAATTTTAGGTCTTTTTTTGTTGTCACACGCAGAGAAAAAATATGGTTGGGCATGGTTACGGCAACCACACTGTGTTTATTGTAACAATATATTGTTGTTGTACACAAATAATTGTTATTTTTATTAAATATCAGCAATATTATAGTTGCTGTAAACATATTAATGTTTATCGCAATTATAAATTTGAGTATTGTTGACCGAAAAATAATTATTTTTCTAACAACTAAATTAAGATAATTTTCAAAACATATTATATTACTCACAGCCATAACATGATATTTAATAGCCATAGCATGATAACTTTATATACATTTATCATAATAAGTTTAAGATGCAATCAAAATATCGTTACTCTAATAATATTTTGGTATCGCCATTTGTAAAATAATTTTGTATCAGTTGTGTCGTGTTTTACATAAACATATCGAATTATTTGTTAGTGAGTGGCTAAATAATAAAAAAATAACCATTAAAATAAACAAGAAATTAAAAAAATATATTAAAAAAAAAATAACAAAATAACCATTAAAATAAACAAGAAATTGAAAAAAAATAAAGAAAAAAACATTACAAAAGGGTTGTAGTGTCACAAAATAAAATATCTTTGCTAAAAAATTTTAATAATCTTAAAGTGGTGGAAAAATTTGTGAAATATTGGTGAAAAATATTAACCATTACTGGTAAGTTTTGTGTTATTTTAAGAGAAAAATAATGAAAACTCCATAAAATAATTTATAAATAATTGCGACCTACGACAAAAAGATTACAGTAACTATATTATGTTTTTTATTTTATCATAAGTATTTTTTTCCAATAAAAATATTATGTTTAAAGTTGTATCATATTATGATGTAAAAAATTTATGTATAACAGTTCATATCACTTTGCATCATAATATGATTACTTCTAAACTTATTATGATTGCCATGACAATAATATGATTACTTCTAAACTTATTATGATTGACATGACAATAATATGATTACTTCTAAACTAATTATGATTGCCATAACAATAATATGATTACTTGTAAACTTATTATGATTGCCATGACAATAATATGATTACTTCTAAACTTATTATGATTGCCATAACAATAATATGATTACTTCTAAACTTATTATGATTGTCATGACAATAATATGATTACTTCTTATCTTATTATGATTACCATGACAGTAATATTATAACTTCTTAACGTTTCATGATTAACAGGATAATAATATGATTAAGAGAAAAATATTATGATGTTATATTACGAACATATTTGGTCATAATATGATTTAATAACAATCGTAATATGGTGACTACAATCATGAATCTTATCATAATATGTTGCTCTTAGAATATGTTTACCACAACCATGTTTTTTCTTTGCGTGCATATTTAAGTCTTTGTTGGAACCGTGCTACTCATGACTTATTTGGTACAATTTAAGTTTTAAATTGCTTTTCGTCTATTAAATGAAAAAAAACAGGAAGATTTTGTGTCTTATATTGGAGTATTTTACGATCAAAAGTGGTCTTTATTAATAAAACAAAAAAGTTGTTAAATATTGAAACTTCTGCTGAATATACATTGTATTACCAAATTTGCATTCAAATTTTATCTTGAATCCGTAATGTAGTATGCGAGTTTTACGAAGCACCAGCAGGCAATAATCCTTACCATTCCACATGTGTCAGCGAACATGCATGCTGCAGCATTTTTCTATATGCTTAAATATTTCACCTTCACAAACAAATTTGTATTGTTTCAAACGTTTACAGAAGCAAGTTGGAACAAAAATAAATGGTATGTATCCATCCCTGTATTAAACTGAAAACATGTATGAAGAGAAATGCCATCATGTTTGAATTTATTTTACAACTTCTTCGACCGTCAATGGCTGTCGTTTACATTACGACCTGTCTGATTGTTTGCACGTGCGATGGTTCGCTCGAGGAAGTGAGTAATTGAGAGAAAAATAACTTATTTTTTCTCTCATTTGGAACAACAACAACTAATCATATGGAAAGAAATGTCGGCCATATTTGTTTTTGGAAGAAGAACAAAAATATTTTATTGTAGTTGTTGCTTTTGGGTTTGTGAAATGGGATTAGTTTTATTGTTGAAGAGGTGGATGATTTTCATATTAATGACCGATTGTTTTCTTTTTTAGATTTTTTGCAATTTTTGTTTCCTTGTTTCATATTTTTTCATTGTAGAGTTTATTTAGAGAAAATTTAAATTAGGTACACGAAAAGAGTTTATATCAAAAATTTCTTGTATTCAATTGTAAAATTGTTTCGTCATACAAGTTTAATTTAATTTGTTATTTTAATTAACAACGCCACAATAATAATTTAAAAGCTCTTTACATTATACGTATACAAACATATACTGCACACACATGTGTAAATACCTATATACATACCTACGAATTTCAGATAAATAAAAAATTCTTTAAAATGTTGTAATCAATATCAATTTAAATTTTATACACAAAATTGTTTTTTTATATTCTATTTATTATGCTAGGAACTCAATTAGGTCGCAAGATTAATGAAGATAATAAAGTGCTTCAACTAAATATGTAATATAAATTTTTATAAAGCTAGCACCTAATACTACCCAGCGGGAAAACTCTTACTTCAAGCCTATTAAAAGGCCTGCTTAATTTTTTTTTTATTCAATAACAGTTCTTATCTACATAACTGCTAAAGAATGCCTCGGCTCTTTGGTATAAAAGATAAGGTACACCTTCCACACTCGCTTCTTTGAAAAGGGATTAACATTTTTTGTATTTTTTTTTGCACAAGCACAAGCAAAAGCAAAATAATTATTTTTTTGATTCCGTTACCATTCTTATGTACCTGCTAAAGAAGCGAGAAATGAAGGCCTACTACGCAATGAAAACGTGTGTAAAAAAGATACGAGTATGGAATGGAGCGAGCAGACCTTGTACATCCAAATGAAGGGGTACAGAGGCCTTCTAGAAGTCATCCGCACACCTTCTTTTTCCCGCTGGGTACGTTCACACTTGAGTTTTAACACCTCGAATGTGATAATGCTATGATCCCATCAAAATCGAGATGATTAACCATACATTGAAGTGATTTGATATGGTTTGAAATGAATTTATCATTTGACATCAAACACAATTTTCATTTGTTAGATTTTAAGATTTGAATTCAAATTGATAATGATTTAAATTAAAACATTTGACATACAATGTTTTATCAATTTGATGTCAAATTATTATCAAATGTTATTCTCAAATCAAAAATTGCTTGCCAGCACTAAAACGAAAATGAATGTAAACAGCAAAAAATTACCTTTGGTAGATCATAATAAACTTAATTTTTTATTTAACACTTAAGTTCTTTTTGAAGAGCTTTAACTGGATCTGCAAAAAAGTTCTAGATGTAAAATTAATTATTTGAGTCATATTTCCTAATTAAAAAAAAAAAATTCAATGAGGTAAATTTATGGCACTGGCAAAATTGGAAAAGATAAAGTTATAATTCTCTTTTGTCTGCGATACGATAAAACAAATATCTCAATTTTTATGTATTAACTGTCTGTTTTTCAAAATAACATAGAAATTTTCGCTTGGGAATTTAACTTGAAACAACAATAAAAAACTCAAATTTGTTTTTGTTATCAAAAAAAAATTTGAATTGCATTTCTTAAACTAATTTTGTGATTATAAATTTTTTAACGAAATTTATATTTTTATGAGTCTGCTGTAAGTGTAATTTAAAGCCCATAAAGCACCTAAAATAATGTTAAATTCATGTACATACATATAACATTAATAGATCAGGGGTGGGGTAGGATTCGGTAAAAATTATTGTATTAATAATCATTGAAATACATATTTTTTAATACAAAAATAAAGTTATATTACAGTCTTATATTACATTAAATAAAATTAATTTGAAAAATTTTTGTTTGGTGGACTGTCTCTGGGATTTGCCCATATCTTGTTTGAAAGGCTACTCAATTAAACGTCGAAGAGTAGCTAATCGGCTTGGCTTTTCTAGTGGATCAATACTAAGATTTTAGGAAACATTTAACGTTTTTTTTTACAAATTATTAACGCTTCGGAAGATGTTTAGTATCACAATTAATAACAAAATTGGCAATTTTATAGTGAAATAGTATAGTCTTATAAACGTATAATAAAACAAAAACGCTAGCATTTAAGACCCCTTTCACACTCGGTAAGTTACTTGCGCAACTATTGGTTTGTAGACGTCAGCGGTAAGGTCGGGGCAAGGAAAACACATTTTGTATAGACAGTAGCTTGCGCAACTAACTTGCCGAGTCTGAAAGGGGTCTAACTTAGATTAGCTTACTCAGTATTTACCCCCATCATATTTTCGCATTTTTATAGAATGTAAAATTTTACAGTCAGACACAAGGTTATCAGATTTTTGTTCACTTTCATCGCCAAATAGTATACCAAAAATCACCAAAATTCCCCAAACTTTAATTTTTTAATATTTTTGCTAAATAAAATTCGCCAAAAATCGGAGTTTAATATACAAAAAAGTATACAAGGCTATTTTACCTTTATTAAAATTTTAAATTTTAGCTTTATTCTTGTAGTGTTTGTAGTGTAAGTAAGTATCCACTGTAAAGTGAAGATAAATATCTTCAAACAAATTAAGAACTGTTTTGCAGGAAATTCACAATACAAATACAGTCTTCTAGCAATTTCATTACATGAATTATTTTTAAATATTATCTTCTTACCCAGTTTCGTTTTTGATTCTGTACAAAATCAGAGTTTTTAAAAATATTAAGTGAAAAAATTTTGAATTTAATTACGTAAAAAATTGACTGGACTATTTACGCACTGCACACCACATTTTCTTGATACCGTTATATGTTTATAACCTGATATTAATGAAAATATTTTAAAAAAGTTATTTAGTTTTGGTGTTAATTCAACTATTTTTCAGCGTTTAAAAAACTGCAGTCACAGTAGAAAAACTGTAATTTCTTCCACTTCTTCATTTGTCATTGACCAAAAAAAAAAACCCGTTGCTTTTAATTCTGATTCATTTAATGTAAAGAACCTCTGGCAAACCAATTCCAAAAGCGAAAAGTTGTACACAAATTTCATTTCAAATGCAATCGAAAAAGATTCAGTTTTTAGAATTTAATTTCCAAAATAAAGTTTTTGAATTTTTTAAAGGCGTTTGGTATAAGACAAAAAAAGCTAACTTTTCAAAACCCTTTGGCAGATTTGCTCTACACGTAGTCTACTTTCATTTCGCTTTGCAAGTGTTGTGGCTGGTTTTTTGTGTTGCACAGTGTTATTGCACCAGTGCAGTGCACCTTTTTAAAACCGTTTTAAGATATCGATCGATTTTCACTAACTACCTGATTATTGGCCTGTTAGTCGATTTCAACCGAAGACTTCGTTTGCTTAACTTACATGTATAACAAAAACAATATTTTATAATTTTAACACTTTGATTAATTCTATTTTTTGTTTAAAATATATCCATCGTAGCATTTTTCGTACTTCATTTTACATTAAAAAATAAATGAAAATAAAATATTTTCTGGTTTCTTTTTGAATAATTCAAATACATATGTGATTTACATTAAAAAATAAATTAAAATAAAATATTTTCTGGTTTGTTTTTGTATAATTCAAATATGTATGTGATTAGCTAAAAAGCCATTGGCGATGTTATAAAGTAGATATAAAGTAAACAAACCTTTAAATTGGTTATCCAAAAATATAGGAAACGAACGTACGTATCTGAAAAATAAGAAACAGAAAAAATCAGTTATTAAAATAGATTCCAAGTTTATTTTACAAAAAATATTGAATTTGCTTTTTTTAACATTCTATCGTCTGTTTAAGTTGTTGTTACGTACCATACATAAATAAATAAAAAATTTAAAAAAAAAACGTCAAATGAATTATTGGAATTCATTGAACTGCAACTGTGGCTCAACACTACGGCTCATAAACATGTCACAAGTTAAGAATAAAAGTATTAAAGTGTTAAAGAATTCCACAAAAAATAAAGAACTAAACCTTAACGTAATCTCGACACTGTCAATTGGAAAACAACAACAACAACAGCAAGAAATGATAAAATTAAACTCGAACAAAAATGTCATAATTCATGTACAAAATCATGATAACACTGCCCGCCATGCCTGACAGAAACAGCACAAATCACAAAAATCTCTTCATGTTTTCGTTTTTTTCTTACTGTAATTTATGAATTTGAAACCAAAAAAAATTAAGTAAATAAAAAAAATGAAAAATATTTTTTTGTTTATTTAGTATGCAATTGTGGTGATCATTTTTTAACAAGAAAGAACCTTTTTTCGATTGTCTCATTCATGGTCATGAAAAAACAAGAAATTTAAAAAATTTATTTCATTTTGTTAATAAGTTTTTAATTTAGAGCAAAGTAAAAATGGCAGACATTAAATTTATTAAATTTTTGAGAGTTCTTAATGTTTTTTTTTTTTTTTAATTTAAATATTTATCAAAAATAAATGGATTAAAATGTTAAAATTATGTATTAATTAATAAAATACTTGAACATCTTAAAATTTCTATCGACTCGTATTAGAGCTATAAAAAATGATACATACAAGTTCTTGCTGCGAAGATATCTTTTAATATTTAACATCGAATTTCATTTAAATCATAAACAACGGTAACAACATTTAAAAATTTTTATGAACCTGTAAAGGCAGAATTAGTCTTTACTTTCTGTTCTGCTACGAATCAGCTAATTTGTTTTTGTTATTAAAAACCCTGTGAAATTAAATAGTTTTCAATTTGTTAAAATCAAAAACTTGTTAAGTAATTGTAAGTGACAGCAAAATAAATAATAAAAAAATACTCATGTAAGTATGTATATTAAAAAATAAACTGTTGTTTGATTTTAAGGATTCATAAAATTTTATTTCTTTAAAATTATGTACATTAAAGTTTTTAAATAAAACAATGGACGGTGCAAAACTAATAACTTTGTGATAAATAGCTGATAAGTAACTACAGAAAAAGTAACAACTAAAATTTCGTAACAGAATGGCACGGAACAGAACAGAAACAGAAAGCAAAGTCTTCAGTTAACACTCGTAGTTTATCCGAGGTGTTTATAATTCTATTTGTTTTGTCACACCCACAACAATTGTCACAGAACTCTAATATCGATATTAAGTTAAATCAGTGTAAAACATTTTAATATTTTCTTATTTTACTAAGATTTACAAATTCAATGAAAATTTATTGCGTTATGGAATCAACCAGGAAATCGTTACTAAGACATCCAGCCCGTTGAACAGAGCCTCTAGCGGGAGAATCGAGCCCCAACCCTCGCACTGACTAGACAATCTAGCTCACTAGCAACTAGTCCCTCTTATAAAATATATAATAAATTGATACATAAATATTTTACAGATAGAAACTGGGAATTTATTTCTCATGGTGAGTAACATTTATTATATAAATTTTCATATTAATTCGAATGTGTATTTTAAGTCAAATTACAATTTTTTAAAAGCTTTTAAACTTTAATATTCTTATGCCCGTTTTCACAACTTACCGATAACTAAAAATAGACTTTAACCGGTCTTATAAAAAGTGTTCCATTATTAAAACTTAAAATTTACCTAAAGTTAGCGATAAAGTAAATTAAGGTTAATCCTACCTGATAAGTTAAAGTAAAGTTGTAGTAATGAAACACTTTTTATACGGCCAATCCAAATTAAAAATAATCACTCAAAAATGTCAAAATATGCATTTTCACCAAAATATGCAACTATATGTGACAGCGCATAGGGAAAAGGACCTAAGGGTAAAAAAATCAATTTTTTTTTGATGTGTACAACATTTGAGCATCGAATGAGACCGATCCCATGCCCCAAAAAAACCGGTTTTTACCCTTAGGTCCCTTTCTATTTTGCGCGTCACATATGCAAAAACAAATTCATGCCATTTTGACGCAAATTTAATGATTCGGAAAGAGAATAGGTCGACATTGTTCTTAGACTATCGACGAAAAACGTGCATTTGCATGTAAATCGCATCTCTATTAAAAGGTATTACAAATAGTTGTGTATGACATATTTTTGGTTAAACTGTTAAACCGCCAACTAACTTTCTCAGCAATTTTTCTAACAAGACACAATCGTAAATGTTTTAATAATAGAACAAAAAAAATAGTCATAAAATTTTAAATATTCTAATTAAAAGTGTGTTTCGTTGGAAGAACATTGTTGTATTGTAAAACAAACTGATTCGAGTATAATCAAAAATGTATGTATCAATCGACTAAATTAGAATAAAGTGAATGAAATGGGCGAGGTGTTTTAGTGTTGCTCTCTGTTACTTTGTTTTGTATTTGATGTTGCTTTTTCCTTTAGTAATTATCGCTAGAATGTTGTTAGAAAAAAGGTGTGGAAGATTAATATTAAATTATAATTCCGACCATGTAAATGCTTCAAATGTGTTTATTTATAACAATATCTTAATTTAACAAAATTAAGTTGCTTAATAAGTCTTAAATATTGTATTTAAAACTTGCATAATAATAAGCGAAAGGGGGAATTTGGGGAAACAGGAAAGCATATTACAGAAGGAAACATTTAAAGGCCGTTCAATTCACATTTGCAAAACATTGAATACCTATTTAATTGACACTTTAATAGAGTTAAGTTTGCAGACAAAATTCACAAAACTTTTGTGCAGCGTTTGCAAATGTTTCCGTGGTTTCGCTTTTTAAATGGTCAAATTTTTTTTTCGGCTTGGGAATGCGTTCAAAATATATTAAAATTGAAGTTTTAAAATTATTTACTTATTCATTAATTTTTTATTCGTTAAACTTGTGGGAATTTGCGGAAAGTTCAAACATTTTATTTTTCTCATTAAATTTCCATTAGTATATTAATGTCGTTAATCGAAATGTACTCGCGCACATGTAAATAAAATGTTAATTTTATAATTATATATGCATTTAATATTTTCGGGACTAGTTTTCTCACTGGAAACAGGAAAACTCTAATTACCAATTTACTTCGAAGAGTACATGTAGTATATAAAGAAATAATCAGACAACTGAAAACTTGTCAAGACTGTGGTCGCTGGCAAACACTAATGCCTCGTTTGACGATTACATGAGCATATGCCAAAACTACCCAATAAAATTTTTTATCATTTTGCGAAGCACTAATCGTACATTTAAAAGAAATAAGCGCACAATTATGCGCTACGCAATAAGGCATACAGAAATGCAGTAAAGTAAGTGAAAGAACTCTCAAAAACTTTTATAAAAAAAGATAACATTTCAATTTCCCTTACTGCGAAGCAGGTAGTTAAGGGAGAATACTAAAAAAACCTGTTTCAAAACATTCAGTGTGTAAGGGCGATCGTTACATAAAACAATTTTTATATGCGCTGAATAAGGCGCTTTAGGTGTCAAAAATGTATTGCTTCAAAGTGGGAACTCGCCATTTAAAATGCATGTCTTCCGTCTGCGCAATGGTAAGCGAAACGTTTATGTTTCTCCCTTACAAACCTGCTTCGTTGGAAGCTCCTTTTTTATTGGGTAATTGAAAATATGCATTGAGAGGAGGAGAGTAGCTGACACTAGGTGATAAATTTCCACATAATGTTTAAATTTACCACTAAAAAGACTATTTAGAAAAGAGGGAGAAAAAATGTACCTCACATAATTAAATAGCCCAGCAGCTTTGCGGTTGGAAGTTTTCGAAAAGGGTCATATAAAGAGGATTTTCAAAAAAATGGGTTCAACAAATCCGTGTATCAAAGTAAAAGAGGTCCAGTTTTTTATAAGCAGTATTTACCAATAAAGGGGCCTTACAATTTTCATTCTTAAAGCAAAAACAAGACCAAGTTTTTTATAAAGAACCAGCAATATTGCTTAATCCCTAATTCGTACTTAAAAGTTTTATTCGAAAGTGGATTATTATTATTTCTTAGGTAAAACTTACTCCAGAGAACCAGAGAAAATTATAATTATTTATTAAAACATGTTTGCTTCACATGTTTGTTTTACGTTTATTGTATTCCACCTTTGTTCACAGAAGAACTCTCAACTATAAGACACCAGCAGCATGCCCAATATGGTTATCGTTATCATTCTACTTTTAAAGTTAAATGTACATATTTAACTAAATAGAATTCGGGAATTTTTGCATCCTTATTTATTTAATACCAAATTCTACACGAAACAAGCACACCTTTTTTTTACCTATTTTTGTAGGGTTTTTGTTCTTTCTATAGCAAACCTTTTCAAATACACGCGGATGCACGCATACTGGTTTGTGAAAGAAATCCCGTTTTTATTGTTTTAAGTACTTTTGCAATTAAATTTTCAAGAACGACTCGTACATAAAGTAAGTTGAAAAAACAAAAATATTGTACGAGTTTTTTCTTTCTGTGCAAGTTCCCGTTCTCATAGGTGTTAAACGCCCTTCCGATCTGCTAAGTCCTGCCGTATCTCTTCTCTTTAAGCGAGTGTGTCCGCTATCATTTTAAATATTTCGAGTTATGCCACATTTAAGTCTTTGTCAAGATTTAAATATTTTTCACGGAAAAAATTCTCCAGAATTGTTCACCAATTTAAGCATTAATCAAAAATAAAATCAGCTATAATTAAAAATTTAATCAAGTGAATTACACGTTTAATCACGGAAACTATACATTTAATCAAGTGAACTAAATGTTTAATCAAGTAAATTAAACGTTTAATTGATATTATTAATTTGTTTACTATTGCAAATTTAAACATTTTTTTAATTAATAAATTTTTTCTTTCTTTTCTGTGTATGTAACCATTTCTATTAGTTGACCTTAAAATAAATTTCACAAAGGCCGATCTCAAGCAAACGAAATCGTGTCAATTTTTATCGGCTTTAAAACCCGCTATAAATTTGTATCGTGTTATATATTCCACATGTTTTATTTTTATTTTCACTCTTTCAGTTATTTGAGTCTGTAGTGTGTTTGAAGATAAAAGTTTTTTTGAATAATATTATAAGTAAAATTTATGCCAAAACCAGAGTGCACCGCCCTTTTTATTAACCGTCCTGTATTTCCTGCTCTACGACTTTGACTCCGTTAATGCATGTAGCGCGAATTTTATGTTGACGATCTTTCTTTCTCCTTTTTTCGTCTACTCAACTACAAAATTAAGAAAAAGAAATGAAACGAAACGAAACGAAAAGAAAAAATCCCGTGGTGCTTAAATTGCTTTTAATGCTCGTAGTGTAAAAGTCTTTCCAGGCATTCAACCATCAAACCATCTAAACTCCATTAAGAACACAGTTGTACGGACATGTTTTACTTTTTATTTAATTTTTCGTTCTGTCTGCCGTTAATTTTTTCTTTTATTTTGCTGATTACATTAAATACCAAACCAAAAAAATGTGTACGTGTGAGTTGTGTGTCCCTACTCCCCACACCCCATTCCCCGCTCTCGCACTTAATGGGAAATTTGACTTGAATTTTATGTTTAAATACGGAAAATTATTGTCAATACAATTGATATTTTATGACTCTGCAGAAGTTGACATTATTTTATGGTAGATTTTTTTTAATCGTTCACTTGGTTCTCTGGTTGGCTTAATGCTGCTGTTGTTCCTGATAAAATGACTAAAACAAATTTGCATAATTTATAAACATTTATGGCGTTATATATTTTTATTATTTTTTCTCTTCGATTCTCAGTTGTGTAAAATGACCTTTATTTGGAGTACAACTAAATGGAATTGATCTAATTTTATCTATTGGATTTTGTAATGACTTGGTGAACTTTTTTAATGGGTTTTATAATTTATTACTGATAATTGATTCCATTTTATAACTATCCGAATAGACATTATTGATAAGTATAATTTTTTTCTTACTTTTCTGATGAATGTTTTTTTACCCCTAACTTTTAACATTTTAATGTAATTTGCTTAAGCGAAGAGCGAAACAGATTGCACTTTCCGTACGGAATCAAATGATTGTTAATTTTGCTTTTGTTTTTTTTAAGCATTTAAGAGACTTTTTGTTAATTTTTGACAGTAACTTAAACAAGCTAATGCATATTATAGTTGGTCCTTTAGACGTCTGTACAATTTACATCTTTATCATCAGAGCTCTAATAAGAAATGTTTAACTTAGTCCTTTTACCAATGTCCTCCATACACCTAAAGAAAAAAGTCTGACATGAAGGCTTATTACATAAATTGAAGCAAAATTGACAAGCAAACACACACAAGCTGTTAGAAAGCTACTTATTCGGTCGTCAATTTATTATTAAAGAAGGAAATTTCTTAAGTTCACGTCAGCCAATTGGCGCTGGAGTACCACAAGGCAGCATCCTGGGCCCACTAATATACTTAATTTATACATCGGACATGCCAACAGGCAACTGCACCCAAACTTCAACATTTGCAGACGATACAGCTTTTCTAAGCGTCCACGAAAACCGTTATGAAGCATCTCTGCTTACAGGATCATTTATTTCAACTAGATATATGGCTAAGATAATGGAGGATAATGGTAAATGAGTAAATCTTGAGGGAATCTTGCCCCCCGCCCTCCTATTACAAACAATAATCAAAAAATACGACAAAACTTGCATGTAAAATACTTCGATATTCATCTAGATCACCGTTTAACGTGGAAAATCCATATAGAGGCAAACTTAACTCAAATGAAACTAAAAGCCATTCAAATTCACTGGCTTATTGGAAGAAATTCTGTCCTTATTCTCGATTGCAAGCTTCTACTTTACAACTCTTTATTAAATCCTATCTAACGCTACGGTATTCAACTATGGGGCACTCCGTCGGCCTCAAATATCGAAAAAATTCAAAGGCGCCAAAATAAACTTTTTCGAATAATTACATGCCGCTCCCTAGTACTTTAAAAACTCAAACATTCATAAGGATCTCAATGTGCCATTAGTAAAAACTATGCTTACAACATATGTAGAAAAATATTTAAAAAGGCTAGAACAACACCAAAATCCACTAGCTCCAAATATTTTAAATCACGGCGGCCACACTCGCTTAAGAAGAAGGGACACTGCAGCTCTTACCTAATTAGATGATCGATAAACTGTGCACAGAGCCCGTAACGAAGAAAATTTTTGTCTGGCACTGGCAGGACATAAATAAAGAATTAGGATTAGATTTGATTAATTAAATTATATATGGTCAGCTCCAACAAAACTATTTTTAAAGGAAATTTTAAACATATTATGTTTAATTTTAACATATAATTGTTACCGACTTCCATATTATGGTTAAATTAGACATCCATCAAGACGCTACAACCATATTATGGTTGCCTCCGATCATGTTATGGTTAAAAATAATTAAAATATGTTTAACAGTTATAATAGCATGGTTGGTTTTCAACCATAGCATGTTGCTCTTCGAAAAGAGTAAAATACTATTGTTAATTTATAAACAAACTATTGTCATATTTAGCAATAACATGTTTATAGTCAACCATAATATGGCTGTGGTTACTGGTTGAGGGACGAATTCAACCATAATATGGTTGACGGTGACAATAATATGGTTAAATATAACATAATACATATGTTTAAAATATACTTTAAAAATAGTTTTGTTGGAGGTGACCTTATTTAAACACGTTTTTTCTCTGCGTGTAGAATATCGTCTAAAGGCCAATAAACTTTCTTATTATGTTTTTCTTTTAAATTAACCTCAAAGTGGTTTTATTCTAACTTAAATCATGTGACCGGATTTTAATGCAATGCGGTCCATATTTGAACATAGCACTTCTTCATAACTTTTTTATAGACCCCTTCCGAAACAAATCTTGTACAAATGTTTGCACCCGCCTTAATTTCACATTATTTTACTTTTTTGTGGTAGGTCCATAATTTTCCATACGTCCCATACAGCATTAACTCTACCATTCTGTCTATACCCGTCAGAGCGCTTTAACACTATGGCGAATTAAACCAAGTTTTCTTAAGCATTTTCAGCAAAATTTAAAGAAATCGCTAGCATTTGTTTCTTGATCAGCTATGGGCAAATGCAAAATCAAAATGCAAAAAGAGCGAACGATGTGTATACATACACAAAAAACAGAGAACAAAAGAGCATAAAACCAACAAATGCAAACGTAAACAAACCAATACAATGTTACACATGCCAAGCTTTCAATGTAGTGGTGCCCATAACTGTTCTTGATGCAAGAAATTCGATTGTATTTTAAAATATTTAGTAAATGCAGCTTGATTTCAGTTATATCTTTTTAATTTTTAATAAAAAAAGCTACTTTTGTTCTTATTTCTTGTTTTAAGAAATTTTTGATCGTATACCAACAGCGTGAATTTTTTTATCATGAGAAAATGTTGCTTTATTTAGGAAAACTTTACTTAATACGAACAAAATAAGTTAAAATCAAGAAATTATTTTTGGATTGTCTTGTAAAAAGAAACGATATTAGCTGCGTTCGTTTACACCAAAATTGGTACAAATTTTACTGGGTTTTACTGAAATGCGTACGCGTACACATAAATTTGAAAAAAGAGAGCATCTACTGAGAGAGTAAAGTGACAGTTGTCAGCAAAGAGCCTGCAAATTTTCACTAAGGACATTTTTGCCTGTAAAATCCAGTAGAAAACAAAAACCATAGAAGATTCAATATCGCAAACAAGCAAAAAACATACAATTTGCAAACAAAAAGCTTACAATTTGTAAATAAAAACATTTAAAAGAACAAAAGCTGAATAAAAAGTCCAGCATAAACTAAAAACTAGTTTACTACTTGGAATTTTTAAAAAGCAAATTAAATTTTAATATAAATAACATTGCATTACTGTTTTAGGGATGTAAGCCTTACAAATATATGAATACCTCTTACTGCATATTATTCCGGGTCCCGAATATCGTATGTTATTTAACTGGAAACTAAATTACAAGACATGTACAAACTAAAAAGTCTAAAAGCTTGCACAAAAGTTCATTTAATAAATACATTTGCTACGAATTTGGGAATGGTCGTTTTAGTCCCAAACTAAACTTTTTACTTTTAACAATTATACATTCCTCTTAAATAGAGTTTTAGCCTTCAAATACATACGTTTTCATCACGATGTCATTAGGCCGTATTCACAATGGCATCAACGTCTTTAACGACCCAGTAAAAAATGTGCTCCAAAAGGAGCAGGTTTTATGTATGAATGCATACCTCAAATCGCTTCAAACCTGCTGATAATATGCCTGATTTTTATATGGAGTGTTCCCGGTTTGGAGGACTATTTACTGCTGACAATAAGGGCTTTTTTTTAACATGCAAACAAAGCACTCCTAAATCGCTTTTTAAGGGATAACTATATTTCCACATTCATTGATGTTTTGCTTTTAATTGCTTAAATGCATTGTTTCAATAATTTTTGTAAACCATTATATATTTTTATTTTTTTTCGCTTTAGAACCTCATCGTTGTTAGCACTAAAATAGCAGCTTTTTTCTATATTTTATTCTTTATCAATTACTGCTGTATAAAAGCTCTCTTATTGAAGCGCTCAATTATGCGCTTTTTCACTTAAGTGCTTCAAAAAAACCCAATTTTTTTTACTGGGGAGTGTTGACAATGTAAGCAACCATTTTATTTGCAGTAGTTTTGATGTTTAAAGAAATGCTTATTTGAAATTTGTGTCAGGATCATTATTTTGTATAAATTATTACTTTTAAGGGAGTTTGTTAAAATTTTTGATCTACAATTACCTATAAATTCTTGCTGTAGTTCTCGTAAAAGTCGATTGATTTTTTTTTAAACATAGCTAAATTTTACAAAATGGAACATAATGAGAAAAAAGATAAGCCAAGTATTTACTTATATTGTGAATGACTCTTTAGTGGAAATTTATTTCGCGGAAATCGCTTCTACTGCCACAAGTCTTTTATAAATATGGATACTTCGGTATATTTCGTCAGCAAAGAGGAAACTCAGCAAATAAGTTTTGAGGTGTTGGATCGTTACAAATAATGATAGCTTATGCAGTTACTGCTAAAAACGATATTAATATTATTCTGCTTGATTTTATGATAAAAATTTGTTACAAATACTTGTTATTAGGGGAAAATTTGAGTTCAAATATATTTTTCAATATTTAATGCTGGTTGGGCTGATTGCATATTGATTCTATATCAAGTTCACGCCAGAAAATAAAGCCTTATATAATTTCTAAGCTAACAGGTCTATTGCCACCAATATTCGGATTATATTTTTGAAAAAGCGTGGTGGTTGCAAAGACTCACCGCAGTCGAATAAAGCATGTTTACTTTTTTCTTTTTATACTCACCCTTATTACATTTAATATGTTCAATATTAATTTGAGAATCGCTTTAATTTTTTTTTAATTTTCGCTGATAAAAATTACTGCCTTTTGGTCGCTTTAAACAAAAATTTAGCTTAAAGTATTTTATAGACATGGGAAATCTATAAAAATTTGTTACAAAATTAATTTTAGAAGAACATTAATGTGGTTGAGAAAAACCGCACGAATTTAATTTGTTTGCTTAAGTGAGAAAATACTCGGTACTTAAACTCGTGTGTATTTTTTTAAGAACTCTTAAACCATCCATTCATTTATTACTCTCACTTTTTGATCATAAAATATAAACATTTGAAATTTTCCATATTGTTTTATTTTCCTTTTTTTAATGTCTGTAAAACACCCATGCTGCACATTTTAACCAAAATATTTATAGTTTTTTACTCAGCAAACAACAAAAAAAAAATTAAAATTAAGTATAATTGCTGTATTCGGCTTTGCCGAATCTTAAATACCCTTCACATTGCAGCTCTTCCAAGCTCGGGTTATCAAATTTTAGGCAAAAATGTTTTGTAAGTCTGAAGTTAAAAAATAAGATTTTGTTAACAATTAGTTGGTTTTTTTGCTAAAATTTGGTACTTTTTATAACTCAGACATTTTTAACGGGGTTTTTTAATATCTAACTACTGTAAAAATCTTAGATCAATTTCTCTAGTACTTTGCCAAAATAAAATACAATTGTATACCCATTTGTAGTATAAACTTCATATATGATGTTTTCTTAGAGAGTCACAGCTTTGAGTTCGCATCACTGCTTAATTTGAGTCCAGATTTACTGTTTGGTTCGCTTAGGGGTTGGCGGAGTCCTTGGCGCATATGTCTTCAAAAATGATGATGTCAGAATCAGAAAAGTTGTTGAAAATTGGTGCTCCAGGTCGCGCCTTCTACGCGTCAGCCGTGGCGGTCACATGGCAGAAATCATATTTAAACATTAATTTAATAAAATTTTCTTCCCAATAAAGCCCGTTTCACTGATATTAAAAATATATATCCATGTTTTATTATGATTTAAACTTGTGTCACTCTATAAAAAACATCCTTTATAAAAATAAAACAGTTTTTTGTCTCTACTGAAAATTTATAAATTTTGAGTTAACCCTTCTTTACAGGAGCCTGT
>OX439139.1:88679361-88841646 GCA_949318255.1 Pollenia labialis | reverse complement strand
ATTTATTAAAAGTTTATGAAAACTTGCATAAAACTTTTAAAAATGGTTCTTTTCAGGGCCACAAAATTTATATTAAGGAGATACATTTCGAAACGAACAAATAATTTTTAACATGTTATGAGTAGTCTCTTTTTTATTTTTATTTAAAATATAACTAAAAATAATTAATATTGATGAAAATGATTTTCAAAAAATGTACACAAGGTTTTCTTTTGTACAAACCGATATATGCTGCCTGTTTTTAGAAAATGAGAACAAAATTTCGTATATTGTTGTTGTTTACAAAATAATTTCTCATGTATGTGGCATTTTGACAAAACATCTTAAGACAAATTCAAGAAAATGTTGTTACTGATACAAATTTTCATTAAAAAAACATTTTTGTTTACGTTTTTTAAATTTTGTATTATAAACGAAATTTTTCTTGAATTTAGGTTTTTCTTAATTATATGATAAAAATGATGTTTTCACCGAGTTTTTTTTTAACTTTTTTGCCATCTTATCTCAACTTAAGATGTTTTTTAAAATGCCACAGATATGAAATTTGGCAATAATTTTCTTAAAACAGACAGTAAATTTATTTAAACAAAAAAAATTCTATGGAAGTTCAAAAATTGTGTGATGAAAATTTTCAATAAAATCATTTTCAAAGTCCACTACAAAAATACAAAGCATAAATGAAAAATTTGGTAGCAAATTCATTTGTTGTTCAAAATTTTATTGAAAACTTTATCTGCAATACAGTTGATTTAGAGAAAAATATCAAGATTTTCATTATTATGCTGAAAAAAATGAACTTTTTAATATTTTTTGGTTTTGCCAATAATAATTTATGAGGTTTTTCTATATTTATTTTATAAAAATAATTCAATGTTGAAAATTTTATAATTTTAATTCCCGTAGATGTAAACGCTTATTAAATTAAACAAACATTTATTAAGGAAAATTTTCATTCAAATTGGTTTTATAAATTTAATATATTTTTATGAATACAGGCATAAATATTTAAACTGTTATTAAAAAAAAATATCTAAAAAAAATTTCATACAACCAATTTTATTTAACTGCTACGATATAAGCACTCCATATAAAAAAATCATTATTCCGTATTAATTTTTAAAGAAAAAATCTACAATGCATAACGAAAAGTGTGAAACGAAGTAAATATTATTGGTTATGTAGATCAAATTTTGTAAATATATTTTATGAATAATAAATAAATCCTTTTCAAAAAAATTTATACAAGATTTTCTTTTGTACAAAACGATATTAAATTTATTTAAGCAAAAATTATTTTTATTCATGTTCAAAAATCGTGTGATGAAAATTTTCTAAAGATTAAAATACGATAAAATAATTCTAAAAGTCAGCTCCAAAAATACTAATGTTGAATATAAACAGTGTATATATTTCCACCAATACGTTGTTTGGTATCACATTATTAAAAACAAAACAAAAACTTTCCATAGTTCATTTTCATCTCACATTTGTTTCGTTAATATTTTGCTTGAGCAAATATGTAATGGAAATGAGGAAAAATTTCCATTGTTGCTTAAAAAAGGTTTAGATTTTTGTAATTTTAAATACTTTTGGTAAAATATGCTTTAGTATCTACTTTAAATTGCTAAATTTTCATTAAAAATTGATATTTGTTTATTTTTCATATAATAGGATAAGCGAATATGCCAATGGAAATTTTGCCAATATGAGAAATTTTCGTTGTCATAGAGTAAATTTTAAAATAATTTTTAAAAATCGAAAAATGTATAAGACTTGAATTTTTTTTATTCTGCATTAAGAAAACATATAAGAGTTTCATATAAAATAGTTTCTTTAAGAATTTTTCTTAAATTTATTATAAAATTTTGGAATTTTGTTAATAAATTGTTAGAAAATTTTTTGAATCTTGCCAAGAAAATGCCCATAAATTTATCCGTTATTGAGAAAAAAATATTTTTTAAATTTCCATATATTCTTCGATATCTAGGCTAAGAACTGGTAAGAAAAAATTTTAAAATTTTTTAAAAACCTTGAAGAAAAATTTAAAATTATGAAAAAACTTTTGTTAAAATTTATACACGCTCGCACTAAAAATTTAACAATCTTCTTACGTTGACTACTATGAACTTCTCATAGGTAGCATGTAAGAAAATTTCATGTCGTACAAAGTACTATTGTGTTTACCAAATAAAAAGTGTTTTTTCAAGTGATTTAAAAGAAAAAGGAATAAAGAACAAACATGTCTGATTCTGCTGTTGTTGAAACCACCGCTTCTCCAGTTGCTGCTGCTCCAGCTGCCGAAAAAAAAGCAAAGAAAGCTGCAGCCACCAAGGCCAAAAAACCATCCAGTGCTCCCACCCATCCACCAACCCAACAAATGGTTGATGCTGCTATCAAAACATTAAAGGAACGTGGTGGTTCATCTTTGCCGGCCATTAAGAAATATCTTACCAGCACCTACAAGGTAGATGCTCAAAAATTGGCTCCTTTCATCAAGAAATATTTAAAGAGTGCCGTAACTAGTGGAAAATTAATTCAAACTAAAGGTAAGGGTGCCTCTGGCTCATTTAAATTGTCAGCTGCCGCCTCAAAAGAGCCAAAAGCAAAGAAGCCTGCTGCTGAAAAGAAAAAGGCTACTGCTGCCGGTGATAAAAAGAAGAAGGCTGCCGCCAAAAAGGCTACACCAGCTGCAAAGAAACCATCAGCTACCAAAAAGACGGCTGAGAAGAAAAAGGCAGAAAAGGTCAAGGCAAAAACCGCCAAAAAGACTGGTACAGTCAAGGCTAAACCAGCCAAAAAGGCACCAGCCACTAAACCAAAAGCACCCAAAGCCAAGACTGTCGTTGCAGCTAAACCCAAAAAGGCAGCAGCCCCAGCAAAAAAACCAGCTGCTAAGAAGACCGCCGCTAAAAAGTAAATTATTTCCATTTAATAATTACTTTTTTTACTCTTCACGTAAAATTATTTTTCGATATTCGAAAAAGATTTCCTCCGTAATAAAAAGCCCTTTTCAGGGCTACAAAATATTTTCAAAAAGAGATTAGATAACAAACTACATTCGTACATATTTATTTTTTTTTTCGTTATTATTATAAAAATTTTCACAAGTTTTGCTTAGAAATTCTACAAAACTGTACAATTTATCAAATCGATGATCCTTATAATTTCAAAAATCAAACAACAAGCTAAAAAAAAGTTGATAAAAAAAACCCTTAAACAACAACAAATTATGATTGAATTTGTTTTTGAAATATGTTTATTGAACAATGTTCAATTTACGTAATTTATACAATTTTTTTATTTAAAAGATATCAGAGGTAGAAATTTGTTTTAAGAATTAACCAAAATTTATTTTAGCAAAAACAAATCTGTGGCATTTTGACAAAACATCTCAAGTCGAGGTAAGATAGAAAAAAGTTTAAAAAAAAACTCGGTAAAAAATATTTTAATCAAATAAAAACATAAACCACAATTAAAGAAAAATTTTGTTAATAATACAAAATCTTAAAAACGTAAACAAAAATGTTTTTTAATGAAAATTCGTATAATTAACAAAAATTTTTTTCAACTACATATTTAAATTTGACTTAAGATACTGAAATTCAATAAATATTATTATAAATAATATACTGAAAAAGTTTTTGATAACAACATAAAATCTCTTTTTCGAAAAAATTTTGTGGCCCTGAAAAGGGCCTTTGATGTTGAAGAAAAATAAAAAACCATTTGTTGTTGACACAATAAGGAATTAGTAAATTTACTTAGAGCTGGTGTATTTGGTAACAGCTTTAGTACCTTCACTCACAGCGTGCTTAGCCAATTCACCGGGCAACAAAAGACGAACAGCAGTTTGAATTTCCCGACTGGTGATGGTTGAACGCTTGTTGTAGTGAGCCAAACGGGATGCTTCGGCGGCAATACGTTCAAAAATATCATTAACAAAACTGTTCATGATACTCATGGCCTTTGAAGAAATACCAGTATCGGGATGTACTTGCTTCAACACTTTGTAAATATAGATGGCGTAACTTTCCTTGCGTTTACGCTTTCTGCCCTTGTCACTTTTTGTAATATTCTTCTGTGCCTTACCGGCTTTCTTTGCTGCTTTACCACTGGCTTTAGGAGGCATTTTTCACTTTAAGATTCACAAACACTATTTTAACACTGTTCACAAACTGTAGCGTTTTGGGGAAAAGTGTGCGCTTTATATACCTTTTTTATAGCACACAACTAATCATCGTTTCTTCTTCGGCTGTGTGCACACAAGCCACCCCTTGTGTAAACGCTAGTGTGCATAGAAAGTATAAATAGACACGATTAAATCCGAAATTTCATCAGTTTGTGCTAACAGTGCTCTAGTGAAGTGTTATATTAAAACTAAAAAATAAAAAAAGTGAAAAATGTCTGGTCGTGGTAAAGGTGGCAAAGTTAAGGGCAAGGCAAAGTCCCGTTCAAACCGTGCTGGTTTACAATTTCCCGTCGGTCGTATTCATCGTTTGTTGCGTAAAGGCAATTATGCTGAACGTGTTGGTGCCGGCGCTCCTGTATATTTAGCTGCTGTTATGGAATATTTGGCAGCTGAAGTTCTCGAATTGGCTGGTAATGCTGCTCGTGATAACAAAAAGACAAGAATTATTCCCCGTCATTTGCAATTGGCCATCCGTAATGACGAAGAATTGAACAAATTATTGTCTGGCGTAACAATTGCTCAAGGTGGTGTTTTGCCAAACATTCAAGCTGTACTTTTACCCAAGAAGACAGAAAAGAAGGCCTAAACTAAATTATTATTCTTAGTTCCTGTAAATATTGCGTACAGACCATCGTATTCTTTTAAACCCAAACGTCCTTTTCAGGACGACAAATTTTAGTTAAAAAAGAGAAAAAACACATTTCAAATCATCAACTTTATTTTTAAATTTAAAAAATATTTCATTAAATATTCTTTAAAATTGTACATTATTTTTTATACATACTTTGACCAACAAAAGGGAATATTAACAAAACGTTTTTAACAAACGAAATTAGTTGCAATAAAAGCAAACTTTGTAGTCTTTTAACAAGATTTCTTAAAAATTTACTAAATTTCCATTTCATACTATTGATAAACTGAAATTTATTGTTGTTTATTTTATTGTCTTTTATTTATGAAACATCTGCCTTACAAAATCATCCCTTTTTCGTTTTCTTGACAAACAAAAACCATTTGCTTAGGCACACACAAACAAAAAATCTTTTACCTGAATTAGTATGTTGTTGTTGTTTCTTATGTCGGATATAATTTGATTAGTCGTGTGTTAACGACGAACAATTTCGTGTATATACCTATTATTTAGAGCTGCAAAACAATCGATAGTACTATCGATAGTATCGATAGTTTTATTTTTGGCTGACTATCGATGGTGCGACTATCGACAGCGATACTATCGGAAAATTTTAAAAGCATACTTACTCAACACAGGCTTTTCGCTGCCGGTAAATTTTTGTATGTATTTTCTAATTTGTCTTTAAAAATATTATGTTTGCATTTACTTAATGTAAAATAAGAGCAAGTAAATTACAATAAGAGAATCCAGTGTAAATACATATAAAAGAAATTGGTAATGCTACCCTGATTTTTTTAATGTACTACGAAATACATATATATGCATGCATGTTAAAAAAAATTCGATAGTATCGATAGTTAATTTTAAAACTATCGAAACTATCGATGGTGCGACTATCGATAGTTTTGCAGCTCTACTATTATTTGTCAGTGTGTGTATTCAAAGTATGGGAATTTTTTTCGTTTACTACAGTTTAACTTTAATAAACACATAGTCTTGTTAAAAAAATATTGAAGTTATGTATGAACTTTCAAGAAAATATTTAATAAATGTAAAATATGAGACTACTTTGAACTTCTTGAAAAATAGCAGGTGTTAATTAAAAATAATTTTTCGAAACTAAATAAAAATATGTTAATTAAACACTTACTGCCGTAATCATAAAAAATAATTTAGAATTTTCTTTAAAAAAAAAGAGTTAATTTTCAATTAAGTTTTTTTTATGAACAAGAAGAAATTTTATAATAAAAAAAATGTTTAACAAAATAATATGTATCTCTTTTTAAATATTTTTTGTGGTCCTGAAAAGGACCGATTGTTAAAAATAGTACATTATCGATGTGGTTTTTTGTCTTATATTATCCAATATATTGTTTTGAAATATATTTAACCGCCGAAACCGTACAAAGTACGACCTTGTCTCTTCAAAGCATAGACAACATCCATAGCGGTGACGGTTTTCCTCTTGGCGTGTTCAGTATAGGTGACAGCATCACGGATAACATTTTCCAAAAATACTTTCAAGACACCACGGGTTTCTTCGTAAATCAAACCAGAAATACGTTTCACACCACCACGACGAGCTAAACGTCTAATAGCTGGCTTTGTAATACCTTGGATATTATCACGCAACACTTTACGATGACGTTTAGCGCCACCTTTTCCCAAGCCTTTTCCACCTTTACCACGACCAGTCATTTTTATTCACTTGGTTATTTTTCACTTAAAACACACTTCACAAAGATTCACAAGAACTAATGATTTGTATGAGGGTATCACTCGTATTTATACCAAAATCGAGTTAAATTAGAGGGAGCAAGTGGTATAATGCTGTACTCTTTTTGGTGTGTGCATTTTTTGAGAAAGCAACCACCACAAATTAACAAACACACACATCTCTGTATTTTGCTTGGGCAATTTTTCTATATAAACCGAACAAATTAAAGCTACCTAGACTATTCGTGTGTTAACAGTGATTAAGTGTTTATTAAAAAGTGAAGAAGTGAAGTGAAATGGCTCGTACTAAGCAAACTGCCCGTAAATCGACTGGTGGCAAAGCACCACGTAAACAATTGGCTACGAAGGCTGCTCGTAAAAGTGCGCCAGCTACCGGTGGTGTTAAGAAGCCACATCGTTACCGCCCTGGTACAGTAGCTTTGCGTGAAATTCGTCGTTATCAAAAGAGTACCGAATTGTTGATTCGCAAATTGCCTTTCCAACGTTTAGTTCGTGAAATTGCTCAAGATTTCAAAACCGATTTACGTTTCCAAAGTTCTGCTGTTATGGCTCTTCAAGAAGCCAGTGAAGCTTATTTAGTTGGTCTCTTCGAAGATACAAATTTGTGTGCCATCCATGCTAAGCGTGTTACAATAATGCCAAAGGACATTCAATTGGCCAGACGTATTCGAGGCGAACGAGCTTAAATTTGTTTTGATTGCGAAAGAAAAAATAATTGCACCACCCTGTACAATCATCTCGTGTATACATATGTATTTTCAAAAACAATCGGTCCTTTTCAGGACCACAAATTAATTTTTAAAAAGAGATAGTGCATTTTTTACCTAAATTTTATAAAGAAAGAGCTAACGATTTTTTTTAAATAATTTTTTTTTTATTATTATTCATCTTCATTCAGTTAATCGAACGATTATGATTAAAAAAAAAATGAAATATTTTAAAAACAAACAAGAGACGATGCATTTTTTTTACCTAAATTTAGTAAAGGGTGAGCGAAATTTTTTTTGTTTGTTTTGCTTTTGTTCATATTCGTACAAATATTTTCAAATTGAAAAAAAAAAACATTTTAAAAACAAACAAGATATGTTGCTTTTTTTTACCTAAATTTTATAAAGGAAGAGCGAAAGATTTTTTTTTAATATTTTTTTTTTTATTATTATTATTCATCTTCGTACAGTTAATCGAACGATTGTTTCTTTTTTATTTTGTTCACCTTCGAACAGTTAATCAACAATTGTGTATACAAATAAAAAAAAACATAAAAATATTATAATAAGGAACAATTTTTTTATTCTTACCTAAGAAAAACAGAAAATTCAAATTAATGTTTTGAAATGTATTTATTTTGAAAATAATTTTTTGACTAACTGTATGAAAGAATGCGAGTACATTTTTCTTCTTTTTGTGTTTATCTATGTAAGGAAGGAGTTGAAAGAGAAGAACTCTCTTTTTATATTGATTTTTTTTAAGATATTTAATGTTTTTTTTTTAAATTTATTAAAAGTTTATGAAAACTTGCATAAAACTTTTAAAAATGGTTCTTTTCAGGGCCACAAAATTTATATTAAGGAGATACATTTCGAAACGAACAAATAATTTTTAACATGTTATGAGTAGTCTCTTTTTTATTTTTATTTAAAATATAACTAAAAATAATTAATATTGATGAAAATGATTTTCAAAAAATGTACACAAGGTTTTCTTTTGTACAAACCGATATATGCTGCCTGTTTTTAGAAAATGAGAACAAAATTTCGTATATTGTTGTTGTTTACAAAATAATTTCTCATGTATGTGGCATTTTGACAAAACATCTTAAGACAAATTCAAGAAAATGTTGTTACTGATACAAATTTTCATTAAAAAAACATTTTTGTTTACGTTTTTTAAATTTTGTATTATAAACGAAATTTTTCTTGAATTTAGGTTTTTCTTAATTATATGATAAAAATGATGTTTTCACCGAGTTTTTTTTTAACTTTTTTGCCATCTTATCTCAACTTAAGATGTTTTTTAAAATGCCACAGATATGAAATTTGGCAATAATTTTCTTAAAACAGACAGTAAATTTATTTAAACAAAAAAAATTCTATGGAAGTTCAAAAATTGTGTGATGAAAATTTTCAATAAAATCATTTTCAAAGTCCACTACAAAAATACAAAGCATAAATGAAAAATTTGGTAGCAAATTCATTTGTTGTTCAAAATTTTATTGAAAACTTTATCTGCAATACAGTTGATTTAGAGAAAAATATCAAGATTTTCATTATTATGCTGAAAAAAATGAACTTTTTAATATTTTTTGGTTTTGCCAATAATAATTTATGAGGTTTTTCTATATTTATTTTATAAAAATAATTCAATGTTGAAAATTTTATAATTTTAATTCCCGTAGATGTAAACGCTTATTAAATTAAACAAACATTTATTAAGGAAAATTTTCATTCAAATTGGTTTTATAAATTTAATATATTTTTATGAATACAGGCATAAATATTTAAACTGTTATTAAAAAAAAATATCTAAAAAAAATTTCATACAACCAATTTTATTTAACTGCTACGATATAAGCACTCCATATAAAAAAATCATTATTCCGTATTAATTTTTAAAGAAAAAATCTACAATGCATAACGAAAAGTGTGAAACGAAGTAAATATTATTGGTTATGTAGATCAAATTTTGTAAATATATTTTATGAATAATAAATAAATCCTTTTCAAAAAAATTTATACAAGATTTTCTTTTGTACAAAACGATATTAAATTTATTTAAGCAAAAATTATTTTTATTCATGTTCAAAAATCGTGTGATGAAAATTTTCTAAAGATTAAAATACGATAAAATAATTCTAAAAGTCAGCTCCAAAAATACTAATGTTGAATATAAACAGTGTATATATTTCCACCAATACGTTGTTTGGTATCACATTATTAAAAACAAAACAAAAACTTTCCATAGTTCATTTTCATCTCACATTTGTTTCGTTAATATTTTGCTTGAGCAAATATGTAATGGAAATGAGGAAAAATTTCCATTGTTGCTTAAAAAAGGTTTAGATTTTTGTAATTTTTAATACTTTTGGTAAAATATGCTTTAGTATCTACTTTAAATTGCAAAATTTTCATAAAAAATTGATATTTGTTTATTTTTCATATAATAGGATAAGCGAATATGCCAATGGAAATTTTGCCAATATGAGAAATTTTCGTTGTCATAGAGTAAATTTTAAAATAATTTTTAAAAATCGAAAAATGTATAAGACTTGAATTTTTTTTATTCTGCATTAAGAAAACATATAAGAGTTTCATATAAAATAGTTTCTTTAAGAATTTTTCTTAAATTTATTATAAAATTTTGGAATTTTGTTAATAAATTGTTAGAAAATTTTTTGAATCTTGCCAAGAAAATGCCCATAAATTTATCCGTTATTGAGAAAAAAATATTTTTTAAATTTCCATATATTCTTCGATATCTAGGCTAAGAACTGGTAAGAAAAAATTTTAAAATTTTTTAAAAACCTTGAAGAAAAATTTAAAATTATGAAAAAACTTTTGTTAAAATTTATACACGCTCGCACTAAAAATTTAACAATCTTCTTACGTTGACTACTATGAACTTCTCATAGGTAGCATGTAAGAAAATTTCATGTCGTACAAAGTACTATTGTGTTTACCAAATAAAAAGTGTTTTTTCAAGTGATTTAAAAGAAAAAGGAATAAAGAACAAACATGTCTGATTCTGCTGTTGTTGAAACCACCGCTTCTCCAGTTGCTGCTGCTCCAGCTGCCGAAAAAAAAGCAAAGAAAGCTGCAGCCACCAAGGCCAAAAAACCATCCAGTGCTCCCACCCATCCACCAACCCAACAAATGGTTGATGCTGCTATCAAAACATTAAAGGAACGTGGTGGTTCATCTTTGCCGGCCATTAAGAAATATCTTACCAGCACCTACAAGGTAGATGCTCAAAAATTGGCTCCTTTCATCAAGAAATATTTAAAGAGTGCCGTAACTAGTGGAAAATTAATTCAAACTAAAGGTAAGGGTGCCTCTGGCTCATTTAAATTGTCAGCTGCCGCCTCAAAAGAGCCAAAAGCAAAGAAGCCTGCTGCTGAAAAGAAAAAGGCTGCTGCTGCCGGTGATAAAAAGAAGAAGGCTGCCGCTGCCGCCAAAAAGGCTACACCAGCTGCAAAGAAGCCATCAGCTACCAAAAAGACGGCTGAGAAGAAAAAGGCAGAAAAGGTCAAGGCAAAAACCGCCAAAAAGACTGGTACAGTCAAGGCTAAACCAGCCAAAAAGGCACCAGCCACTAAACCAAAAGCACCCAAAGCCAAGACTGTCGTTGCAGCTAAACCCAAAAAGGCAGCAGCCCCAGCAAAAAAACCAGCTGCTAAGAAGACCGCCGCTAAAAAGTAAATTATTTCCATTTAATAATTACTTTTTTTACTCTTCACGTAAAATTATTTTTCGATATTCGAAAAAGATTTCCTCCGTAATAAAAAGCCCTTTTCAGGGCTACAAAATATTTTCAAAAAGAGATTAGATAACAAACTACATTCGTACATATTTATTTTTTTTTTCATTATTATTATAAAAATTTTCACAAGTTTTGCTTAGAAATTCTACAAAACTGTACAATTTATCAAATCGATGATCCTTATAATTTCAAAAATCAAACAACAAGCTAAAAAAAAGTTGATAAAAAAAACCCTAAACAACAACAAATTATGATTGAATTTGTTTTTGAAATATGTTTATTGAACAATGTTCAATTTACGTAATTTATACAATTTTTTTATTTAAAAGATATCAGAGGTAGAAATTTGTTTTAAGAATTAACCAAAATTTATTTTAGCAAAAACAAATCTGTGGCATTTTGACAAAACATCTCAAGTCGCGGTAAGATAGAAAAAAGTTTAAAAAAAAACTCGGTAAAAAATATTTTAATCAAATAAAAACATAAACCACAATTAAAGAAAAATTTTGTTAATAATACAAAATCTTAAAAACGTAAACAAAAATGTTTTTTAATGAAAATTCGTATAATTAACAAAAATTTTTTTCAACTACATATTTAAATTTGACTTAAGATACTGAAATTCAATAAATATTATTATAAATAATATACTGATAAAGTTTTTGATAACAACATAAAATCTCTTTTTCGAAAAAATTTTGTGGCCCTGAAAAGGGCCTTTGATGTTGAAGAAAAATAAAAAACCATTTGTTGTTGACACAATAAGGAATTAGTAAATTTACTTAGAGCTGGTGTATTTGGTAACAGCTTTAGTACCTTCACTCACAGCGTGCTTAGCCAATTCACCGGGCAACAAAAGACGAACAGCAGTTTGAATTTCCCGACTGGTGATGGTTGAACGCTTATTGTAGTGAGCCAAACGGGATGCTTCGGCGGCAATACGTTCAAAAATATCATTAACAAAACTGTTCATGATACTCATGGCCTTTGAAGAAATACCAGTATCGGGATGTACTTGCTTCAACACTTTGTAAATATAGATGGCGTAACTTTCCTTGCGTTTACGCTTTCTGCCCTTGTCACTTTTTGTAATATTCTTCTGTGCCTTTCCGGCTTTCTTTGCTGCTTTACCACTGGCTTTAGGAGGCATTTTTCACTTTAAGATTCACAAACACTATTTTAACACTGTTCACAAACTGTAGCGTTTTGGGGAAAAGTGTGCGCTTTATATACCTTTTTTATAGCACACAACTAATCATCGTTTCTTCTTCGGCTGTGTGCACACAAGCCACCCCTTGTGTAAACGCTAGTGTGCATAGAAAGTATAAATAGACACGATTAAATCCGAAATTTCATCAGTTTGTGCTAACAGTGCTCTAGTGAAGTGTTATATTAAAACTAAAAAATAAAAAAAGTGAAAAATGTCTGGTCGTGGTAAAGGTGGCAAAGTTAAGGGCAAGGCAAAGTCCCGTTCAAACCGTGCTGGTTTACAATTTCCCGTCGGTCGTATTCATCGTTTGTTGCGTAAAGGCAATTATGCTGAACGTGTTGGTGCCGGCGCTCCTGTATATTTAGCTGCTGTTATGGAATATTTGGCAGCTGAAGTTCTCGAATTGGCTGGTAATGCTGCTCGTGATAACAAAAAGACAAGAATTATTCCCCGTCATTTGCAATTGGCCATCCGTAATGACGAAGAATTGAACAAATTATTGTCTGGCGTAACAATTGCTCAAGGTGGTGTTTTGCCAAACATTCAAGCTGTACTTTTACCCAAGAAGACAGAAAAGAAGGCCTAAACTAAATTATTATTCTTAGTTCCTGTAAATATTGCGTACAGACCATCGTATTCTTTTAAACCCAAACGTCCTTTTCAGGACGACAAATTTTAGTTAAAAAAGAGAAAAAACACATTTCAAATCATCAACTTTATTTTTAAATTTAAAAAATATTTCATTAAATATTCTTTAAAATTGTACATTATTTTTTATACATACTTTGACCAACAAAAGGGAATATTAACAAAACGTTTTTAACAAACGAAATTAGTTGCAATAAAAGCAAACTATGTAGTCTTTTAACAAGATTTCTTAAAAATTTACTAAATTTCCATTTCATACTATTGATAAACTGAAATTTATTGTTGTTTATTTTATTGTCTTTTATTTATGAAACATCTGCCTTACAAAATCATCCCTTTTTCGTTTTCTTGACAAACAAACACCATTTGCTTAGGCACACACAAACAAAAAATCTTTTACCTGAATTAGTATGTTGTTGTTGTTTCTTATGTCGGATATAATTTGATTAGTCGTGTGTTAACGACGAACAATTTCGTGTATATACCTATTATTTGTCAGTGTGTGTATTCAAAGTATGGGAATTTTTTTCGTTTACTACAGTTTAACTTTAATAAACACATAGTCTTGTTAAAAAAAATATTGAAGTTATGTATGAACTTTCAAGAAAATATTTAATAAATGTAAAATATGAGACTACTTTGAACTTCTTGAAAAATAGCTGGTGTTAATTAAAAATAATTTTTCAAAAACTAAATAAAAATATGTTAATTAAACACTTACTGCCGTAATCATAAAAAATAATTTAGAATTTTCTTTAAAAAAGAGTCAATTTTCAATTAAGTTTTTTTTATGAACAAGAAGAAATTTTATAATAAAAAAAATGTTTAACAAAATAATATGTATCTCTTTTTAAATATTTTTTGTGGTCCTGAAAAGGACCGATTGTTGAAAATAGTACATTATCGATGTGGTTTTTTGTCTTATATTATCCAATATATTGTTTTGAAATATATTTAACCGCCGAAACCGTACAAAGTACGACCTTGTCTCTTCAAAGCATAGACAACATCCATAGCAGTGACGGTTTTCCTCTTGGCGTGTTCAGTATAGGTGACAGCATCACGGATAACATTTTCCAAAAATACTTTTAAGACACCACGGGTTTCTTCGTAAATCAAACCAGAAATACGTTTCACACCACCACGACGAGCTAAACGTCTAATAGCTGGCTTTGTAATACCTTGGATATTATCACGCAACACTTTACGATGACGTTTAGCGCCACCTTTTCCCAAGCCTTTTCCACCTTTACCACGACCAGTCATTTTTATTCACTTGGTTATTTTTCACTTAAAACACACTTCACAAAGATTCACAAGAACTAATGATTTGTATGAGGGTATCACTCGTATTTATACCAAAATCGAGTTAAATTAGAGGGAGCAAGTGGTATAATGCTGTACTCTTTTTGGTGTGTGCATTTTTTGAGAAAGCAACCACCACAAATTAACAAACACACACATCTCTGTATTTTGCTTGGGCAATTTTTCTATATAAGCCGAACATATTGAGGCTACCAAGACTAGACTGATCATTCATTGGTGAAGTGTTTGTGAGGTGAAAACAACTAAAGCGGAAAGTGCTTATTATAACAAAGTGGAAAAAGTGTTTAATAAATAAATAAACATAAATATTGTAAAATAAAACTTTAAACTTGTGGTCTTATGGAATAATGAAATTCGCATAGGAGGCAAGAAAAATAATAAAAGTGATAGGACACTGAAGATTGTTATTGATAATCTTAAATTAACTTTAAAAGAGTAAATAAACTTAATTTTGTGCTGATTAGTGGGTAAATTTCGATTATTCTGCATAAAGACAGATAGATACTACCCATAAATAAAGATATCTTAAAATAAAGTTAAAAAGACTAATAAATAAATAATAAAACTTGATATTGGGCCTAAAGAGGGCATGAAAAATTAGATGAAAAAGTGTTCTGCAATGGAAGAAGAAGAAGAAGATTGCTCCAGTACCTCAAAAAAGAGGAAGGAACAAACCGAAACGGACGTGCTGAAAGAAGAAATTACTGATTATAAAAAGAAGTTGCAAGAGTTGAGTGGTTTAAATTTGAAACTTAATAATAAACTGTCTCAAATTGAAAAGGAATCTGAGTTTAAAATTAATTACCTTATAAAGGAAAACGACGATTTAAATGTAAAGTTGGAGGGTTTAATTAAAAAAATCGAAGACAAGAAAAAAGAAGAAGAAGACAAAAAAAAGAAGAAGAAGAAGAAGAAGAAGAAAGCCATGAATCAACTGATGATGATGATGATGGTATGCAGTCAGATGCTGAAGAATTAGTTGCAAGCAAGCAGCCTGAAGCAGGTATTAGCCAAGAGAGGGGAGCAGTAAAGGCCAGCCATTCTGGTAATGCTGGAAAAAATGCCAAGAAAAATGAAGAGTTGAAGGTGAAGAAGGACAAAGTTGCGGCGAAGGCAATAGGCAACAACCCATCACCAGCATCACAAAAGGGAAAAGGACGTAAGTCTGTTCCTATTATTACTACATATAGTATTAATATAAAAAATATAATGAGTGGTATTGATAATTTATTAGGACATAAGAATTATACGATTAAAATATTGGGTAAAAATGTGAGTAACATAGGGGTCTGCACATTAGAGGATTTTGAAAGGGTCAAGCGCTTTCTGGATGAACAGAAAGTGGAATTTTATACATATACACCAAAGGGCCAACGGCCATTTACGATGGTGATTGAGGGACTACCGGACTCTTTTGAGTCATCGGAGATAATTGAGTACCTGGGCGGTCTTCAGGTTAATTTGAATATTTTGACCATGTCCAAGCTGGGACGTGATAAGTGGGTTGTTAGGATGGCAAGGGACTCTGATATTGTGAAGTTTTACGATATTAGGTATATATTACGCTGCAAGGTCAGCATTAGGAAATTCGTTAGGAGCGGTGTGACGCAGTGTTTTAATTGCCAGCGCTTTGGCCATGTGTCTTCCAACTGCCGAATGCCTTATAGATGTGTGAAGTGTGGGGGGTCTCACGAGCCAGGCGCTTGTAAGATTCCTTCTCGGGGTGAGAACACGGATGAGACCTTTTTTACTGATCCTGTGACTGGGCAGGTAACTAGGAGAGTGGGTTTGCCGGTGAGGTGCATTAACTGTGGGGTTGAGGGACATGTGGCTAGCTCAAGGGAGTGCCCACGTAGGATGGAACTTGTGAGTAAACTTGCATCGAAAAGGGCGTCGGGAAGAGGGGCTCGCGAATTCAATTCTGTTGAGAGTAGGGTTAGAACTGGGGTCTCATACGCAGCGGCTGCTGGTGCGGCTGTAGTTGGCGATAGACCATCTGCCCGCACTGTGTCCTCTGGTCCGGCGAATTCTGGGGTGTCAATGGGTATGGCGATGGGTCAGTTTGACCTGATTGAGAAGGACTGTAGACGGTTCTTTGGAGGTGGTATACTTCAATGTTTGGGTAAGATTGGTGGTTTTGCGAAGCAGTATCGGGAACTTGGTAGTGATGAGGACAGATCGCGTGCTCTGCTTGGTTTGCTAATCACACTTAAACATGATGGATAATACGCTGAAATCTATATTTGTTAATGCCAATTCAATTGTTTCTAAACATAGGAGACACTATTTGAATTTGTTTCTATTGAAACACAAACCGGACATATTATTGTTGGCTGAGACCAGGCTTGGTCCTCAGCATAGACTGGGTTTTACGGGGTACTCGATATTTAGACGTGACAGGAGGAACGGGCGTGGTGGTGGTACGGCGGTTCTGGTTAGGGATACTTATTGTGTTGAGGAGATTGTCATCGATACGGGTATAATTGAGAGTACTGCTGTGAGGATACGGAGGGTAAACGCTGGTGACATTATTGCGGTCTCAATGTATTTGAGGCCGGGTGATATTTTTCAGTGTGAATTCTTTGACGCTATTCAGGGACTTGCTAGGAGTTCCTGTATGGTAATTGGGGCTGACCTTAATGCTAGACACCCGTGTTGGGGTGATCCCTATACGAATGTAAGTGGCCGCAACCTGTGCGATTTCCTGATGACTAATCCTGACTTGGATATTCGCCGGACTGATGGGCCGACGCGGATCAATCCGGTATTATCTTCTTACATAGACTTAATTATGACGACGGTTGAAATAACTTCATCGGATGGGGGTAGTCTGCGGACGTTGGACTATGAATCTGACCATAGGGCGGTGGAGTTCGTCTTCCGTACTGGTGATTTGGTGTCTGGTGAACGCGTGGTTCGATACGACTACGACCGGATTGATGTGCGGAAGTTTAGGACAAGATTATCGGGGAATCTTTCAGGGAGTGGATTGCCACTTGATGGGAACGCCACGACGGAAGAGATTGATGAGTGCGTGGAGTCTATGGAAGTGGCCTTTCGCGATGCCATTGACCATTCGATCCCGAGAATGGTTTTGAGGAGTAGGGGGATGCTAAAACTCCCAGCGAATATACTTGGCTTTATTGGCCACAAGAAGAGACTTCGACGTACGCTTCAGAGATGTGGTGATCCGGGGAGGTGCAATATTTTAAGGGCCGAGGTGCGCAATATTGACAGGATTATTCAGGGTGCTGTTGCTGTTTTTGAACGTGACCAATGGGCTGAGTTCTTGGGTAGGATACGGGTCGACAACAGGACATTTAGGAGGGTGAAATCTGCGGCGGGCATTGGTTCTCGCCCTGTGGTTCGGGGGTTAAAGGGGCCGGCTGGTGCTACTGTGACGGATGAAATTGGGAAGGCGGATCTGCTCTCGCGATCCTTTTTTCGGGTGCAGGGAACGGGACGGAATGCGAACGTATTTCGGACTACTGTGGGGGACGTTGTGTCGTCGCTGGACAGGACGACACCTTTGACAACATTTGGCGTGGAATATCGTGCTGATGGGGGTATGAATTTCACTGACGGGGACCATGCTGGACTGGGGTTTGTCAGCCCTGCGTCGGTAGGGGAGGCGTTGAAAAGGAGATCTAATAAGAGATCTAGTGGCATCGATGGTGTGCCTGACTTCGTGCTGAGGAAGACTGACGCTGTTGCTTGGGAATATTTGTCGGTGCTTTTTAATCACTGTTTTAATGTTGGCTATTTTCCAAGGGCTTGGAGGATGGCACTGGTCATACCCATTTATAAAACTGGGACTGATGCTAAGGACCCTGGGAACTACCGACCAATTTCGCTCTTATCGTCCTTTGGCAAGCTATTTGAATATTTTATTCTATCTGGGATGAACAGGGTAATCGAGGATAATTGTGTTTTGAAGGACTTTCAATTTGGATTCCGGAGTGGCCTTTCCACCTCCCATGCACTGATGGTTCTGACGGACTTTGTGTCAAGGGGCTTGAATAATAGATGCCCCACGATGGCAGTGAGCTTGGATTTTGCTAAAGCTTTTGATACAGTCTGGCAGGACGGTATAGTATACAAGATGATGAGCATGGGGTTTGGGACTACCATATGCCGGATGATTGCCAGCTTCTTTGAGGACCGAAGGTTTAGGGTGCGAGTGGGGGATGCTGTCTCTGACGAGGGCCCTATTTCGGCAGGTGTGCCGCAGGGTTCATTGCTTGGCCCGGTGTTGTACAACATATTTATTTCTGACATCCCGCAGCCGCCTAGGGGCGATCTGCTTTTGGTGTACGCGGACGATATACTTGTGGCTTCTTCGGGTGCCGGGGCGACGGCTGTTAATAACCGTCTTAACGTTTACTTGGGGGAACTGGGGGAATATTTTTCCAAATGGGGCCTTAATTTGAACCTGGGTAAAACGGTGGCTATGATGTTTAAGGGGAGGCGCAAGTACATCTTTCCGAACTGTAGGAAGTTTGTTCCTTGTTTGACAATACATGGGCGTATGATAGGGACCTCAGACCGTATGAGGTACCTGGGTGTTGTCTTCCACGAGAATTTTGAATTCTATCGCCACATTGACGATGTAATTGGGAGGACTAAGAGAATATACTCTGCGTATCAGGGTATTTTGCGGCGAAAGGGGGGTCTTGATCGGAAGATTAGACTGCTTTTGTATCGTCAGGTAATAAGGCCTCTCATGGCCTATGCCTTTCCGGCTTGGTTTGGAATCTCTTCATCCCAGATGGAGAGGCTTAGGGTATGGGAACGTAGGGTCTTGGTTGCCTGTCTGGGATTGAGACCTCGGTTGGGACCTGATGGAGTGGTCCGTAGGCCTTCGTGTAGGTCTATCTATGGGGCAACTGATTTCGGTAGGATTGACGTGTTTGCCATTGGTAACGCCATTAGATTTTTGGAAAAGGCGCGTTCTTTAGAGAACGTTTTGATCAGGCAATGCTTTGACAATATTCGGGACCTTGAGACCGTCCAGAGCTCAAGGTATCTTTCTCCGGTAGATTTGTTAACCCTTTTGGAGGCTGGCCTCCTCTTTGATAATGCAGACCTTCTATTTTACCACAGGAGGATAAATACTCTTAATATCACTGATACAGTATATATTACTGATCAATAGTCTTCTTTTGTATATATATTTTTATTCCTATCTTTAATTTTTAGAACTGTAGCTTGTAAGTTTTGTCTGTTTTAGTTTCTTTTTGTAGTTTTAAGTTTTGTTTTTAGTTTGTAGAAGAAAAAAATTAAAATGACTCCTTTTTTATCCTTTTTTGTGGAATAAACTGAAAATGTTAAAAGAATTTGTAATGGATGTGGCAAAGCTACATAAATGTATTATTTTGAAAGTCCTTGAAAAATACTTAGTATGTAAGGAATAGACTAAGGAAAACAAATAGTATTAAGGCTAGAAAGTAGTTTTGATTTAATGTAAACAATAATATGGATAAATAAAATGAATTGAATTGAATTGGCTACCAAGACTATTCGTGTGTTAACAGTGATTAAGTGTTTATTAAAAAGTGAAAAAGTGAAGTGAAATGGCTCGTACTAAGCAAACTGCCCGTAAATCGACTGGTGGCAAAGCACCACGTAAACAATTGGCTACGAAGGCTGCTCGTAAAAGTGCGCCAGCTACCGGTGGTGTTAAGAAGCCACATCGTTACCGCCCTGGTACAGTAGCTTTGCGTGAAATTCGTCGTTATCAAAAGAGTACCGAATTGTTGATTCGCAAATTGCCTTTCCAACGTTTAGTTCGTGAAATTGCTCAAGATTTCAAAACCGATTTACGTTTCCAAAGTTCTGCTGTTATGGCTCTTCAAGAAGCCAGTGAAGCTTATTTAGTTGGTCTCTTCGAAGATACAAATTTGTGTGCCATCCATGCTAAGCGTGTTACAATAATGCCAAAGGACATTCAATTGGCCAGACGTATTCGAGGCGAACGTGCTTAAATTTGTTTTGATTGAGAAAGAAAAAATAATTGCACCACCCTGTACAATCATCTCGTGTATACATATGTATTTTCAAAAACAATCGGTCCTTTTCAGGACCACAAATTAATTTTTAAAAAGAGATAGTGCATTTTTTACCTAAATTTTATAAAGAAAGAGCTAAAGATTTTTTTTAAATAATTTTTTTTTTTATTATTATTCATCTTCATACAGTTAATCGAACGATTATGATTAAAAAAAAAATGAAATATTTTAAAAACAAACAAGAGACGATGCATTTTTTTACCTAAATTTAGTAAAGGGTGAGCGAAATTTTTTTTGTTTGTTTTGCTTTTGTTCATATTCGTACAAATATTTTCAAATTGAAAAAAAAAAACATTTTAAAAACAAACAAGATATGTTGCTTTTTTTTACCTAAATTTTAAAAAGGAAGAGCGAAAGATTTTTTTTTAATATTTTTTTTTTATTATTATTATTCATCTTCGTACAGTTAATCGAACGATTGTTTCTTTTTTATTTTGTTCACCTTCGAACAGTTAATCAACAATTGTGTATACAAATAAAAAAAACATAAAAATATTATAATAAGGAACAATTTTTTTATTCTTACCTAAGAAAAACAGAAAATTCAAATTAATGTTTTGAAATGTATTTATTTTGAAAATAATTTTTTGACTAACTGTATGAAAGAATGCGAGTACATTTTTCTTCTTTTTGTGTTTATCTATGTAAGGAAGGAGTACTGTTGAAAGAGAAGAACTCTCTTTTTATATTGATTTTTTTTAAGATATTTAATGTTTTTTTTTTAAATTTATTAAAAGTTTATGAAAACTTGCATAAAACTTTTAAAAATGGTTATTTTCAGGGCCACAAAATTTATATTAAGGAGATAAATTTCGAAACGAACAAATAATTTTTAACATGTTATGAGTAGTCTCTTTTTTATTTTTATTTAAAATATAACTAAAAATAATTAATATTGATGAAAATGATTTTCAAAAAATGTACACAAGGTTTTCTTTTGTACAAACCGATATATGCTGCCTGTTTTTAGAAAATGAGAACAAAATTTCGTATATTGTTGTTGTTTACAAAATAATTTCTCATGTATGTGGCATTTTGACAAAACATCTTAAGACAAATTCAAGAAAATGTTGTTACTGATACAAATTTTCATTAAAAAAACATTTTTGTTTACGTTTTTTAAATTTTGTATTATAAACGAAATTTTTCTTGAATTTAGGTTTTTCTTAATTATATGATAAAAATGATGTTTTCACCGAGTTTTTTTTTAACTTTTTTGCCATCTTATCTCAACTTAAGATGTTTTTTAAAATGCCACAGATATGAAATTTGGCAATAATTTTCTTAAAACAGACAGTAAATTTATTTAAACAAAAAAAATTCTATGGAAGTTCAAAAATTGTGTGATGAAAATTTTCAATAAAATCATTTTCAAAGTCCACTACAAAAATACAAAGCATAAATGAAAAATTTGGTAGCAAATTTATTTGTTGTTCAAAATTTTATTGAAAACTTTATCTGCAATAGGTACAGTTGATTTAGAGAAAAATATCAAGATTTTCATTATTATGCTGAAAAAAATGAACTTTTTAATATTTTTTGGTTTTGCCAATAATAATTTATGAGGTTTTTCTATATTTATTTTATAAAAATAATTCAATGTTGAAAATTTTATAATTTTAATTCCCGTAGATGTAAACGCTTATTAAATTAAACAAACATTTATTAAGGAAAATTTTCATTCAAATTGGTTTTATAAATTTAATATATTTTTATGAATACAGGCATAAATATTTAAACTGTTATTTAAAAAAAAAATATCTAAAAAATATTTCATACAACCAATTTTATTTAACTGCTACGATATAAGCACTCCATATAAAAAAATCATTATTCCGTATTAATTTTTAAAGAAAAAATCTACAATGCATAACGAAAAGTGTGAAACGAAGTAAATATTATTGGTTATGTAGATCAAATTTTGTAAATATATTTTATGAATAATAAATAAATCCTTTTCAAAAAAATTTATACAAGATTTTCTTTTGTACAAAACGATATTAAATTTATTTAAGCAAAAATTATTTTTATTCATGTTCAAAAATCGTGTGATGAAAATTTTCTAAAGATTAAAATACGATAAAATAATTCTAAAAGTCAGCTCCAAAAATACTAATGTTGAATATAAACAGTGTATATATTTCCACCAATACGTTGTTTGGTATCACATTATTAAAAACAAAACAAAAACTTTCCATAGTTCATTTTCATCTCACATTTGTTTCGTTAATATTTTGCTTGAGCAAATATGTAATGGAAATGAGGAAAAATTTCCATTGTTGCTTAAAAAAGGTTTAGATTTTTGTAATTTTTAATACTTTTGGTAAAATATGCTTTAGTATCTACTTTAAATTGCAAAATTTTCATAAAAAATTGATATTTGTTTATTTTTCATATAATAGGATAAGCGAATATGCCAATGGAAATTTTGCCAATATGAGAAATTTTCGTTGTCATAGAGTAAATTTTAAAATAATTTTTAAAAATCGAAAAATGTATAAGACTTGAATTTTTTTTATTCTGCATTAAGAAAACATATAAGAGTTTCATATAAAATAGTTTCTTTAAGAATTTTTCTTAAATTTATTATAAAATTTTGGAATTTTGTTAATAAATTGTTAGAAAATTTTTTGAATCTTGCCAAGAAAATGCCCATAAATTTATCCGTTATTGAGAAAAAAATATTTTTTAAATTTCCATATATTCTTCGATATCTAGGCTAAGAACTGGTAAGAAAAAATTTTAAAATTTTTTAAAAACCTTGAAGAAAAATTTAAAATTATGAAAAAACTTTTGTTAAAATTTATACACGCTCGCACTAAAAATTTAACAATCTTCTTACGTTGACTACTATGAACTTCTCATAGGTAGCATGTAAGAAAATTTCATGTCGTACAAAGTACTATTGTGTTTACCAAATAAAAAGTGTTTTTTCAAGTGATTTAAAAGAAAAAGGAATAAAGAACAAACATGTCTGATTCTGCTGTTGTTGAAACCACCGCTTCTCCAGTTGCTGCTGCTCCAGCTGCCGAAAAAAAAGCAAAGAAAGCTGCAGCCACCAAGGCCAAAAAACCATCCAGTGCTCCCACCCATCCACCAACCCAACAAATGGTTGATGCTGCTATCAAAACATTAAAGGAACGTGGTGGTTCATCTTTGCCGGCCATTAAGAAATATCTTACCAGCACCTACAAGGTAGATGCTCAAAAATTGGCTCCTTTCATCAAGAAATATTTAAAGAGTGCCGTAACTAGTGGAAAATTAATTCAAACTAAAGGTAAGGGTGCCTCTGGCTCATTTAAATTGTCAGCTGCCGCCTCAAAAGAGCCAAAAGCAAAGAAGCCTGCTGCTGAAAAGAAAAAGGCTGCTGCTGCCGGTGATAAAAAGAAGAAGGCTGCCGCTGCCGCCAAAAAGGCTACACCAGCTGCAAAGAAACCATCAGCTACCAAAAAGACGGCTGAGAAGAAAAAGGCAGAAAAGGTCAAGGCAAAAACCGCCAAAAAGACTGGTACAGTCAAGGCTAAACCAGCCAAAAAGGCACCAGCCACTAAACCAAAAGCACTCAAAGCCAAGACTGTCGTTGCAGCTAAACCCAAAAAGGCAGCAGCCCCAGCAAAAAAACCAGCTGCTAAGAAGACCGCCGCTAAAAAGTAAATTATTTCCATTTAATAATTACTTTTTTTACTCTTCACGTAAAATTATTTTTCGATATTCGAAAAAGATTTCCTCCGTAATAAAAAGCCCTTTTCAGGGCTACAAAATATTTTCAAAAAGAGATTAGATAACAAACTACATTCGTACATATTTATTTTTTTTTCGTTATTATTATAAAAATTTTCACAAGTTTTGCTTAGAAATTCTACAAAACTGTACAATTTATCAAATCGATGATCCTTATAATTTCAAAAATCAAACAACAAGCTAAAAAAAAGTTGATAAAAAAAACCCTTAAACAACAACAAATTATGATTGAATTTGTTTTTGAAATATGTTTATTGAACAATGTTCAATTTACGTAATTTATACAATTTTTTTATTTAAAAGATATCAGAGGTAGAAATTTGTTTTAAGAATTAACCAAAATTTATTTTAGCAAAAACAAATCTGTGGCATTTTGACAAAACATCTCAAGTCGAGGTAAGATAGAAAAAAGTTTAAAAAAAAACTCGGTAAAAAATATTTTAATCAAATAAAAACATAAACCACAATTAAAGAAAAATTTTGTTAATAATACAAAATCTTAAAAACGTAAACAAAAATGTTTTTTAATGAAAATTCGTATAATTAACAAAAATTTTTTTCAACTACATATTTAAATTTGACTTAAGATACTGAAATTCAATAAATATTATTATAAATAATATACTGAAAAAGTTTTTGATAACAACATAAAATCTCTTTTTCGAAAAAATTTTGTGGCCCTGAAAAGGGCCTTTGATGTTGAAGAAAAATAAAAAACCATTTGTTGTTGACACAATAAGGAATTAGTAAATTTACTTAGAGCTGGTGTATTTGGTAACAGCTTTAGTACCTTCACTCACAGCGTGCTTAGCCAATTCACCGGGCAACAAAAGACGAACAGCAGTTTGAATTTCCCGACTGGTGATGGTTGAACGCTTGTTGTAGTGAGCCAAACGGGATGCTTCGGCGGCAATACGTTCAAAAATATCATTAACAAAACTGTTCATGATACTCATGGCCTTTGAAGAAATACCAGTATCGGGATGTACTTGCTTCAACACTTTGTAAATATAGATGGCGTAACTTTCCTTGCGTTTACGCTTTCTGCCCTTGTCACTTTTTGTAATATTCTTCTGTGCCTTTCCGGCTTTCTTTGCTGCTTTACCACTGGCTTTAGGAGGCATTTTTCACTTTAAGATTCACAAACACTATTTTAACACTTTTCACAAACTGTAGCGTTTTGGGGAAAAGTGTGCGCTTTATATACCTTTTTTATAGCACACAACTAATCATCGTTTCTTCTTCGGCTGTGTGCACACAAGCCACCCCTTGTGTAAACGCTAGTGTGCATAGAAAGTATAAATAGACACGATTAAATCCGAAATTTCATCAGTTTGTGCTAACAGTGCTCTAGTGAAGTGTTATATTAAAACTAAAAAATAAAAAAAGTGAAAAATGTCTGGTCGTGGTAAAGGTGGCAAAGTTAAGGGCAAGGCAAAGTCCCGTTCAAACCGTGCTGGTTTACAATTTCCCGTCGGTCGTATTCATCGTTTGTTGCGTAAAGGCAATTATGCTGAACGTGTTGGTGCCGGCGCTCCTGTATATTTAGCTGCTGTTATGGAATATTTGGCAGCTGAAGTTCTCGAATTGGCTGGTAATGCTGCTCGTGATAACAAAAAGACAAGAATTATTCCCCGTCATTTGCAATTGGCCATCCGTAATGACGAAGAATTGAACAAATTATTGTCTGGCGTAACAATTGCTCAAGGTGGTGTTTTGCCAAACATTCAAGCTGTACTTTTACCCAAGAAGACAGAAAAGAAGGCCTAAACTAAATTATTATTCTTAGTTCCTGTAAATATTGCGTACAGACCATCGTATTCTTTTAAACCCAAACGTCCTTTTCAGGACGACAAATTTTAGTTAAAAAAGAGAAAAAACACATTTCAAATCATCAACTTTATTTTTAAATTTAAAAAATATTTCATTAAATATTCTTTAAAATTGTACATTATTTTTTATACATACTTTGACCAACAAAAGGGAATATTAACAAAACGTTTTTAACAAACGAAATTAGTTGCAATAAAAGCAAACTATGTAGTCTTTTAACAAGATTTCTTAAAAATTTACTAAATTTCCATTTCATACTATTGATAAACTGAAATTTATTGTTGTTTATTTTATTGTCTTTTATTTATGAAACATCTGCCTTACAAAATCATCCCTTTTTCGTTTTCTTGACAAACAAACACCATTTGCTTAGGCACACACAAACAAAAAATCTTTTACCTGAATTAGTATGTTGTTGTTGTTTCTTATGTCGGATATAATTTGATTAGTCGTGTGTTAACGACGAACAATTTCGTGTATATACCTATTATTTGTCAGTGTGTGTATTCAAAGTATGGGAATTTTTTTCGTTTACTACAGTTTAACTTTAATAAACACATAGTCTTGTTAAAAAAAATATTGAAGTTATGTATGAACTTTCAAGAAAATATTTAATAAATGTAAAATATGAGACTACTTTGAACTTCTTGAAAAATAGCTGGTGTTAATTAAAAATAATTTTTCAAAAACTAAATAAAAATATGTTAATTAAACACTTACTGCCGTAATCATAAAAAATAATTTAGAATTTTCTTTAAAAAAGAGTCAATTTTCAATTAAGTTTTTTTTATGAACAAGAAGAAATTTTATAATAAAAAAAATGTTTAACAAAATAATATGTATCTCTTTTTAAATATTTTTTGTGGTCCTGAAAAGGACCGATTGTTGAAAATAGTACATTATCGATGTGGTTTTTTGTCTTATATTATCCAATATATTGTTTTGAAATATATTTAACCGCCGAAACCGTACAAAGTACGACCTTGTCTCTTCAAAGCATAGACAACATCCATAGCAGTGACGGTTTTCCTCTTGGCGTGTTCAGTATAGGTGACAGCATCACGGATAACATTTTCCAAAAATACTTTTAAGACACCACGGGTTTCTTCGTAAATCAAACCAGAAATACGTTTCACACCACCACGACGAGCTAAACGTCTAATAGCTGGCTTTGTAATACCTTGGATATTATCACGCAACACTTTACGATGACGTTTAGCGCCACCTTTTCCCAAGCCTTTTCCACCTTTACCACGACCAGTCATTTTTATTCACTTGGTTATTTTTCACTTAAAACACACTTCACAAAGATTCACAAGAACTAATGATTTGTATGAGGGTATCACTCGTATTTATACCAAAATCGAGTTAAATTAGAGGGAGCAAGTGGTATAATGATAAATATTGTAAAATAAAACTTTAAACTTGTGGTCTTATGGAATAATGAAATTCGCATAGGAGGCAAGAAAAATAATAAAAGTGATAGGACACTGAAGATTGTTATTGATAATCTTAAATTAACTTTAAAAGAGTAAATAAACTTAATTTTGTGCTGATTAGTGGGTAAATTTCGATTATTCTGCATAAAGACAGATAGATACTACCCATAAATAAAGATATCTTAAAATAAAGTTAAAAAGACTAATAAATAAATAATAAAACTTGATATTGGGCCTAAAGAGGGCATGAAAAATTAGATGAAAAAGTGTTCTGCAATGGAAGAAGAAGAAGAAGATTGCTCCAGTACCTCAAAAAAGAGGAAGGAACAAACCGAAACGGACGTGCTGAAAGAAGAAATTACTGATTATAAAAAGAAGTTGCAAGAGTTGAGTGGTTTAAATTTGAAACTTAATAATAAACTGTCTCAAATTGAAAAGGAATCTGAGTTTAAAATTAATTACCTTATAAAGGAAAACGACGATTTAAATGTAAAGTTGGAGGGTTTAATTAAAAAAATCGAAGACAAGAAAAAAGAAGAAGAAGACAAAAAAAAAGAAGAAGAAGAAGAAGAAGAAGAAGAAAGCCATGAATCAACTGATGATGATGATGATGATATGCAGTCAGATGCTGAAGAATTAGTTGCAAGCAAGCAGCCTGAAGCAGGTATTAGCCAAGAGAGGGGAGCAGTAAAGGCCAGCCATTCTGGTAATGCTGGAAAAAATGCCAAGAAAAATGAAGAGTTGAAGGTGAAGAAGGACAAAGTTGCGGCGAAGGCAATAGGCAACAACCCATCACCAGCATCACAAAAGGGAAAAGGACGTAAGTCTGTTCCTATTATTACTACATATAGTATTAATATAAAAAATATAATGAGTGGTATTGATAATTTATTAGGACATAAGAATTATACGATTAAAATATTGGGTAAAAATGTGAGTAACATAGGGGTCTGCACATTAGAGGATTTTGAAAGGGTCAAGCGCTTTCTGGATGAACAGAAAGTGGAATTTTATACATATACACCAAAGGGCCAACGGCCATTTACGATGGTGATTGAGGGACTACCGGACTCTTTTGAGTCATCGGAGATAATTGAGTACCTGGGCGGTCTTCAGGTTAATTTGAATATTTTGACCATGTCCAAGCTGGGACGTGATAAGTGGGTTGTTAGGATGGCAAGGGACTCTGATATTGTGAAGTTTTACGATATTAGGTATATATTACGCTGCAAGGTCAGCATTAGGAAATTCGTTAGGAGCGGTGTGACGCAGTGTTTTAATTGCCAGCGCTTTGGCCATGTGTCTTCCAACTGCCGAATGCCTTATAGATGTGTGAAGTGTGGGGGGTCTCACGAGCCAGGCGCTTGTAAGATTCCTTCTCGGGGTGAGAACACGGATGAGACCTTTTTTACTGATCCTGTGACTGGGCAGGTAACTAGGAGAGTGGGTTTGCCGGTGAGGTGCATTAACTGTGGGGTTGAGGGACATGTGGCTAGCTCAAGGGAGTGCCCACGTAGGATGGAACTTGTGAGTAAACTTGCATCGAAAAGGGCGTCGGGAAGAGGGGCTCGCGAATTCAATTCTGTTGAGAGTAGGGTTAGAACTGGGGTCTCATACGCAGCGGCTGCTGGTGCGGCTGTAGTTGGCGATAGACCATCTGCCCGCACTGTGTCCTCTGGTCCGGCGAATTCTGGGGTGTCAATGGGTATGGCGATGGGTCAGTTTGACCTGATTGAGAAGGACTGTAGACGGTTCTTTGGAGGTGGTATACTTCAATGTTTGGGTAAGATTGGTGGTTTTGCGAAGCAGTATCGGGAACTTGGTAGTGATGAGGACAGATCGCGTGCTCTGCTTGGTTTGCTAATCACACTTAAACATGATGGATAATACGCTGAAATCTATATTTGTTAATGCCAATTCAATTGTTTCTAAACATAGGAGACACTATTTGAATTTGTTTCTATTGAAACACAAACCGGACATATTATTGTTGGCTGAGACCAGGCTTGGTCCTCAGCATAGACTGGGATTTACGGGGTACTCGATATTTAGACGTGACAGGAGGAACGGGCGTGGTGGTGGTACGGCGGTTCTGGTTAGGGATACTTATTGTGTTGAGGAGATTGTCATCGATACGGGTATAATTGAGAGTACTGCTGTGAGGATACGGAGGGTAAACGCTGGTGACATTATTGCGGTCTCAATGTATTTGAGGCCGGGTGATATTTTTCAGTGTGAATTCTTTGACGCTATTCAGGGACTTGCTAGGAGTTCCTGTATGGTAATTGGGGCTGACCTTAATGCTAGACACCCGTGTTGGGGTGATCCCTATACGAATGTAAGTGGCCGCAACCTGTGCGATTTCCTGATGACTAATCCTGACTTGGATATTCGCCGGACTGATGGGCCGACGCGGATCAATCCGGTATTATCTTCTTACATAGACTTAATTATGACGACGGTTGAAATAACTTCATCGGATGGGGGTAGTCTGCGGACGTTGGACTATGAATCTGACCATAGGGCGGTGGAGTTCGTCTTCCGTACTGGTGATTTGGTGTCTGGTGAACGCGTGGTTCGATACGACTACGACCGGATTGATGTGCGGAAGTTTAGGACAAGATTATCGGGGAATCTTTCAGGGAGTGGATTGCCACTTGATGGGAACGCCACGACGGAAGAGATTGATGAGTGCGTGGAGTCTATGGAAGTGGCCTTTCGCGATGCCATTGACCATTCGATCCCGAGAATGGTTTTGAGGAGTAGGGGGATGCTAAAACTCCCAGCGAATATACTTGGCTTTATTGGCCACAAGAAGAGACTTCGACGTACGCTTCAGAGATGTGGTGATCCGGGGAGGTGCAATATTTTAAGGGCCGAGGTGCGCAATATTGACAGGATTATTCAGGGTGCTGTTGCTGTTTTTGAACGTGACCAATGGGCTGAGTTCTTGGGTAGGATACGGGTCGACAACAGGACATTTAGGAGGGTGAAATCTGCGGCGGGCATTGGTTCTCGCCCTGTGGTTCGGGGGTTAAAGGGGCCGGCTGGTGCTACTGTGACGGATGAAATTGGGAAGGCGGATCTGCTCTCGCGATCCTTTTTTCGGGTGCAGGGAACGGGACGGAATGCGAACGTATTTCGGACTACTGTGGGGGACGTTGTGTCGTCGCTGGACAGGACGACACCTTTGACAACATTTGGCGTGGAATATCGTGCTGATGGGGGTATGAATTTCACTGACGGGGACCATGCTGGACTGGGGTTTGTCAGCCCTGCGTCGGTAGGGGAGGCGTTGAAAAGGAGATCTAATAAGAGATCTAGTGGCATCGATGGTGTGCCTGACTTCGTGCTGAGGAAGACTGACGCTGTTGCTTGGGAATATTTGTCGGTGCTTTTTAATCACTGTTTTAATGTTGGCTATTTTCCAAGGGCTTGGAGGATGGCACTGGTCATACCCATTTATAAAACTGGGACTGATGCTAAGGACCCTGGGAACTACCGACCAATTTCGCTCTTATCGTCCTTTGGCAAGCTATTTGAATATTTTATTCTATCTGGGATGAACAGGGTAATCGAGGATAATTGTGTTTTGAAGGACTTTCAATTTGGATTCCGGAGTGGCCTTTCCACCTCCCATGCACTGATGGTTCTGACGGACTTTGTGTCAAGGGGCTTGAATAATAGATGCCCCACGATGGCAGTGAGCTTGGATTTTGCTAAAGCTTTTGATACAGTCTGGCAGGACGGTATAGTATACAAGATGATGAGCATGGGGTTTGGGACTACCATATGCCGGATGATTGCCAGCTTCTTTGAGGACCGAAGGTTTAGGGTGCGAGTGGGGGATGCTGTCTCTGACGAGGGCCCTATTTCGGCAGGTGTGCCGCAGGGTTCATTGCTTGGCCCGGTGTTGTACAACATATTTATTTCTGACATCCCGCAGCCGCCTAGGGGCGATCTGCTTTTGGTGTACGCGGACGATATACTTGTGGCTTCTTCGGGTGCCGGGGCGACGGCTGTTAATAACCGTCTTAACGTTTACTTGGGGGAACTGGGGGAATATTTTTCCAAATGGGGCCTTAATTTGAACCTGGGTAAAACGGTGGCTATGATGTTTAAGGGGAGGCGCAAGTACATCTTTCCGAACTGTAGGAAGTTTGTTCCTTGTTTGACAATACATGGGCGTATGATAGGGACCTCAGACCGTATGAGGTACCTGGGTGTTGTCTTCCACGAGAATTTTGAATTCTATCGCCACATTGACGATGTAATTGGGAGGACTAAGAGAATATACTCTGCGTATCAGGGTATTTTGCGGCGAAAGGGGGGTCTTGATCGGAAGATTAGACTGCTTTTGTATCGTCAGGTAATAAGGCCTCTCATGGCCTATGCTTTTCCGGCTTGGTTTGGAATCTCTTCATCCCAGATGGAGAGGCTTAGGGTATGGGAACGTAGGGTCTTGGTTGCCTGTCTGGGATTGAGACCTCGGTTGGGACCTGATGGAGTGGTCCGTAGGCCTTCGTGTAGGTCTATCTATGGGGCAACTGATTTCGGTAGGATTGACGTGTTTGCCATTGGTAACGCCATTAGATTTTTGGAAAGGGCGCGTTCTTTAGAGAACGTTTTGATCAGGCAATGCTTTGACAATATTCGGGACCTTGAGACCGTCCAGAGCTCAAGGTATCTTTCTCCGGTAGATTTGTTAACCCTTTTGGAGGCTGGCCTCCTCTTTGATAATGCAGACCTTCTATTTTACCACAGGAGGATAAATACTCTTAATATCACTGATACAGTATATATTACTGATCAATAGTCTTCTTTTGTATATATATTTTTATTCCTATCTTTAATTTTTAGAACTGTAGCTTGTAAGTTTTGTCTGTTTTAGTTTCTTTTTGTAGTTTTAAGTTTTGTTTTTAGTTTGTAGAAGAAAAAAATTAAAATGACTCCTTTTTTATCCTTTTTTGTGGAATAAACTGAAAATGTTAAAAGAATTTGTAATGGATGTGGCAAAGCTACATAAATGTATTATTTTGAAAGTCCTTGAAAAATACTTAGTATGTAAGGAATAGACTAAGGAAAACAAATAGTATTAAGGCTAGAAAGTAGTTTTGATTTAATGTAAACAATAATATGGATAAATAAAATGAATTGAATTGAATTGGCTACCAAGACTATTCGTGTGTTAACAGTGATTAAGTGTTTATTAAAAAGTGAAAAAGTGAAGTGAAATGGCTCGTACTAAGCAAACTGCCCGTAAATCGACTGGTGGCAAAGCACCACGTAAACAATTGGCTACGAAGGCTGCTCGTAAAAGTGCGCCAGCTACCGGTGGTGTTAAGAAGCCACATCGTTACCGCCCTGGTACAGTAGCTTTGCGTGAAATTCGTCGTTATCAAAAGAGTACCGAATTGTTGATTCGCAAATTGCCTTTCCAACGTTTAGTTCGTGAAATTGCTCAAGATTTCAAAACCGATTTACGTTTCCAAAGTTCTGCTGTTATGGCTCTTCAAGAAGCCAGTGAAGCTTATTTAGTTGGTCTCTTCGAAGATACAAATTTGTGTGCCATCCATGCTAAGCGTGTTACAATAATGCCAAAGGACATTCAATTGGCCAGACGTATTCGAGGCGAACGTGCTTAAATTTGTTTTGATTGAGAAAGAAAAAATAATTGCACCACCCTGTACAATCATCTCGTGTATACATATGTATTTTCAAAAACAATCGGTCCTTTTCAGGACCACAAATTAATTTTTAAAAAGAGATAGTGCATTTTTTACCTAAATTTTATAAAGAAAGAGCTAAAGATTTTTTTTAAATAATTTTTTTTTTTATTATTATTCATCTTCATACAGTTAATCGAACGATTATGATTAAAAAAAAAATGAAATATTTTAAAAACAAACAAGAGACGATGCATTTTTTTACATAAATTTAGTAAAGGGTGAGCGAAATTTTTTTTGTTTGTTTTGCTTTTGTTCATATTCGTACAAATATTTTCAAATTGAAAAAAAAAACATTTTAAAAACAAACAAGATATGTTGCTTTTTTTTACCTAAATTTTAAAAAGGAAGAGCGAAAGATTTTTTTTTAATATTTTTTTTTTATTATTATTATTCATCTTCGTACAGTTAATCGAACGATTGTTTCTTTTTTATTTTGTTCACCTTCGAACAGTTAATCAACAATTGTGTATACAAATAAAAAAAACATAAAAATATTATAATAAGGAACAATTTTTTTATTCTTACCTAAGAAAAACAGAAAATTCAAATTAATGTTTTGAAATGTATTTATTTTGAAAATAATTTTTTGACTAACTGTATGAAAGAATGCGAGTACATTTTTCTTCTTTTTGTGTTTATCTATGTAAGGAAGGAGTACTGTTGAAAGAGAAGAACTCTCTTTTTATATTGATTTTTTTTAAGATATTTAATGTTTTTTTTTTAAATTTATTAAAAGTTTATGAAAACTTGCATAAAACTTTTAAAAATGGTTATTTTCAGGGCCACAAAATTTATATTAAGGAGATAAATTTCGAAACGAACAAATAATTTTTAACATGTTATGAGTAGTCTCTTTTTTATTTTTATTTAAAATATAACTAAAAATAATTAATATTGATGAAAATGATTTTCAAAAAATGTACACAAGGTTTTCTTTTGTACAAACCGATATATGCTGCCTGTTTTTAGAAAATGAGAACAAAATTTCGTATATTGTTGTTGTTTACAAAATAATTTCTCATGTATGTGGCATTTTGACAAAACATCTTAAGACAAATTCAAGAAAATGTTGTTACTGATACAAATTTTCATTAAAAAAACATTTTTGTTTACGTTTTTTAAATTTTGTATTATAAACGAAATTTTTCTTGAATTTAGGTTTTTCTTAATTATATGATAAAAATGATGTTTTCACCGAGTTTTTTTTTAACTTTTTTGCCATCTTATCTCAACTTAAGATGTTTTTTAAAATGCCACAGATATGAAATTTGGCAATAATTTTCTTAAAACAGACAGTAAATTTATTTAAACAAAAAAAATTCTATGGAAGTTCAAAAATTGTGTGATGAAAATTTTCAATAAAATCATTTTCAAAGTCCACTACAAAAATACAAAGCATAAATGAAAAATTTGGTAGCAAATTTATTTGTTGTTCAAAATTTTATTGAAAACTTTATCTGCAATAGGTACAGTTGATTTAGAGAAAAATATCAAGATTTTCATTATTATGCTGAAAAAAATGAACTTTTTAATATTTTTTGGTTTTGCCAATAATAATTTATGAGGTTTTTCTATATTTATTTTATAAAAATAATTCAATGTTGAAAATTTTATAATTTTAATTCCCGTAGATGTAAACGCTTATTAAATTAAACAAACATTTATTAAGGAAAATTTTCATTCAAATTGGTTTTATAAATTTAATATATTTTTATGAATACAGGCATAAATATTTAAACTGTTATTTAAAAAAAAAATATCTAAAAAATATTTCATACAACCAATTTTATTTAACTGCTACGATATAAGCACTCCATATAAAAAAATCATTATTCCGTATTAATTTTTAAAGAAAAAATCTACAATGCATAACGAAAAGTGTGAAACGAAGTAAATATTATTGGTTATGTAGATCAAATTTTGTAAATATATTTTATGAATAATAAATAAATCCTTTTCAAAAAAATTTATACAAGATTTTCTTTTGTACAAAACGATATTAAATTTATTTAAGCAAAAATTATTTTTATTCATGTTCAAAAATCGTGTGATGAAAATTTTCTAAAGATTAAAATACGATAAAATAATTCTAAAAGTCAGCTCCAAAAATACTAATGTTGAATATAAACAGTGTATATATTTCCACCAATACGTTGTTTGGTATCACATTATTAAAAACAAAACAAAAACTTTCCATAGTTCATTTTCATCTCACATTTGTTTCGTTAATATTTTGCTTGAGCAAATATGTAATGGAAATGAGGAAAAATTTCCATTGTTGCTTAAAAAAGGTTTAGATTTTTGTAATTTTTAATACTTTTGGTAAAATATGCTTTAGTATCTACTTTAAATTGCAAAATTTTCATAAAAAATTGATATTTGTTTATTTTTCATATAATAGGATAAGCGAATATGCCAATGGAAATTTTGCCAATATGAGAAATTTTCGTTGTCATAGAGTAAATTTTAAAATAATTTTTAAAAATCGAAAAATGTATAAGACTTGAATTTTTTTTATTCTGCATTAAGAAAACATATAAGAGTTTCATATAAAATAGTTTCTTTAAGAATTTTTCTTAAATTTATTATAAAATTTTGGAATTTTGTTAATAAATTGTTAGAAAATTTTTTGAATCTTGCCAAGAAAATGCCCATAAATTTATCCGTTATTGAGAAAAAAATATTTTTTAAATTTCCATATATTCTTCGATATCTAGGCTAAGAACTGGTAAGAAAAAATTTTAAAATTTTTTAAAAACCTTGAAGAAAAATTTAAAATTATGAAAAAACTTTTGTTAAAATTTATACACGCTCGCACTAAAAATTTAACAATCTTCTTACGTTGACTACTATGAACTTCTCATAGGTAGCATGTAAGAAAATTTCATGTCGTACAAAGTACTATTGTGTTTACCAAATAAAAAGTGTTTTTTCAAGTGATTTAAAAGAAAAAGGAATAAAGAACAAACATGTCTGATTCTGCTGTTGTTGAAACCACCGCTTCTCCAGTTGCTGCTGCTCCAGCTGCCGAAAAAAAAGCAAAGAAAGCTGCAGCCACCAAGGCCAAAAAACCATCCAGTGCTCCCACCCATCCACCAACCCAACAAATGGTTGATGCTGCTATCAAAACATTAAAGGAACGTGGTGGTTCATCTTTGCCGGCCATTAAGAAATATCTTACCAGCACCTACAAGGTAGATGCTCAAAAATTGGCTCCTTTCATCAAGAAATATTTAAAGAGTGCCGTAACTAGTGGAAAATTAATTCAAACTAAAGGTAAGGGTGCCTCTGGCTCATTTAAATTGTCAGCTGCCGCCTCAAAAGAGCCAAAAGCAAAGAAGCCTGCTGCTGAAAAGAAAAAGGCTACTGCTGCCGGTGATAAAAAGAAGAAGGCTGCCGCCAAAAAGGCTACACCAGCTGCAAAGAAACCATCAGCTACCAAAAAGACGGCTGAGAAGAAAAAGGCAGAAAAGGTCAAGGCAAAAACCGCCAAAAAGACTGGTACAGTCAAGGCTAAACCAGCCAAAAAGGCACCAGCCACTAAACCAAAAGCACCCAAAGCCAAGACTGTCGTTGCAGCTAAACCCAAAAAGGCAGCAGCCCCAGCAAAAAAACCAGCTGCTAAGAAGACCGCCGCTAAAAAGTAAATTATTTCCATTTAATAATTACTTTTTTTACTCTTCACGTAAAATTATTTTTCGATATTCGAAAAAGATTTCCTCCGTAATAAAAAGCCCTTTTCAGGGCTACAAAATATTTTCAAAAAGAGATTAGATAACAAACTACATTCGTACATATTTATTTTTTTTTTCGTTATTATTATAAAAATTTTCACAAGTTTTGCTTAGAAATTCTACAAAACTGTACAATTTATCAAATCGATGATCCTTATAATTTCAAAAATCAAACAACAAGCTAAAAAAAAGTTGATAAAAAAAACCCTTAAACAACAACAAATTATGATTGAATTTGTTTTTGAAATATGTTTATTGAACAATGTTCAATTTACGTAATTTATACAATTTTTTTATTTAAAAGATATCAGAGGTAGAAATTTGTTTTAAGAATTAACCAAAATTTATTTTAGCAAAAACAAATCTGTGGCATTTTGACAAAACATCTCAAGTCGAGGTAAGATAGAAAAAAGTTTAAAAAAAAACTCGGTAAAAAATATTTTAATCAAATAAAAACATAAACCACAATTAAAGAAAAATTTTGTTAATAATACAAAATCTTAAAAACGTAAACAAAAATGTTTTTTAATGAAAATTCGTATAATTAACAAAAATTTTTTTCAACTACATATTTAAATTTGACTTAAGATACTGAAATTCAATAAATATTATTATAAATAATATACTGAAAAAGTTTTTGATAACAACATAAAATCTCTTTTTCGAAAAAATTTTGTGGCCCTGAAAAGGGCCTTTGATGTTGAAGAAAAATAAAAAACCATTTGTTGTTGACACAATAAGGAATTAGTAAATTTACTTAGAGCTGGTGTATTTGGTAACAGCTTTAGTACCTTCACTCACAGCGTGCTTAGCCAATTCACCGGGCAACAAAAGACGAACAGCAGTTTGAATTTCCCGACTGGTGATGGTTGAACGCTTGTTGTAGTGAGCCAAACGGGATGCTTCGGCGGCAATACGTTCAAAAATATCATTAACAAAACTGTTCATGATACTCATGGCCTTTGAAGAAATACCAGTATCGGGATGTACTTGCTTCAACACTTTGTAAATATAGATGGCGTAACTTTCCTTGCGTTTACGCTTTCTGCCCTTGTCACTTTTTGTAATATTCTTCTGTGCCTTACCGGCTTTCTTTGCTGCTTTACCACTGGCTTTAGGAGGCATTTTTCACTTTAAGATTCACAAACACTATTTTAACACTGTTCACAAACTGTAGCGTTTTGGGGAAAAGTGTGCGCTTTATATACCTTTTTTATAGCACACAACTAATCATCGTTTCTTCTTCGGCTGTGTGCACACAAGCCACCCCTTGTGTAAACGCTAGTGTGCATAGAAAGTATAAATAGACACGATTAAATCCGAAATTTCATCAGTTTGTGCTAACAGTGCTCTAGTGAAGTGTTATATTAAAACTAAAAAATAAAAAAAGTGAAAAATGTCTGGTCGTGGTAAAGGTGGCAAAGTTAAGGGCAAGGCAAAGTCCCGTTCAAACCGTGCTGGTTTACAATTTCCCGTCGGTCGTATTCATCGTTTGTTGCGTAAAGGCAATTATGCTGAACGTGTTGGTGCCGGCGCTCCTGTATATTTAGCTGCTGTTATGGAATATTTGGCAGCTGAAGTTCTCGAATTGGCTGGTAATGCTGCTCGTGATAACAAAAAGACAAGAATTATTCCCCGTCATTTGCAATTGGCCATCCGTAATGACGAAGAATTGAACAAATTATTGTCTGGCGTAACAATTGCTCAAGGTGGTGTTTTGCCAAACATTCAAGCTGTACTTTTACCCAAGAAGACAGAAAAGAAGGCCTAAACTAAATTATTATTCTTAGTTCCTGTAAATATTGCGTACAGACCATCGTATTCTTTTAAACCCAAACGTCCTTTTCAGGACGACAAATTTTAGTTAAAAAAGAGAAAAAACACATTTCAAATCATCAACTTTATTTTTAAATTTAAAAAATATTTCATTAAATATTCTTTAAAATTGTACATTATTTTTTATACATACTTTGACCAACAAAAGGGAATATTAACAAAACGTTTTTAACAAACGAAATTAGTTGCAATAAAAGCAAACTTTGTAGTCTTTTAACAAGATTTCTTAAAAATTTACTAAATTTCCATTTCATACTATTGATAAACTGAAATTTATTGTTGTTTATTTTATTGTCTTTTATTTATGAAACATCTGCCTTACAAAATCATCCCTTTTTCGTTTTCTTGACAAACAAAAACCATTTGCTTAGGCACACACAAACAAAAAATCTTTTACCTGAATTAGTATGTTGTTGTTGTTTCTTATGTCGGATATAATTTGATTAGTCGTGTGTTAACGACGAACAATTTCGTGTATATACCTATTATTTAGAGCTGCAAAACAATCGATAGTACTATCGATAGTATCGATAGTTTTATTTTTGGCTGACTATCGATGGTGCGACTATCGACAGCGATACTATCGGAAAATTTTAAAAGCATACTTACTCAACACAGGCTTTTCGCTGCCGGTAAATTTTTGTATGTATTTTCTAATTTGTCTTTAAAAATATTATGTTTGCATTTACTTAATGTAAAATAAGAGCAAGTAAATTACAATAAGAGAATCCAGTGTAAATACATATAAAAGAAATTGGTAATGCTACCCTGATTTTTTTAATGTACTACGAAATACATATATATGCATGCATGTTAAAAAAAATTCGATAGTATCGATAGTTAATTTTAAAACTATCGAAACTATCGATGGTGCGACTATCGATAGTTTTGCAGCTCTACTATTATTTGTCAGTGTGTGTATTCAAAGTATGGGAATTTTTTTCGTTTACTACAGTTTAACTTTAATAAACACATAGTCTTGTTAAAAAAATATTGAAGTTATGTATGAACTTTCAAGAAAATATTTAATAAATGTAAAATATGAGACTACTTTGAACTTCTTGAAAAATAGCAGGTGTTAATTAAAAATAATTTTTCGAAACTAAATAAAAATATGTTAATTAAACACTTACTGCCGTAATCATAAAAAATAATTTAGAATTTTCTTTAAAAAAAAAGAGTTAATTTTCAATTAAGTTTTTTTTATGAACAAGAAGAAATTTTATAATAAAAAAAATGTTTAACAAAATAATATGTATCTCTTTTTAAATATTTTTTGTGGTCCTGAAAAGGACCGATTGTTAAAAATAGTACATTATCGATGTGGTTTTTTGTCTTATATTATCCAATATATTGTTTTGAAATATATTTAACCGCCGAAACCGTACAAAGTACGACCTTGTCTCTTCAAAGCATAGACAACATCCATAGCGGTGACGGTTTTCCTCTTGGCGTGTTCAGTATAGGTGACAGCATCACGGATAACATTTTCCAAAAATACTTTCAAGACACCACGGGTTTCTTCGTAAATCAAACCAGAAATACGTTTCACACCACCACGACGAGCTAAACGTCTAATAGCTGGCTTTGTAATACCTTGGATATTATCACGCAACACTTTACGATGACGTTTAGCGCCACCTTTTCCCAAGCCTTTTCCACCTTTACCACGACCAGTCATTTTTATTCACTTGGTTATTTTTCACTTAAAACACACTTCACAAAGATTCACAAGAACTAATGATTTGTATGAGGGTATCACTCGTATTTATACCAAAATCGAGTTAAATTAGAGGGAGCAAGTGGTATAATGCTGTACTCTTTTTGGTGTGTGCATTTTTTGAGAAAGCAACCACCACAAATTAACAAACACACACATCTCTGTATTTTGCTTGGGCAATTTTTCTATATAAACCGAACAAATTAAAGCTACCTAGACTATTCGTGTGTTAACAGTGATTAAGTGTTTATTAAAAAGTGAAGAAGTGAAGTGAAATGGCTCGTACTAAGCAAACTGCCCGTAAATCGACTGGTGGCAAAGCACCACGTAAACAATTGGCTACGAAGGCTGCTCGTAAAAGTGCGCCAGCTACCGGTGGTGTTAAGAAGCCACATCGTTACCGCCCTGGTACAGTAGCTTTGCGTGAAATTCGTCGTTATCAAAAGAGTACCGAATTGTTGATTCGCAAATTGCCTTTCCAACGTTTAGTTCGTGAAATTGCTCAAGATTTCAAAACCGATTTACGTTTCCAAAGTTCTGCTGTTATGGCTCTTCAAGAAGCCAGTGAAGCTTATTTAGTTGGTCTCTTCGAAGATACAAATTTGTGTGCCATCCATGCTAAGCGTGTTACAATAATGCCAAAGGACATTCAATTGGCCAGACGTATTCGAGGCGAACGAGCTTAAATTTGTTTTGATTGCGAAAGAAAAAATAATTGCACCACCCTGTACAATCATCTCGTGTATACATATGTATTTTCAAAAACAATCGGTCCTTTTCAGGACCACAAATTAATTTTTAAAAAGAGATAGTGCATTTTTTACCTAAATTTTATAAAGAAAGAGCTAACGATTTTTTTTAAATAATTTTTTTTTTATTATTATTCATCTTCATTCAGTTAATCGAACGATTATGATTAAAAAAAAAATGAAATATTTTAAAAACAAACAAGAGACGATGCATTTTTTTTACCTAAATTTAGTAAAGGGTGAGCGAAATTTTTTTTGTTTGTTTTGCTTTTGTTCATATTCGTACAAATATTTTCAAATTGAAAAAAAAAAACATTTTAAAAACAAACAAGATATGTTGCTTTTTTTTACCTAAATTTTATAAAGGAAGAGCGAAAGATTTTTTTTTAATATTTTTTTTTTTATTATTATTATTCATCTTCGTACAGTTAATCGAACGATTGTTTCTTTTTTATTTTGTTCACCTTCGAACAGTTAATCAACAATTGTGTATACAAATAAAAAAAAACATAAAAATATTATAATAAGGAACAATTTTTTTATTCTTACCTAAGAAAAACAGAAAATTCAAATTAATGTTTTGAAATGTATTTATTTTGAAAATAATTTTTTGACTAACTGTATGAAAGAATGCGAGTACATTTTTCTTCTTTTTGTGTTTATCTATGTAAGGAAGGAGTTGAAAGAGAAGAACTCTCTTTTTATATTGATTTTTTTTAAGATATTTAATGTTTTTTTTTTAAATTTATTAAAAGTTTATGAAAACTTGCATAAAACTTTTAAAAATGGTTCTTTTCAGGGCCACAAAATTTATATTAAGGAGATACATTTCGAAACGAACAAATAATTTTTAACATGTTATGAGTAGTCTCTTTTTTATTTTTATTTAAAATATAACTAAAAATAATTAATATTGATGAAAATGATTTTCAAAAAATGTACACAAGGTTTTCTTTTGTACAAACCGATATATGCTGCCTGTTTTTAGAAAATGAGAACAAAATTTCGTATATTGTTGTTGTTTACAAAATAATTTCTCATGTATGTGGCATTTTGACAAAACATCTTAAGACAAATTCAAGAAAATGTTGTTACTGATACAAATTTTCATTAAAAAAACATTTTTGTTTACGTTTTTTAAATTTTGTATTATAAACGAAATTTTTCTTGAATTTAGGTTTTTCTTAATTATATGATAAAAATGATGTTTTCACCGAGTTTTTTTTTAACTTTTTTGCCATCTTATCTCAACTTAAGATGTTTTTTAAAATGCCACAGATATGAAATTTGGCAATAATTTTCTTAAAACAGACAGTAAATTTATTTAAACAAAAAAAATTCTATGGAAGTTCAAAAATTGTGTGATGAAAATTTTCAATAAAATCATTTTCAAAGTCCACTACAAAAATACAAAGCATAAATGAAAAATTTGGTAGCAAATTCATTTGTTGTTCAAAATTTTATTGAAAACTTTATCTGCAATACAGTTGATTTAGAGAAAAATATCAAGATTTTCATTATTATGCTGAAAAAAATGAACTTTTTAATATTTTTTGGTTTTGCCAATAATAATTTATGAGGTTTTTCTATATTTATTTTATAAAAATAATTCAATGTTGAAAATTTTATAATTTTAATTCCCGTAGATGTAAACGCTTATTAAATTAAACAAACATTTATTAAGGAAAATTTTCATTCAAATTGGTTTTATAAATTTAATATATTTTTATGAATACAGGCATAAATATTTAAACTGTTATTAAAAAAAAATATCTAAAAAAAATTTCATACAACCAATTTTATTTAACTGCTACGATATAAGCACTCCATATAAAAAAATCATTATTCCGTATTAATTTTAAGGGTGCCTCTGGCTCATTTAAATTGTCAGCTGCCGCCTCAAAAGAGCCAAAAGCAAAGAAGCCTGCTGCTGAAAAGAAAAAGGCTACTGCTGCCGGTGATAAAAAGAAGAAGGCTGCCGCCAAAAAGGCTACACCAGCTGCAAAGAAACCATCAGCTACCAAAAAGACGGCTGAGAAGAAAAAGGCAGAAAAGGTCAAGGCAAAAACCGCCAAAAAGACTGGTACAGTCAAGGCTAAACCAGCCAAAAAGGCACCAGCCACTAAACCAAAAGCACCCAAAGCCAAGACTGTCGTTGCAGCTAAACCCAAAAAGGCAGCAGCCCCAGCAAAAAAACCAGCTGCTAAGAAGACCGCCGCTAAAAAGTAAATTATTTCCATTTAATAATTACTTTTTTTACTCTTCACGTAAAATTATTTTTCGATATTCGAAAAAGATTTCCTCCGTAATAAAAAGCCCTTTTCAGGGCTACAAAATATTTTCAAAAAGAGATTAGATAACAAACTACATTCGTACATATTTATTTTTTTTTTCGTTATTATTATAAAAATTTTCACAAGTTTTGCTTAGAAATTCTACAAAACTGTACAATTTATCAAATCGATGATCCTTATAATTTCAAAAATCAAACAACAAGCTAAAAAAAAGTTGATAAAAAAAACCCTTAAACAACAACAAATTATGATTGAATTTGTTTTTGAAATATGTTTATTGAACAATGTTCAATTTACGTAATTTATACAATTTTTTTATTTAAAAGATATCAGAGGTAGAAATTTGTTTTAAGAATTAACCAAAATTTATTTTAGCAAAAACAAATCTGTGGCATTTTGACAAAACATCTCAAGTCGAGGTAAGATAGAAAAAAGTTTAAAAAAAAACTCGGTAAAAAATATTTTAATCAAATAAAAACATAAACCACAATTAAAGAAAAATTTTGTTAATAATACAAAATCTTAAAAACGTAAACAAAAATGTTTTTTAATGAAAATTCGTATAATTAACAAAAATTTTTTTCAACTACATATTTAAATTTGACTTAAGATACTGAAATTCAATAAATATTATTATAAATAATATACTGAAAAAGTTTTTGATAACAACATAAAATCTCTTTTTCGAAAAAATTTTGTGGCCCTGAAAAGGGCCTTTGATGTTGAAGAAAAATAAAAAACCATTTGTTGTTGACACAATAAGGAATTAGTAAATTTACTTAGAGCTGGTGTATTTGGTAACAGCTTTAGTACCTTCACTCACAGCGTGCTTAGCCAATTCACCGGGCAACAAAAGACGAACAGCAGTTTGAATTTCCCGACTGGTGATGGTTGAACGCTTGTTGTAGTGAGCCAAACGGGATGCTTCGGCGGCAATACGTTCAAAAATATCATTAACAAAACTGTTCATGATACTCATGGCCTTTGAAGAAATACCAGTATCGGGATGTACTTGCTTCAACACTTTGTAAATATAGATGGCGTAACTTTCCTTGCGTTTACGCTTTCTGCCCTTGTCACTTTTTGTAATATTCTTCTGTGCCTTACCGGCTTTCTTTGCTGCTTTACCACTGGCTTTAGGAGGCATTTTTCACTTTAAGATTCACAAACACTATTTTAACACTGTTCACAAACTGTAGCGTTTTGGGGAAAAGTGTGCGCTTTATATACCTTTTTTATAGCACACAACTAATCATCGTTTCTTCTTCGGCTGTGTGCACACAAGCCACCCCTTGTGTAAACGCTAGTGTGCATAGAAAGTATAAATAGACACGATTAAATCCGAAATTTCATCAGTTTGTGCTAACAGTGCTCTAGTGAAGTGTTATATTAAAACTAAAAAATAAAAAAAGTGAAAAATGTCTGGTCGTGGTAAAGGTGGCAAAGTTAAGGGCAAGGCAAAGTCCCGTTCAAACCGTGCTGGTTTACAATTTCCCGTCGGTCGTATTCATCGTTTGTTGCGTAAAGGCAATTATGCTGAACGTGTTGGTGCCGGCGCTCCTGTATATTTAGCTGCTGTTATGGAATATTTGGCAGCTGAAGTTCTCGAATTGGCTGGTAATGCTGCTCGTGATAACAAAAAGACAAGAATTATTCCCCGTCATTTGCAATTGGCCATCCGTAATGACGAAGAATTGAACAAATTATTGTCTGGCGTAACAATTGCTCAAGGTGGTGTTTTGCCAAACATTCAAGCTGTACTTTTACCCAAGAAGACAGAAAAGAAGGCCTAAACTAAATTATTATTCTTAGTTCCTGTAAATATTGCGTACAGACCATCGTATTCTTTTAAACCCAAACGTCCTTTTCAGGACGACAAATTTTAGTTAAAAAAGAGAAAAAACACATTTCAAATCATCAACTTTATTTTTAAATTTAAAAAATATTTCATTAAATATTCTTTAAAATTGTACATTATTTTTTATACATACTTTGACCAACAAAAGGGAATATTAACAAAACGTTTTTAACAAACGAAATTAGTTGCAATAAAAGCAAACTTTGTAGTCTTTTAACAAGATTTCTTAAAAATTTACTAAATTTCCATTTCATACTATTGATAAACTGAAATTTATTGTTGTTTATTTTATTGTCTTTTATTTATGAAACATCTGCCTTACAAAATCATCCCTTTTTCGTTTTCTTGACAAACAAAAACCATTTGCTTAGGCACACACAAACAAAAAATCTTTTACCTGAATTAGTATGTTGTTGTTGTTTCTTATGTCGGATATAATTTGATTAGTCGTGTGTTAACGACGAACAATTTCGTGTATATACCTATTATTTAGAGCTGCAAAACAATCGATAGTACTATCGATAGTATCGATAGTTTTATTTTTGGCTGACTATCGATGGTGCGACTATCGACAGCGATACTATCGGAAAATTTTAAAAGCATACTTACTCAACACAGGCTTTTCGCTGCCGGTAAATTTTTGTATGTATTTTCTAATTTGTCTTTAAAAATATTATGTTTGCATTTACTTAATGTAAAATAAGAGCAAGTAAATTACAATAAGAGAATCCAGTGTAAATACATATAAAAGAAATTGGTAATGCTACCCTGATTTTTTTAATGTACTACGAAATACATATATATGCATGCATGTTAAAAAAAATTCGATAGTATCGATAGTTAATTTTAAAACTATCGAAACTATCGATGGTGCGACTATCGATAGTTTTGCAGCTCTACTATTATTTGTCAGTGTGTGTATTCAAAGTATGGGAATTTTTTTCGTTTACTACAGTTTAACTTTAATAAACACATAGTCTTGTTAAAAAAATATTGAAGTTATGTATGAACTTTCAAGAAAATATTTAATAAATGTAAAATATGAGACTACTTTGAACTTCTTGAAAAATAGCAGGTGTTAATTAAAAATAATTTTTCGAAACTAAATAAAAATATGTTAATTAAACACTTACTGCCGTAATCATAAAAAATAATTTAGAATTTTCTTTAAAAAAAAAGAGTTAATTTTCAATTAAGTTTTTTTTATGAACAAGAAGAAATTTTATAATAAAAAAAATGTTTAACAAAATAATATGTATCTCTTTTTAAATATTTTTTGTGGTCCTGAAAAGGACCGATTGTTAAAAATAGTACATTATCGATGTGGTTTTTTGTCTTATATTATCCAATATATTGTTTTGAAATATATTTAACCGCCGAAACCGTACAAAGTACGACCTTGTCTCTTCAAAGCATAGACAACATCCATAGCGGTGACGGTTTTCCTCTTGGCGTGTTCAGTATAGGTGACAGCATCACGGATAACATTTTCCAAAAATACTTTCAAGACACCACGGGTTTCTTCGTAAATCAAACCAGAAATACGTTTCACACCACCACGACGAGCTAAACGTCTAATAGCTGGCTTTGTAATACCTTGGATATTATCACGCAACACTTTACGATGACGTTTAGCGCCACCTTTTCCCAAGCCTTTTCCACCTTTACCACGACCAGTCATTTTTATTCACTTGGTTATTTTTCACTTAAAACACACTTCACAAAGATTCACAAGAACTAATGATTTGTATGAGGGTATCACTCGTATTTATACCAAAATCGAGTTAAATTAGAGGGAGCAAGTGGTATAATGCTGTACTCTTTTTGGTGTGTGCATTTTTTGAGAAAGCAACCACCACAAATTAACAAACACACACATCTCTGTATTTTGCTTGGGCAATTTTTCTATATAAACCGAACAAATTAAAGCTACCTAGACTATTCGTGTGTTAACAGTGATTAAGTGTTTATTAAAAAGTGAAGAAGTGAAGTGAAATGGCTCGTACTAAGCAAACTGCCCGTAAATCGACTGGTGGCAAAGCACCACGTAAACAATTGGCTACGAAGGCTGCTCGTAAAAGTGCGCCAGCTACCGGTGGTGTTAAGAAGCCACATCGTTACCGCCCTGGTACAGTAGCTTTGCGTGAAATTCGTCGTTATCAAAAGAGTACCGAATTGTTGATTCGCAAATTGCCTTTCCAACGTTTAGTTCGTGAAATTGCTCAAGATTTCAAAACCGATTTACGTTTCCAAAGTTCTGCTGTTATGGCTCTTCAAGAAGCCAGTGAAGCTTATTTAGTTGGTCTCTTCGAAGATACAAATTTGTGTGCCATCCATGCTAAGCGTGTTACAATAATGCCAAAGGACATTCAATTGGCCAGACGTATTCGAGGCGAACGAGCTTAAATTTGTTTTGATTGCGAAAGAAAAAATAATTGCACCACCCTGTACAATCATCTCGTGTATACATATGTATTTTCAAAAACAATCGGTCCTTTTCAGGACCACAAATTAATTTTTAAAAAGAGATAGTGCATTTTTTACCTAAATTTTATAAAGAAAGAGCTAACGATTTTTTTTAAATAATTTTTTTTTTATTATTATTCATCTTCATTCAGTTAATCGAACGATTATGATTAAAAAAAAAATGAAATATTTTAAAAACAAACAAGAGACGATGCATTTTTTTTACCTAAATTTAGTAAAGGGTGAGCGAAATTTTTTTTGTTTGTTTTGCTTTTGTTCATATTCGTACAAATATTTTCAAATTGAAAAAAAAAACATTTTAAAAACAAACAAGATATGTTGCTTTTTTTTACCTAAATTTTATAAAGGAAGAGCGAAAGATTTTTTTTTAATATTTTTTTTTTTATTATTATTATTCATCTTCGTACAGTTAATCGAACGATTGTTTCTTTTTTATTTTGTTCACCTTCGAACAGTTAATCAACAATTGTGTATACAAATAAAAAAAAACATAAAAATATTATAATAAGGAACAATTTTTTTATTCTTACCTAAGAAAAACAGAAAATTCAAATTAATGTTTTGAAATGTATTTATTTTGAAAATAATTTTTTGACTAACTGTATGAAAGAATGCGAGTACATTTTTCTTCTTTTTGTGTTTATCTATGTAAGGAAGGAGTTGAAAGAGAAGAACTCTCTTTTTATATTGATTTTTTTTAAGATATTTAATGTTTTTTTTTTAAATTTATTAAAAGTTTATGAAAACTTGCATAAAACTTTTAAAAATGGTTCTTTTCAGGGCCACAAAATTTATATTAAGGAGATACATTTAGAAACGAACAAATAATTTTTAACATGTTATGAGTAGTCTCTTTTTTATTTTTATTTAAAATATAACTAAAAATAATTAATATTGATGAAAATGATTTTCAAAAAATGTACACAAGGTTTTCTTTTGTACAAACCGATATATGCTGCCTGTTTTTAGAAAATGAGAACAAAATTTCGTATATTGTTGTTGTTTACAAAATAATTTCTCATGTATGTGGCATTTTGACAAAACATCTTAAGACAAATTCAAGAAAATGTTGTTACTGATACAAATTTTCATTAAAAAAACATTTTTGTTTACGTTTTTTAAATTTTGTATTATAAACGAAATTTTTCTTGAATTTAGGTTTTTCTTAATTATATGATAAAAATGATGTTTTCACCGAGTTTTTTTTTAACTTTTTTGCCATCTTATCTCAACTTAAGATGTTTTTTAAAATGCCACAGATATGAAATTTGGCAATAATTTTCTTAAAACAGACAGTAAATTTATTTAAACAAAAAAAATTCTATGGAAGTTCAAAAATTGTGTGATGAAAATTTTCAATAAAATCATTTTCAAAGTCCACTACAAAAATACAAAGCATAAATGAAAAATTTGGTAGCAAATTCATTTGTTGTTCAAAATTTTATTGAAAACTTTATCTGCAATACAGTTGATTTAGAGAAAAATATCAAGATTTTCATTATTATGCTGAAAAAAATGAACTTTTTAATATTTTTTGGTTTTGCCAATAATAATTTATGAGGTTTTTCTATATTTATTTTATAAAAATAATTCAATGTTGAAAATTTTATAATTTTAATTCCCGTAGATGTAAACGCTTATTAAATTAAACAAACATTTATTAAGGAAAATTTTCATTCAAATTGGTTTTATAAATTTAATATATTTTTATGAATACAGGCATAAATATTTAAACTGTTATTAAAAAAAAATATCTAAAAAAAATTTCATACAACCAATTTTATTTAACTGCTACGATATAAGCACTCCATATAAAAAAATCATTATTCCGTATTAATTTTTAAAGAAAAAATCTACAATGCATAACGAAAAGTGTGAAACGAAGTAAATATTATTGGTTATGTAGATCAAATTTTGTAAATATATTTTATGAATAATAAATAAATCCTTTTCAAAAAAATTTATACAAGATTTTCTTTTGTACAAAACGATATTAAATTTATTTAAGCAAAAATTATTTTTATTCATGTTCAAAAATCGTGTGATGAAAATTTTCTAAAGATTAAAATACGATAAAATAATTCTAAAAGTCAGCTCCAAAAATACTAATGTTGAATATAAACAGTGTATATATTTCCACCAATACGTTGTTTGGTATCACATTATTAAAAACAAAACAAAAACTTTCCATAGTTCATTTTCATCTCACATTTGTTTCGTTAATATTTTGCTTGAGCAAATATGTAATGGAAATGAGGAAAAATTTCCATTGTTGCTTAAAAAAGGTTTAGATTTTTGTAATTTTTAATACTTTTGGTAAAATATGCTTTAGTATCTACTTTAAATTGCAAAATTTTCATAAAAAATTGATATTTGTTTATTTTTCATATAATAGGATAAGCGAATATGCCAATGGAAATTTTGCCAATATGAGAAATTTTCGTTGTCATAGAGTAAATTTTAAAATAATTTTTAAAAATCGAAAAATGTATAAGACTTGAATTTTTTTTATTCTGCATTAAGAAAACATATAAGAGTTTCATATAAAATAGTTTCTTTAAGAATTTTTCTTAAATTTATTATAAAATTTTGGAATTTTGTTAATAAATTGTTAGAAAATTTTTTGAATCTTGCCAAGAAAATGCCCATAAATTTATCCGTTATTGAGAAAAAAATATTTTTTAAATTTCCATATATTCTTCGATATCTAGGCTAAGAACTGGTAAGAAAAAATTTTAAAATTTTTTAAAAACCTTGAAGAAAAATTTAAAATTATGAAAAAACTTTTGTTAAAATTTATACACGCTCGCACTAAAAATTTAACAATCTTCTTACGTTGACTACTATGAACTTCTCATAGGTAGCATGTAAGAAAATTTCATGTCGTACAAAGTACTATTGTGTTTACCAAATAAAAAGTGTTTTTTCAAGTGATTTAAAAGAAAAAGGAATAAAGAACAAACATGTCTGATTCTGCTGTTGTTGAAACCACCGCTTCTCCAGTTGCTGCTGCTCCAGCTGCCGAAAAAAAAGCAAAGAAAGCTGCAGCCACCAAGGCCAAAAAACCATCCAGTGCTCCCACCCATCCACCAACCCAACAAATGGTTGATGCTGCTATCAAAACATTAAAGGAACGTGGTGGTTCATCTTTGCCGGCCATTAAGAAATATCTTACCAGCACCTACAAGGTAGATGCTCAAAAATTGGCTCCTTTCATCAAGAAATATTTAAAGAGTGCCGTAACTAGTGGAAAATTAATTCAAACTAAAGGTAAGGGTGCCTCTGGCTCATTTAAATTGTCAGCTGCCGCCTCAAAAGAGCCAAAAGCAAAGAAGCCTGCTGCTGAAAAGAAAAAGGCTGCTGCTGCCGGTGATAAAAAGAAGAAGGCTGCCGCTGCCGCCAAAAAGGCTACACCAGCTGCAAAGAAGCCATCAGCTACCAAAAAGACGGCTGAGAAGAAAAAGGCAGAAAAGGTCAAGGCAAAAACCGCCAAAAAGACTGGTACAGTCAAGGCTAAACCAGCCAAAAAGGCACCAGCCACTAAACCAAAAGCACCCAAAGCCAAGACTGTCGTTGCAGCTAAACCCAAAAAGGCAGCAGCCCCAGCAAAAAAACCAGCTGCTAAGAAGACCGCCGCTAAAAAGTAAATTATTTCCATTTAATAATTACTTTTTTTACTCTTCACGTAAAATTATTTTTCGATATTCGAAAAAGATTTCCTCCGTAATAAAAAGCCCTTTTCAGGGCTACAAAATATTTTCAAAAAGAGATTAGATAACAAACTACATTCGTACATATTTATTTTTTTTTTCATTATTATTATAAAAATTTTCACAAGTTTTGCTTAGAAATTCTACAAAACTGTACAATTTATCAAATCGATGATCCTTATAATTTCAAAAATCAAACAACAAGCTAAAAAAAAGTTGATAAAAAAAACCCTAAACAACAACAAATTATGATTGAATTTGTTTTTGAAATATGTTTATTGAACAATGTTCAATTTACGTAATTTATACAATTTTTTTATTTAAAAGATATCAGAGGTAGAAATTTGTTTTAAGAATTAACCAAAATTTATTTTAGCAAAAACAAATCTGTGGCATTTTGACAAAACATCTCAAGTCGCGGTAAGATAGAAAAAAGTTTAAAAAAAAACTCGGTAAAAAATATTTTAATCAAATAAAAACATAAACCACAATTAAAGAAAAATTTTGTTAATAATACAAAATCTTAAAAACGTAAACAAAAATGTTTTTTAATGAAAATTCGTATAATTAACAAAAATTTTTTTCAACTACATATTTAAATTTGACTTAAGATACTGAAATTCAATAAATATTATTATAAATAATATACTGATAAAGTTTTTGATAACAACATAAAATCTCTTTTTCGAAAAAATTTTGTGGCCCTGAAAAGGGCCTTTGATGTTGAAGAAAAATAAAAAACCATTTGTTGTTGACACAATAAGGAATTAGTAAATTTACTTAGAGCTGGTGTATTTGGTAACAGCTTTAGTACCTTCACTCACAGCGTGCTTAGCCAATTCACCGGGCAACAAAAGACGAACAGCAGTTTGAATTTCCCGACTGGTGATGGTTGAACGCTTATTGTAGTGAGCCAAACGGGATGCTTCGGCGGCAATACGTTCAAAAATATCATTAACAAAACTGTTCATGATACTCATGGCCTTTGAAGAAATACCAGTATCGGGATGTACTTGCTTCAACACTTTGTAAATATAGATGGCGTAACTTTCCTTGCGTTTACGCTTTCTGCCCTTGTCACTTTTTGTAATATTCTTCTGTGCCTTTCCGGCTTTCTTTGCTGCTTTACCACTGGCTTTAGGAGGCATTTTTCACTTTAAGATTCACAAACACTATTTTAACACTGTTCACAAACTGTAGCGTTTTGGGGAAAAGTGTGCGCTTTATATACCTTTTTTATAGCACACAACTAATCATCGTTTCTTCTTCGGCTGTGTGCACACAAGCCACCCCTTGTGTAAACGCTAGTGTGCATAGAAAGTATAAATAGACACGATTAAATCCGAAATTTCATCAGTTTGTGCTAACAGTGCTCTAGTGAAGTGTTATATTAAAACTAAAAAATAAAAAAAGTGAAAAATGTCTGGTCGTGGTAAAGGTGGCAAAGTTAAGGGCAAGGCAAAGTCCCGTTCAAACCGTGCTGGTTTACAATTTCCCGTCGGTCGTATTCATCGTTTGTTGCGTAAAGGCAATTATGCTGAACGTGTTGGTGCCGGCGCTCCTGTATATTTAGCTGCTGTTATGGAATATTTGGCAGCTGAAGTTCTCGAATTGGCTGGTAATGCTGCTCGTGATAACAAAAAGACAAGAATTATTCCCCGTCATTTGCAATTGGCCATCCGTAATGACGAAGAATTGAACAAATTATTGTCTGGCGTAACAATTGCTCAAGGTGGTGTTTTGCCAAACATTCAAGCTGTACTTTTACCCAAGAAGACAGAAAAGAAGGCCTAAACTAAATTATTATTCTTAGTTCCTGTAAATATTGCGTACAGACCATCGTATTCTTTTAAACCCAAACGTCCTTTTCAGGACGACAAATTTTAGTTAAAAAAGAGAAAAAACACATTTCAAATCATCAACTTTATTTTTAAATTTAAAAAATATTTCATTAAATATTCTTTAAAATTGTACATTATTTTTTATACATACTTTGACCAACAAAAGGGAATATTAACAAAACGTTTTTAACAAACGAAATTAGTTGCAATAAAAGCAAACTATGTAGTCTTTTAACAAGATTTCTTAAAAATTTACTAAATTTCCATTTCATACTATTGATAAACTGAAATTTATTGTTGTTTATTTTATTGTCTTTTATTTATGAAACATCTGCCTTACAAAATCATCCCTTTTTCGTTTTCTTGACAAACAAACACCATTTGCTTAGGCACACACAAACAAAAAATCTTTTACCTGAATTAGTATGTTGTTGTTGTTTCTTATGTCGGATATAATTTGATTAGTCGTGTGTTAACGACGAACAATTTCGTGTATATACCTATTATTTGTCAGTGTGTGTATTCAAAGTATGGGAATTTTTTTCGTTTACTACAGTTTAACTTTAATAAACACATAGTCTTGTTAAAAAAAATATTGAAGTTATGTATGAACTTTCAAGAAAATATTTAATAAATGTAAAATATGAGACTACTTTGAACTTCTTGAAAAATAGCTGGTGTTAATTAAAAATAATTTTTCAAAAACTAAATAAAAATATGTTAATTAAACACTTACTGCCGTAATCATAAAAAATAATTTAGAATTTTCTTTAAAAAAGAGTCAATTTTCAATTAAGTTTTTTTTATGAACAAGAAGAAATTTTATAATAAAAAAAATGTTTAACAAAATAATATGTATCTCTTTTTAAATATTTTTTGTGGTCCTGAAAAGGACCGATTGTTGAAAATAGTACATTATCGATGTGGTTTTTTGTCTTATATTATCCAATATATTGTTTTGAAATATATTTAACCGCCGAAACCGTACAAAGTACGACCTTGTCTCTTCAAAGCATAGACAACATCCATAGCAGTGACGGTTTTCCTCTTGGCGTGTTCAGTATAGGTGACAGCATCACGGATAACATTTTCCAAAAATACTTTTAAGACACCACGGGTTTCTTCGTAAATCAAACCAGAAATACGTTTCACACCACCACGACGAGCTAAACGTCTAATAGCTGGCTTTGTAATACCTTGGATATTATCACGCAACACTTTACGATGACGTTTAGCGCCACCTTTTCCCAAGCCTTTTCCACCTTTACCACGACCAGTCATTTTTATTCACTTGGTTATTTTTCACTTAAAACACACTTCACAAAGATTCACAAGAACTAATGATTTGTATGAGGGTATCACTCGTATTTATACCAAAATCGAGTTAAATTAGAGGGAGCAAGTGGTATAATGCTGTACTCTTTTTGGTGTGTGCATTTTTTGAGAAAGCAACCACCACAAATTAACAAACACACACATCTCTGTATTTTGCTTGGGCAATTTTTCTATATAAGCCGAACATATTGAGGCTACCAAGACTAGACTGATCATTCATTGGTGAAGTGTTTGTGAGGTGAAAACAACTAAAGCGGAAAGTGCTTATTATAACAAAGTGGAAAAAGTGTTTAATAAATAAATAAACATAAATATTGTAAAATAAAACTTTAAACTTGTGGTCTTATGGAATAATGAAATTCGCATAGGAGGCAAGAAAAATAATAAAAGTGATAGGACACTGAAGATTGTTATTGATAATCTTAAATTAACTTTAAAAGAGTAAATAAACTTAATTTTGTGCTGATTAGTGGGTAAATTTCGATTATTCTGCATAAAGACAGATAGATACTACCCATAAATAAAGATATCTTAAAATAAAGTTAAAAAGACTAATAAATAAATAATAAAACTTGATATTGGGCCTAAAGAGGGCATGAAAAATTAGATGAAAAAGTGTTCTGCAATGGAAGAAGAAGAAGAAGATTGCTCCAGTACCTCAAAAAAGAGGAAGGAACAAACCGAAACGGACGTGCTGAAAGAAGAAATTACTGATTATAAAAAGAAGTTGCAAGAGTTGAGTGGTTTAAATTTGAAACTTAATAATAAACTGTCTCAAATTGAAAAGGAATCTGAGTTTAAAATTAATTACCTTATAAAGGAAAACGACGATTTAAATGTAAAGTTGGAGGGTTTAATTAAAAAAATCGAAGACAAGAAAAAAGAAGAAGAAGACAAAAAAAAGAAGAAGAAGAAGAAGAAGAAGAAAGCCATGAATCAACTGATGATGATGATGATGATATGCAGTCAGATGCTGAAGAATTAGTTGCAAGCAAGCAGCCTGAAGCAGGTATTAGCCAAGAGAGGGGAGCAGTAAAGGCCAGCCATTCTGGTAATGCTGGAAAAAATGCCAAGAAAAATGAAGAGTTGAAGGTGAAGAAGGACAAAGTTGCGGCGAAGGCAATAGGCAACAACCCATCACCAGCATCACAAAAGGGAAAAGGACGTAAGTCTGTTCCTATTATTACTACATATAGTATTAATATAAAAAATATAATGAGTGGTATTGATAATTTATTAGGACATAAGAATTATACGATTAAAATATTGGGTAAAAATGTGAGTAACATAGGGGTCTGCACATTAGAGGATTTTGAAAGGGTCAAGCGCTTTCTGGATGAACAGAAAGTGGAATTTTATACATATACACCAAAGGGCCAACGGCCATTTACGATGGTGATTGAGGGACTACCGGACTCTTTTGAGTCATCGGAGATAATTGAGTACCTGGGCGGTCTTCAGGTTAATTTGAATATTTTGACCATGTCCAAGCTGGGACGTGATAAGTGGGTTGTTAGGATGGCAAGGGACTCTGATATTGTGAAGTTTTACGATATTAGGTATATATTACGCTGCAAGGTCAGCATTAGGAAATTCGTTAGGAGCGGTGTGACGCAGTGTTTTAATTGCCAGCGCTTTGGCCATGTGTCTTCCAACTGCCGAATGCCTTATAGATGTGTGAAGTGTGGGGGGTCTCACGAGCCAGGCGCTTGTAAGATTCCTTCTCGGGGTGAGAACACGGATGAGACCTTTTTTACTGATCCTGTGACTGGGCAGGTAACTAGGAGAGTGGGTTTGCCGGTGAGGTGCATTAACTGTGGGGTTGAGGGACATGTGGCTAGCTCAAGGGAGTGCCCACGTAGGATGGAACTTGTGAGTAAACTTGCATCGAAAAGGGCGTCGGGAAGAGGGGCTCGCGAATTCAATTCTGTTGAGAGTAGGGTTAGAACTGGGGTCTCATACGCAGCGGCTGCTGGTGCGGCTGTAGTTGGCGATAGACCATCTGCCCGCACTGTGTCCTCTGGTCCGGCGAATTCTGGGGTGTCAATGGGTATGGCGATGGGTCAGTTTGACCTGATTGAGAAGGACTGTAGACGGTTCTTTGGAGGTGGTATACTTCAATGTTTGGGTAAGATTGGTGGTTTTGCGAAGCAGTATCGGGAACTTGGTAGTGATGAGGACAGATCGCGTGCTCTGCTTGGTTTGCTAATCACACTTAAACATGATGGATAATACGCTGAAATCTATATTTGTTAATGCCAATTCAATTGTTTCTAAACATAGGAGACACTATTTGAATTTGTTTCTATTGAAACACAAACCGGACATATTATTGTTGGCTGAGACCAGGCTTGGTCCTCAGCATAGACTGGGTTTTACGGGGTACTCGATATTTAGACGTGACAGGAGGAACGGGCGTGGTGGTGGTACGGCGGTTCTGGTTAGGGATACTTATTGTGTTGAGGAGATTGTCATCGATACGGGTATAATTGAGAGTACTGCTGTGAGGATACGGAGGGTAAACGCTGGTGACATTATTGCGGTCTCAATGTATTTGAGGCCGGGTGATATTTTTCAGTGTGAATTCTTTGACGCTATTCAGGGACTTGCTAGGAGTTCCTGTATGGTAATTGGGGCTGACCTTAATGCTAGACACCCGTGTTGGGGTGATCCCTATACGAATGTAAGTGGCCGCAACCTGTGCGATTTCCTGATGACTAATCCTGACTTGGATATTCGCCGGACTGATGGGCCGACGCGGATCAATCCGGTATTATCTTCTTACATAGACTTAATTATGACGACGGTTGAAATAACTTCATCGGATGGGGGTAGTCTGCGGACGTTGGACTATGAATCTGACCATAGGGCGGTGGAGTTCGTCTTCCGTACTGGTGATTTGGTGTCTGGTGAACGCGTGGTTCGATACGACTACGACCGGATTGATGTGCGGAAGTTTAGGACAAGATTATCGGGGAATCTTTCAGGGAGTGGATTGCCACTTGATGGGAACGCCACGACGGAAGAGATTGATGAGTGCGTGGAGTCTATGGAAGTGGCCTTTCGCGATGCCATTGACCATTCGATCCCGAGAATGGTTTTGAGGAGTAGGGGGATGCTAAAACTCCCAGCGAATATACTTGGCTTTATTGGCCACAAGAAGAGACTTCGACGTACGCTTCAGAGATGTGGTGATCCGGGGAGGTGCAATATTTTAAGGGCCGAGGTGCGCAATATTGACAGGATTATTCAGGGTGCTGTTGCTGTTTTTGAACGTGACCAATGGGCTGAGTTCTTGGGTAGGATACGGGTCGACAACAGGACATTTAGGAGGGTGAAATCTGCGGCGGGCATTGGTTCTCGCCCTGTGGTTCGGGGGTTAAAGGGGCCGGCTGGTGCTACTGTGACGGATGAAATTGGGAAGGCGGATCTGCTCTCGCGATCCTTTTTTCGGGTGCAGGGAACGGGACGGAATGCGAACGTATTTCGGACTACTGTGGGGGACGTTGTGTCGTCGCTGGACAGGACGACACCTTTGACAACATTTGGCGTGGAATATCGTGCTGATGGGGGTATGAATTTCACTGACGGGGACCATGCTGGACTGGGGTTTGTCAGCCCTGCGTCGGTAGGGGAGGCGTTGAAAAGGAGATCTAATAAGAGATCTAGTGGCATCGATGGTGTGCCTGACTTCGTGCTGAGGAAGACTGACGCTGTTGCTTGGGAATATTTGTCGGTGCTTTTTAATCACTGTTTTAATGTTGGCTATTTTCCAAGGGCTTGGAGGATGGCACTGGTCATACCCATTTATAAAACTGGGACTGATGCTAAGGACCCTGGGAACTACCGACCAATTTCGCTCTTATCGTCCTTTGGCAAGCTATTTGAATATTTTATTCTATCTGGGATGAACAGGGTAATCGAGGATAATTGTGTTTTGAAGGACTTTCAATTTGGATTCCGGAGTGGCCTTTCCACCTCCCATGCACTGATGGTTCTGACGGACTTTGTGTCAAGGGGCTTGAATAATAGATGCCCCACGATGGCAGTGAGCTTGGATTTTGCTAAAGCTTTTGATACAGTCTGGCAGGACGGTATAGTATACAAGATGATGAGCATGGGGTTTGGGACTACCATATGCCGGATGATTGCCAGCTTCTTTGAGGACCGAAGGTTTAGGGTGCGAGTGGGGGATGCTATCTCTGACGAGGGCCCTATTTCGGCAGGTGTGCCGCAGGGTTCATTGCTTGGCCCGGTGTTGTACAACATATTTATTTCTGACATCCCGCAGCCGCCTAGGGGCGATCTGCTTTTGGTGTACGCGGACGATATACTTGTGGCTTCTTCGGGTGCCGGGGCGACGGCTGTTAATAACCGTCTTAACGTTTACTTGGGGGAACTGGGGGAATATTTTTCCAAATGGGGCCTTAATTTGAACCTGGGTAAAACGGTGGCTATGATGTTTAAGGGGAGGCGCAAGTACATCTTTCCGAACTGTAGGAAGTTTGTTCCTTGTTTGACAATACATGGGCGTATGATAGGGACCTCAGACCGTATGAGGTACCTGGGTGTTGTCTTCCACGAGAATTTTGAATTCTATCGCCACATTGACGATGTAATTGGGAGGACTAAGAGAATATACTCTGCGTATCAGGGTATTTTGCGGCGAAAGGGGGGTCTTGATCGGAAGATTAGACTGCTTTTGTATCGTCAGGTAATAAGGCCTCTCATGGCCTATGCCTTTCCGGCTTGGTTTGGAATCTCTTCATCCCAGATGGAGAGGCTTAGGGTATGGGAACGTAGGGTCTTGGTTGCCTGTCTGGGATTGAGACCTCGGTTGGGACCTGATGGAGTGGTCCGTAGGCCTTCGTGTAGGTCTATCTATGGGGCAACTGATTTCGGTAGGATTGACGTGTTTGCCATTGGTAACGCCATTAGATTTTTGGAAAAGGCGCGTTCTTTAGAGAACGTTTTGATCAGGCAATGCTTTGACAATATTCGGGACCTTGAGACCGTCCAGAGCTCAAGGTATCTTTCTCCGGTAGATTTGTTAACCCTTTTGGAGGCTGGCCTCCTCTTTGATAATGCAGACCTTCTATTTTACCACAGGAGGATAAATACTCTTAATATCACTGATACAGTATATATTACTGATCAATAGTCTTCTTTTGTATATATATTTTTATTCCTATCTTTAATTTTTAGAACTGTAGCTTGTAAGTTTTGTCTGTTTTAGTTTCTTTTTGTAGTTTTAAGTTTTGTTTTTAGTTTGTAGAAGAAAAAAATTAAAATGACTCCTTTTTTATCCTTTTTTGTGGAATAAACTGAAAATGTTAAAAGAATTTGTAATGGATGTGGCAAAGCTACATAAATGTATTATTTTGAAAGTCCTTGAAAAATACTTAGTATGTAAGGAATAGACTAAGGAAAACAAATAGTATTAAGGCTAGAAAGTAGTTTTGATTTAATGTAAACAATAATATGGATAAATAAAATGAATTGAATTGAATTGGCTACCAAGACTATTCGTGTGTTAACAGTGATTAAGTGTTTATTAAAAAGTGAAAAAGTGAAGTGAAATGGCTCGTACTAAGCAAACTGCCCGTAAATCGACTGGTGGCAAAGCACCACGTAAACAATTGGCTACGAAGGCTGCTCGTAAAAGTGCGCCAGCTACCGGTGGTGTTAAGAAGCCACATCGTTACCGCCCTGGTACAGTAGCTTTGCGTGAAATTCGTCGTTATCAAAAGAGTACCGAATTGTTGATTCGCAAATTGCCTTTCCAACGTTTAGTTCGTGAAATTGCTCAAGATTTCAAAACCGATTTACGTTTCCAAAGTTCTGCTGTTATGGCTCTTCAAGAAGCCAGTGAAGCTTATTTAGTTGGTCTCTTCGAAGATACAAATTTGTGTGCCATCCATGCTAAGCGTGTTACAATAATGCCAAAGGACATTCAATTGGCCAGACGTATTCGAGGCGAACGTGCTTAAATTTGTTTTGATTGAGAAAGAAAAAATAATTGCACCACCCTGTACAATCATCTCGTGTATACATATGTATTTTCAAAAACAATCGGTCCTTTTCAGGACCACAAATTAATTTTTAAAAAGAGATAGTGCATTTTTTACCTAAATTTTATAAAGAAAGAGCTAACGATTTTTTTTAAATAATTTTTTTTTTATTATTATTCATCTTCATTCAGTTAATCGAACGATTATGATTAAAAAAAAAATGAAATATTTTAAAAACAAACAAGAGACGATGCATTTTTTTTACCTAAATTTAGTAAAGGGTGAGCGAAATTTTTTTTGTTTGTTTTGCTTTTGTTCATATTCGTACAAATATTTTCAAATTGAAAAAAAAAAACATTTTAAAAACAAACAAGATATGTTGCTTTTTTTTACCTAAATTTTATAAAGGAAGAGCGAAAGATTTTTTTTTAATATTTTTTTTTTTATTATTATTATTCATCTTCGTACAGTTAATCGAACGATTGTTTCTTTTTTATTTTGTTCACCTTCGAACAGTTAATCAACAATTGTGTATACAAATAAAAAAAAACATAAAAATATTATAATAAGGAACAATTTTTTTATTCTTACCTAAGAAAAACAGAAAATTCAAATTAATGTTTTGAAATGTATTTATTTTGAAAATAATTTTTTGACTAACTGTATGAAAGAATGCGAGTACATTTTTCTTCTTTTTGTGTTTATCTATGTAAGGAAGGAGTTGAAAGAGAAGAACTCTCTTTTTATATTGATTTTTTTTAAGATATTTAATGTTTTTTTTTTAAATTTATTAAAAGTTTATGAAAACTTGCATAAAACTTTTAAAAATGGTTCTTTTCAGGGCCACAAAATTTATATTAAGGAGATACATTTCGAAACGAACAAATAATTTTTAACATGTTATGAGTAGTCTCTTTTTTATTTTTATTTAAAATATAACTAAAAATAATTAATATTGATGAAAATGATTTTCAAAAAATGTACACAAGGTTTTCTTTTGTACAAACCGATATATGCTGCCTGTTTTTAGAAAATGAGAACAAAATTTCGTATATTGTTGTTGTTTACAAAATAATTTCTCATGTATGTGGCATTTTGACAAAACATCTTAAGACAAATTCAAGAAAATGTTGTTACTGATACAAATTTTCATTAAAAAAACATTTTTGTTTACGTTTTTTAAATTTTGTATTATAAACGAAATTTTTCTTGAATTTAGGTTTTTCTTAATTATATGATAAAAATGATGTTTTCACCGAGTTTTTTTTTAACTTTTTTGCCATCTTATCTCAACTTAAGATGTTTTTTAAAATGCCACAGATATGAAATTTGGCAATAATTTTCTTAAAACAGACAGTAAATTTATTTAAACAAAAAAAATTCTATGGAAGTTCAAAAATTGTGTGATGAAAATTTTCAATAAAATCATTTTCAAAGTCCACTACAAAAATACAAAGCATAAATGAAAAATTTGGTAGCAAATTCATTTGTTGTTCAAAATTTTATTGAAAACTTTATCTGCAATACAGTTGATTTAGAGAAAAATATCAAGATTTTCATTATTATGCTGAAAAAAATGAACTTTTTAATATTTTTTGGTTTTGCCAATAATAATTTATGAGGTTTTTCTATATTTATTTTATAAAAATAATTCAATGTTGAAAATTTTATAATTTTAATTCCCGTAGATGTAAACGCTTATTAAATTAAACAAACATTTATTAAGGAAAATTTTCATTCAAATTGGTTTTATAAATTTAATATATTTTTATGAATACAGGCATAAATATTTAAACTGTTATTAAAAAAAAATATCTAAAAAAAATTTCATACAACCAATTTTATTTAACTGCTACGATATAAGCACTCCATATAAAAAAATCATTATTCCGTATTAATTTTTAAAGAAAAAATCTACAATGCATAACGAAAAGTGTGAAACGAAGTAAATATTATTGGTTATGTAGATCAAATTTTGTAAATATATTTTATGAATAATAAATAAATCCTTTTCAAAAAAATTTATACAAGATTTTCTTTTGTACAAAACGATATTAAATTTATTTAAGCAAAAATTATTTTTATTCATGTTCAAAAATCGTGTGATGAAAATTTTCTAAAGATTAAAATACGATAAAATAATTCTAAAAGTCAGCTCCAAAAATACTAATGTTGAATATAAACAGTGTATATATTTCCACCAATACGTTGTTTGGTATCACATTATTAAAAACAAAACAAAAACTTTCCATAGTTCATTTTCATCTCACATTTGTTTCGTTAATATTTTGCTTGAGCAAATATGTAATGGAAATGAGGAAAAATTTCCATTGTTGCTTAAAAAAGGTTTAGATTTTTGTAATTTTTAATACTTTTGGTAAAATATGCTTTAGTATCTACTTTAAATTGCAAAATTTTCATAAAAAATTGATATTTGTTTATTTTTCATATAATAGGATAAGCGAATATGCCAATGGAAATTTTGCCAATATGAGAAATTTTCGTTGTCATAGAGTAAATTTTAAAATAATTTTTAAAAATCGAAAAATGTATAAGACTTGAATTTTTTTTATTCTGCATTAAGAAAACATATAAGAGTTTCATATAAAATAGTTTCTTTAAGAATTTTTCTTAAATTTATTATAAAATTTTGGAATTTTGTTAATAAATTGTTAGAAAATTTTTTGAATCTTGCCAAGAAAATGCCCATAAATTTATCCGTTATTGAGAAAAAAATATTTTTTAAATTTCCATATATTCTTCGATATCTAGGCTAAGAACTGGTAAGAAAAAATTTTAAAATTTTTTAAAAACCTTGAAGAAAAATTTAAAATTATGAAAAAACTTTTGTTAAAATTTATACACGCTCGCACTAAAAATTTAACAATCTTCTTACGTTGACTACTATGAACTTCTCATAGGTAGCATGTAAGAAAATTTCATGTCGTACAAAGTACTATTGTGTTTACCAAATAAAAAGTGTTTTTTCAAGTGATTTAAAAGAAAAAGGAATAAAGAACAAACATGTCTGATTCTGCTGTTGTTGAAACCACCGCTTCTCCAGTTGCTGCTGCTCCAGCTGCCGAAAAAAAAGCAAAGAAAGCTGCAGCCACCAAGGCCAAAAAACCATCCAGTGCTCCCACCCATCCACCAACCCAACAAATGGTTGATGCTGCTATCAAAACATTAAAGGAACGTGGTGGTTCATCTTTGCCGGCCATTAAGAAATATCTTACCAGCACCTACAAGGTAGATGCTCAAAAATTGGCTCCTTTCATCAAGAAATATTTAAAGAGTGCCGTAACTAGTGGAAAATTAATTCAAACTAAAGGTAAGGGTGCCTCTGGCTCATTTAAATTGTCAGCTGCCGCCTCAAAAGAGCCAAAAGCAAAGAAGCCTGCTGCTGAAAAGAAAAAGGCTGCTGCTGCCGGTGATAAAAAGAAGAAGGCTGCCGCTGCCGCCAAAAAGGCTACACCAGCTGCAAAGAAGCCATCAGCTACCAAAAAGACGGCTGAGAAGAAAAAGGCAGAAAAGGTCAAGGCAAAAACCGCCAAAAAGACTGGTACAGTCAAGGCTAAACCAGCCAAAAAGGCACCAGCCACTAAACCAAAAGCACCCAAAGCCAAGACTGTCGTTGCAGCTAAACCCAAAAAGGCAGCAGCCCCAGCAAAAAAACCAGCTGCTAAGAAGACCGCCGCTAAAAAGTAAATTATTTCCATTTAATAATTACTTTTTTTACTCTTCACGTAAAATTATTTTTCGATATTCGAAAAAGATTTCCTCCGTAATAAAAAGCCCTTTTCAGGGCTACAAAATATTTTCAAAAAGAGATTAGATAACAAACTACATTCGTACATATTTATTTTTTTTTTCATTATTATTATAAAAATTTTCACAAGTTTTGCTTAGAAATTCTACAAAACTGTACAATTTATCAAATCGATGATCCTTATAATTTCAAAAATCAAACAACAAGCTAAAAAAAAGTTGATAAAAAAAACCCTAAACAACAACAAATTATGATTGAATTTGTTTTTGAAATATGTTTATTGAACAATGTTCAATTTACGTAATTTATACAATTTTTTTATTTAAAAGATATCAGAGGTAGAAATTTGTTTTAAGAATTAACCAAAATTTATTTTAGCAAAAACAAATCTGTGGCATTTTGACAAAACATCTCAAGTCGCGGTAAGATAGAAAAAAGTTTAAAAAAAAACTCGGTAAAAAATATTTTAATCAAATAAAAACATAAACCACAATTAAAGAAAAATTTTGTTAATAATACAAAATCTTAAAAACGTAAACAAAAATGTTTTTTAATGAAAATTCGTATAATTAACAAAAATTTTTTTCAACTACATATTTAAATTTGACTTAAGATACTGAAATTCAATAAATATTATTATAAATAATATACTGATGAAGTTTTTGATAACAACATAAAATCTCTTTTTCGAAAAAATTTTGTGGCCCTGAAAAGGGCCTTTGATGTTGAAGAAAAATAAAAAACCATTTGTTGTTGACACAATAAGGAATTAGTAAATTTACTTAGAGCTGGTGTATTTGGTAACAGCTTTAGTACCTTCACTCACAGCGTGCTTAGCCAATTCACCGGGCAACAAAAGACGAACAGCAGTTTGAATTTCCCGACTGGTGATGGTTGAACGCTTATTGTAGTGAGCCAAACGGGATGCTTCGGCGGCAATACGTTCAAAAATATCATTAACAAAACTGTTCATGATACTCATGGCCTTTGAAGAAATACCAGTATCGGGATGTACTTGCTTCAACACTTTGTAAATATAGATGGCGTAACTTTCCTTGCGTTTACGCTTTCTGCCCTTGTCACTTTTTGTAATATTCTTCTGTGCCTTTCCGGCTTTCTTTGCTGCTTTACCACTGGCTTTAGGAGGCATTTTTCACTTTAAGATTCACAAACACTATTTTAACACTGTTCACAAACTGTAGCGTTTTGGGGAAAAGTGTGCGCTTTATATACCTTTTTTATAGCACACAACTAATCATCGTTTCTTCTTCGGCTGTGTGCACACAAGCCACCCCTTGTGTAAACGCTAGTGTGCATAGAAAGTATAAATAGACACGATTAAATCCGAAATTTCATCAGTTTGTGCTAACAGTGCTCTAGTGAAGTGTTATATTAAAACTAAAAAATAAAAAAAGTGAAAAATGTCTGGTCGTGGTAAAGGTGGCAAAGTTAAGGGCAAGGCAAAGTCCCGTTCAAACCGTGCTGGTTTACAATTTCCCGTCGGTCGTATTCATCGTTTGTTGCGTAAAGGCAATTATGCTGAACGTGTTGGTGCCGGCGCTCCTGTATATTTAGCTGCTGTTATGGAATATTTGGCAGCTGAAGTTCTCGAATTGGCTGGTAATGCTGCTCGTGATAACAAAAAGACAAGAATTATTCCCCGTCATTTGCAATTGGCCATCCGTAATGACGAAGAATTGAACAAATTATTGTCTGGCGTAACAATTGCTCAAGGTGGTGTTTTGCCAAACATTCAAGCTGTACTTTTACCCAAGAAGACAGAAAAGAAGGCCTAAACTAAATTATTATTCTTAGTTCCTGTAAATATTGCGTACAGACCATCGTATTCTTTTAAACCCAAACGTCCTTTTCAGGACGACAAATTTTAGTTAAAAAAGAGAAAAAACACATTTCAAATCATCAACTTTATTTTTAAATTTAAAAAATATTTCATTAAATATTCTTTAAAATTGTACATTATTTTTTATACATACTTTGACCAACAAAAGGGAATATTAACAAAACGTTTTTAACAAACGAAATTAGTTGCAATAAAAGCAAACTATGTAGTCTTTTAACAAGATTTCTTAAAAATTTACTAAATTTCCATTTCATACTATTGATAAACTGAAATTTATTGTTGTTTATTTTATTGTCTTTTATTTATGAAACATCTGCCTTACAAAATCATCCCTTTTTCGTTTTCTTGACAAACAAACACCATTTGCTTAGGCACACACAAACAAAAAATCTTTTACCTGAATTAGTATGTTGTTGTTGTTTCTTATGTCGGATATAATTTGATTAGTCGTGTGTTAACGACGAACAATTTCGTGTATATACCTATTATTTGTCAGTGTGTGTATTCAAAGTATGGGAATTTTTTTCGTTTACTACAGTTTAACTTTAATAAACACATAGTCTTGTTAAAAAAAATATTGAAGTTATGTATGAACTTTCAAGAAAATATTTAATAAATGTAAAATATGAGACTACTTTGAACTTCTTGAAAAATAGCTGGTGTTAATTAAAAATAATTTTTCAAAAACTAAATAAAAATATGTTAATTAAACACTTACTGCCGTAATCATAAAAAATAATTTAGAATTTTCTTTAAAAAAGAGTCAATTTTCAATTAAGTTTTTTTTATGAACAAGAAGAAATTTTATAATAAAAAAAATGTTTAACAAAATAATATGTATCTCTTTTTAAATATTTTTTGTGGTCCTGAAAAGGACCGATTGTTGAAAATAGTACATTATCGATGTGGTTTTTTGTCTTATATTATCCAATATATTGTTTTGAAATATATTTAACCGCCGAAACCGTACAAAGTACGACCTTGTCTCTTCAAAGCATAGACAACATCCATAGCAGTGACGGTTTTCCTCTTGGCGTGTTCAGTATAGGTGACAGCATCACGGATAACATTTTCCAAAAATACTTTTAAGACACCACGGGTTTCTTCGTAAATCAAACCAGAAATACGTTTCACACCACCACGACGAGCTAAACGTCTAATAGCTGGCTTTGTAATACCTTGGATATTATCACGCAACACTTTACGATGACGTTTAGCGCCACCTTTTCCCAAGCCTTTTCCACCTTTACCACGACCAGTCATTTTTATTCACTTGGTTATTTTTCACTTAAAACACACTTCACAAAGATTCACAAGAACTAATGATTTGTATGAGGGTATCACTCGTATTTATACCAAAATCGAGTTAAATTAGAGGGAGCAAGTGGTATAATGCTGTACTCTTTTTGGTGTGTGCATTTTTTGAGAAAGCAACCACCACAAATTAACAAACACACACATCTCTGTATTTTGCTTGGGCAATTTTTCTATATAAGCCGAACATATTGAGGCTACCAAGACTAGACTGATCATTCATTGGTGAAGTGTTTGTGAGGTGAAAACAACTAAAGCGGAAAGTGCTTATTATAACAAAGTGGAAAAAGTGTTTAATAAATAAATAAACATAAATATTGTAAAATAAAACTTTAAACTTGTGGTCTTATGGAATAATGAAATTCGCATAGGAGGCAAGAAAAATAATAAAAGTGATAGGACACTGAAGATTGTTATTGATAATCTTAAATTAACTTTAAAAGAGTAAATAAACTTAATTTTGTGCTGATTAGTGGGTAAATTTCGATTATTCTGCATAAAGACAGATAGATACTACCCATAAATAAAGATATCTTAAAATAAAGTTAAAAAGACTAATAAATAAATAATAAAACTTGATATTGGGCCTAAAGAGGGCATGAAAAATTAGATGAAAAAGTGTTCTGCAATGGAAGAAGAAGAAGAAGATTGCTCCAGTACCTCAAAAAAGAGGAAGGAACAAACCGAAACGGACGTGCTGAAAGAAGAAATTACTGATTATAAAAAGAAGTTGCAAGAGTTGAGTGGTTTAAATTTGAAACTTAATAATAAACTGTCTCAAATTGAAAAGGAATCTGAGTTTAAAATTAATTACCTTATAAAGGAAAACGACGATTTAAATGTAAAGTTGGAGGGTTTAATTAAAAAAATCGAAGACAAGAAAAAAGAAGAAGAAGACAAAAAAAAGAAGAAGAAGAAGAAGAAGAAGAAAGCCATGAATCAACTGATGATGATGATGATGATATGCAGTCAGATGCTGAAGAATTAGTTGCAAGCAAGCAGCCTGAAGCAGGTATTAGCCAAGAGAGGGGAGCAGTAAAGGCCAGCCATTCTGGTAATGCTGGAAAAAATGCCAAGAAAAATGAAGAGTTGAAGGTGAAGAAGGACAAAGTTGCGGCGAAGGCAATAGGCAACAACCCATCACCAGCATCACAAAAGGGAAAAGGACGTAAGTCTGTTCCTATTATTACTACATATAGTATTAATATAAAAAATATAATGAGTGGTATTGATAATTTATTAGGACATAAGAATTATACGATTAAAATATTGGGTAAAAATGTGAGTAACATAGGGGTCTGCACATTAGAGGATTTTGAAAGGGTCAAGCGCTTTCTGGATGAACAGAAAGTGGAATTTTATACATATACACCAAAGGGCCAACGGCCATTTACGATGGTGATTGAGGGACTACCGGACTCTTTTGAGTCATCGGAGATAATTGAGTACCTGGGCGGTCTTCAGGTTAATTTGAATATTTTGACCATGTCCAAGCTGGGACGTGATAAGTGGGTTGTTAGGATGGCAAGGGACTCTGATATTGTGAAGTTTTACGATATTAGGTATATATTACGCTGCAAGGTCAGCATTAGGAAATTCGTTAGGAGCGGTGTGACGCAGTGTTTTAATTGCCAGCGCTTTGGCCATGTGTCTTCCAACTGCCGAATGCCTTATAGATGTGTGAAGTGTGGGGGGTCTCACGAGCCAGGCGCTTGTAAGATTCCTTCTCGGGGTGAGAACACGGATGAGACCTTTTTTACTGATCCTGTGACTGGGCAGGTAACTAGGAGAGTGGGTTTGCCGGTGAGGTGCATTAACTGTGGGGTTGAGGGACATGTGGCTAGCTCAAGGGAGTGCCCACGTAGGATGGAACTTGTGAGTAAACTTGCATCGAAAAGGGCGTCGGGAAGAGGGGCTCGCGAATTCAATTCTGTTGAGAGTAGGGTTAGAACTGGGGTCTCATACGCAGCGGCTGCTGGTGCGGCTGTAGTTGGCGATAGACCATCTGCCCGCACTGTGTCCTCTGGTCCGGCGAATTCTGGGGTGTCAATGGGTATGGCGATGGGTCAGTTTGACCTGATTGAGAAGGACTGTAGACGGTTCTTTGGAGGTGGTATACTTCAATGTTTGGGTAAGATTGGTGGTTTTGCGAAGCAGTATCGGGAACTTGGTAGTGATGAGGACAGATCGCGTGCTCTGCTTGGTTTGCTAATCACACTTAAACATGATGGATAATACGCTGAAATCTATATTTGTTAATGCCAATTCAATTGTTTCTAAACATAGGAGACACTATTTGAATTTGTTTCTATTGAAACACAAACCGGACATATTATTGTTGGCTGAGACCAGGCTTGGTCCTCAGCATAGACTGGGTTTTACGGGGTACTCGATATTTAGACGTGACAGGAGGAACGGGCGTGGTGGTGGTACGGCGGTTCTGGTTAGGGATACTTATTGTGTTGAGGAGATTGTCATCGATACGGGTATAATTGAGAGTACTGCTGTGAGGATACGGAGGGTAAACGCTGGTGACATTATTGCGGTCTCAATGTATTTGAGGCCGGGTGATATTTTTCAGTGTGAATTCTTTGACGCTATTCAGGGACTTGCTAGGAGTTCCTGTATGGTAATTGGGGCTGACCTTAATGCTAGACACCCGTGTTGGGGTGATCCCTATACGAATGTAAGTGGCCGCAACCTGTGCGATTTCCTGATGACTAATCCTGACTTGGATATTCGCCGGACTGATGGGCCGACGCGGATCAATCCGGTATTATCTTCTTACATAGACTTAATTATGACGACGGTTGAAATAACTTCATCGGATGGGGGTAGTCTGCGGACGTTGGACTATGAATCTGACCATAGGGCGGTGGAGTTCGTCTTCCGTACTGGTGATTTGGTGTCTGGTGAACGCGTGGTTCGATACGACTACGACCGGATTGATGTGCGGAAGTTTAGGACAAGATTATCGGGGAATCTTTCAGGGAGTGGATTGCCACTTGATGGGAACGCCACGACGGAAGAGATTGATGAGTGCGTGGAGTCTATGGAAGTGGCCTTTCGCGATGCCATTGACCATTCGATCCCGAGAATGGTTTTGAGGAGTAGGGGGATGCTAAAACTCCCAGCGAATATACTTGGCTTTATTGGCCACAAGAAGAGACTTCGACGTACGCTTCAGAGATGTGGTGATCCGGGGAGGTGCAATATTTTAAGGGCCGAGGTGCGCAATATTGACAGGATTATTCAGGGTGCTGTTGCTGTTTTTGAACGTGACCAATGGGCTGAGTTCTTGGGTAGGATACGGGTCGACAACAGGACATTTAGGAGGGTGAAATCTGCGGCGGGCATTGGTTCTCGCCCTGTGGTTCGGGGGTTAAAGGGGCCGGCTGGTGCTACTGTGACGGATGAAATTGGGAAGGCGGATCTGCTCTCGCGATCCTTTTTTCGGGTGCAGGGAACGGGACGGAATGCGAACGTATTTCGGACTACTGTGGGGGACGTTGTGTCGTCGCTGGACAGGACGACACCTTTGACAACATTTGGCGTGGAATATCGTGCTGATGGGGGTATGAATTTCACTGACGGGGACCATGCTGGACTGGGGTTTGTCAGCCCTGCGTCGGTAGGGGAGGCGTTGAAAAGGAGATCTAATAAGAGATCTAGTGGCATCGATGGTGTGCCTGACTTCGTGCTGAGGAAGACTGACGCTGTTGCTTGGGAATATTTGTCGGTGCTTTTTAATCACTGTTTTAATGTTGGCTATTTTCCAAGGGCTTGGAGGATGGCACTGGTCATACCCATTTATAAAACTGGGACTGATGCTAAGGACCCTGGGAACTACCGACCAATTTCGCTCTTATCGTCCTTTGGCAAGCTATTTGAATATTTTATTCTATCTGGGATGAACAGGGTAATCGAGGATAATTGTGTTTTGAAGGACTTTCAATTTGGATTCCGGAGTGGCCTTTCCACCTCCCATGCACTGATGGTTCTGACGGACTTTGTGTCAAGGGGCTTGAATAATAGATGCCCCACGATGGCAGTGAGCTTGGATTTTGCTAAAGCTTTTGATACAGTCTGGCAGGACGGTATAGTATACAAGATGATGAGCATGGGGTTTGGGACTACCATATGCCGGATGATTGCCAGCTTCTTTGAGGACCGAAGGTTTAGGGTGCGAGTGGGGGATGCTGTCTCTGACGAGGGCCCTATTTCGGCAGGTGTGCCGCAGGGTTCATTGCTTGGCCCGGTGTTGTACAACATATTTATTTCTGACATCCCGCAGCCGCCTAGGGGCGATCTGCTTTTGGTGTACGCGGACGATATACTTGTGGCTTCTTCGGGTGCCGGGGCGACGGCTGTTAATAACCGTCTTAACGTTTACTTGGGGGAACTGGGGGAATATTTTTCCAAATGGGGCCTTAATTTGAACCTGGGTAAAACGGTGGCTATGATGTTTAAGGGGAGGCGCAAGTACATCTTTCCGAACTGTAGGAAGTTTGTTCCTTGTTTGACAATACATGGGCGTATGATAGGGACCTCAGACCGTATGAGGTACCTGGGTGTTGTCTTCCACGAGAATTTTGAATTCTATCGCCACATTGACGATGTAATTGGGAGGACTAAGAGAATATACTCTGCGTATCAGGGTATTTTGCGGCGAAAGGGGGGTCTTGATCGGAAGATTAGACTGCTTTTGTATCGTCAGGTAATAAGGCCTCTCATGGCCTATGCCTTTCCGGCTTGGTTTGGAATCTCTTCATCCCAGATGGAGAGGCTTAGGGTATGGGAACGTAGGGTCTTGGTTGCCTGTCTGGGATTGAGACCTCGGTTGGGACCTGATGGAGTGGTCCGTAGGCCTTCGTGTAGGTCTATCTATGGGGCAACTGATTTCGGTAGGATTGACGTGTTTGCCATTGGTAACGCCATTAGATTTTTGGAAAAGGCGCGTTCTTTAGAGAACGTTTTGATCAGGCAATGCTTTGACAATATTCGGGACCTTGAGACCGTCCAGAGCTCAAGGTATCTTTCTCCGGTAGATTTGTTAACCCTTTTGGAGGCTGGCCTCCTCTTTGATAATGCAGACCTTCTATTTTACCACAGGAGGATAAATACTCTTAATATCACTGATACAGTATATATTACTGATCAATAGTCTTCTTTTGTATATATATTTTTATTCCTATCTTTAATTTTTAGAACTGTAGCTTGTAAGTTTTGTCTGTTTTAGTTTCTTTTTGTAGTTTTAAGTTTTGTTTTTAGTTTGTAGAAGAAAAAAATTAAAATGACTCCTTTTTTATCCTTTTTTGTGGAATAAACTGAAAATGTTAAAAGAATTTGTAATGGATGTGGCAAAGCTACATAAATGTATTATTTTGAAAGTCCTTGAAAAATACTTAGTATGTAAGGAATAGACTAAGGAAAACAAATAGTATTAAGGCTAGAAAGTAGTTTTGATTTAATGTAAACAATAATATGGATAAATAAAATGAATTGAATTGAATTGGCTACCAAGACTATTCGTGTGTTAACAGTGATTAAGTGTTTATTAAAAAGTGAAAAAGTGAAGTGAAATGGCTCGTACTAAGCAAACTGCCCGTAAATCGACTGGTGGCAAAGCACCACGTAAACAATTGGCTACGAAGGCTGCTCGTAAAAGTGCGCCAGCTACCGGTGGTGTTAAGAAGCCACATCGTTACCGCCCTGGTACAGTAGCTTTGCGTGAAATTCGTCGTTATCAAAAGAGTACCGAATTGTTGATTCGCAAATTGCCTTTCCAACGTTTAGTTCGTGAAATTGCTCAAGATTTCAAAACCGATTTACGTTTCCAAAGTTCTGCTGTTATGGCTCTTCAAGAAGCCAGTGAAGCTTATTTAGTTGGTCTCTTCGAAGATACAAATTTGTGTGCCATCCATGCTAAGCGTGTTACAATAATGCCAAAGGACATTCAATTGGCCAGACGTATTCGAGGCGAACGTGCTTAAATTTGTTTTGATTGAGAAAGAAAAAATAATTGCACCACCCTGTACAATCATCTCGTGTATACATATGTATTTTCAAAAACAATCGGTCCTTTTCAGGACCACAAATTAATTTTTAAAAAGAGATAGTGCATTTTTTACCTAAATTTTATAAAGAAAGAGCTAAAGATTTTTTTTAAATAATTTTTTTTTTTATTATTATTCATCTTCATACAGTTAATCGAACGATTATGATTAAAAAAAAAATGAAATATTTTAAAAACAAACAAGAGACGATGCATTTTTTTACCTAAATTTAGTAAAGGGTGAGCGAAATTTTTTTTGTTTGTTTTGCTTTTGTTCATATTCGTACAAATATTTTCAAATTGAAAAAAAAAAACATTTTAAAAACAAACAAGATATGTTGCTTTTTTTTACCTAAATTTTAAAAAGGAAGAGCGAAAGATTTTTTTTTAATATTTTTTTTTTATTATTATTATTCATCTTCGTACAGTTAATCGAACGATTGTTTCTTTTTTATTTTGTTCACCTTCGAACAGTTAATCAACAATTGTGTATACAAATAAAAAAAACATAAAAATATTATAATAAGGAACAATTTTTTTATTCTTACCTAAGAAAAACAGAAAATTCAAATTAATGTTTTGAAATGTATTTATTTTGAAAATAATTTTTTGACTAACTGTATGAAAGAATGCGAGTACATTTTTCTTCTTTTTGTGTTTATCTATGTAAGGAAGGAGTACTGTTGAAAGAGAAGAACTCTCTTTTTATATTGATTTTTTTTAAGATATTTAATGTTTTTTTTTTAAATTTATTAAAAGTTTATGAAAACTTGCATAAAACTTTTAAAAATGGTTATTTTCAGGGCCACAAAATTTATATTAAGGAGATAAATTTCGAAACGAACAAATAATTTTTAACATGTTATGAGTAGTCTCTTTTTTATTTTTATTTAAAATATAACTAAAAATAATTAATATTGATGAAAATGATTTTCAAAAAATGTACACAAGGTTTTCTTTTGTACAAACCGATATATGCTGCCTGTTTTTAGAAAATGAGAACAAAATTTCGTATATTGTTGTTGTTTACAAAATAATTTCTCATGTATGTGGCATTTTGACAAAACATCTTAAGACAAATTCAAGAAAATGTTGTTACTGATACAAATTTTCATTAAAAAAACATTTTTGTTTACGTTTTTTAAATTTTGTATTATAAACGAAATTTTTCTTGAATTTAGGTTTTTCTTAATTATATGATAAAAATGATGTTTTCACCGAGTTTTTTTTTAACTTTTTTGCCATCTTATCTCAACTTAAGATGTTTTTTAAAATGCCACAGATATGAAATTTGGCAATAATTTTCTTAAAACAGACAGTAAATTTATTTAAACAAAAAAAATTCTATGGAAGTTCAAAAATTGTGTGATGAAAATTTTCAATAAAATCATTTTCAAAGTCCACTACAAAAATACAAAGCATAAATGAAAAATTTGGTAGCAAATTTATTTGTTGTTCAAAATTTTATTGAAAACTTTATCTGCAATAGGTACAGTTGATTTAGAGAAAAATATCAAGATTTTCATTATTATGCTGAAAAAAATGAACTTTTTAATATTTTTTGGTTTTGCCAATAATAATTTATGAGGTTTTTCTATATTTATTTTATAAAAATAATTCAATGTTGAAAATTTTATAATTTTAATTCCCGTAGATGTAAACGCTTATTAAATTAAACAAACATTTATTAAGGAAAATTTTCATTCAAATTGGTTTTATAAATTTAATATATTTTTATGAATACAGGCATAAATATTTAAACTGTTATTTAAAAAAAAAATATCTAAAAAATATTTCATACAACCAATTTTATTTAACTGCTACGATATAAGCACTCCATATAAAAAAATCATTATTCCGTATTAATTTTTAAAGAAAAAATCTACAATGCATAACGAAAAGTGTGAAACGAAGTAAATATTATTGGTTATGTAGATCAAATTTTGTAAATATATTTTATGAATAATAAATAAATCCTTTTCAAAAAAATTTATACAAGATTTTCTTTTGTACAAAACGATATTAAATTTATTTAAGCAAAAATTATTTTTATTCATGTTCAAAAATCGTGTGATGAAAATTTTCTAAAGATTAAAATACGATAAAATAATTCTAAAAGTCAGCTCCAAAAATACTAATGTTGAATATAAACAGTGTATATATTTCCACCAATACGTTGTTTGGTATCACATTATTAAAAACAAAACAAAAACTTTCCATAGTTCATTTTCATCTCACATTTGTTTCGTTAATATTTTGCTTGAGCAAATATGTAATGGAAATGAGGAAAAATTTCCATTGTTGCTTAAAAAAGGTTTAGATTTTTGTAATTTTTAATACTTTTGGTAAAATATGCTTTAGTATCTACTTTAAATTGCAAAATTTTCATAAAAAATTGATATTTGTTTATTTTTCATATAATAGGATAAGCGAATATGCCAATGGAAATTTTGCCAATATGAGAAATTTTCGTTGTCATAGAGTAAATTTTAAAATAATTTTTAAAAATCGAAAAATGTATAAGACTTGAATTTTTTTTATTCTGCATTAAGAAAACATATAAGAGTTTCATATAAAATAGTTTCTTTAAGAATTTTTCTTAAATTTATTATAAAATTTTGGAATTTTGTTAATAAATTGTTAGAAAATTTTTTGAATCTTGCCAAGAAAATGCCCATAAATTTATCCGTTATTGAGAAAAAAATATTTTTTAAATTTCCATATATTCTTCGATATCTAGGCTAAGAACTGGTAAGAAAAAATTTTAAAATTTTTTAAAAACCTTGAAGAAAAATTTAAAATTATGAAAAAACTTTTGTTAAAATTTATACACGCTCGCACTAAAAATTTAACAATCTTCTTACGTTGACTACTATGAACTTCTCATAGGTAGCATGTAAGAAAATTTCATGTCGTACAAAGTACTATTGTGTTTACCAAATAAAAAGTGTTTTTTCAAGTGATTTAAAAGAAAAAGGAATAAAGAACAAACATGTCTGATTCTGCTGTTGTTGAAACCACCGCTTCTCCAGTTGCTGCTGCTCCAGCTGCCGAAAAAAAAGCAAAGAAAGCTGCAGCCACCAAGGCCAAAAAACCATCCAGTGCTCCCACCCATCCACCAACCCAACAAATGGTTGATGCTGCTATCAAAACATTAAAGGAACGTGGTGGTTCATCTTTGCCGGCCATTAAGAAATATCTTACCAGCACCTACAAGGTAGATGCTCAAAAATTGGCTCCTTTCATCAAGAAATATTTAAAGAGTGCCGTAACTAGTGGAAAATTAATTCAAACTAAAGGTAAGGGTGCCTCTGGCTCATTTAAATTGTCAGCTGCCGCCTCAAAAGAGCCAAAAGCAAAGAAGCCTGCTGCTGAAAAGAAAAAGGCTGCTGCTGCCGGTGATAAAAAGAAGAAGGCTGCCGCTGCCGCCAAAAAGGCTACACCAGCTGCAAAGAAACCATCAGCTACCAAAAAGACGGCTGAGAAGAAAAAGGCAGAAAAGGTCAAGGCAAAAACCGCCAAAAAGACTGGTACAGTCAAGGCTAAACCAGCCAAAAAGGCACCAGCCACTAAACCAAAAGCACTCAAAGCCAAGACTGTCGTTGCAGCTAAACCCAAAAAGGCAGCAGCCCCAGCAAAAAAACCAGCTGCTAAGAAGACCGCCGCTAAAAAGTAAATTATTTCCATTTAATAATTACTTTTTTTACTCTTCACGTAAAATTATTTTTCGATATTCGAAAAAGATTTCCTCCGTAATAAAAAGCCCTTTTCAGGGCTACAAAATATTTTCAAAAAGAGATTAGATAACAAACTACATTCGTACATATTTATTTTTTTTTCGTTATTATTATAAAAATTTTCACAAGTTTTGCTTAGAAATTCTACAAAACTGTACAATTTATCAAATCGATGATCCTTATAATTTCAAAAATCAAACAACAAGCTAAAAAAAAGTTGATAAAAAAAACCCTTAAACAACAACAAATTATGATTGAATTTGTTTTTGAAATATGTTTATTGAACAATGTTCAATTTACGTAATTTATACAATTTTTTTATTTAAAAGATATCAGAGGTAGAAATTTGTTTTAAGAATTAACCAAAATTTATTTTAGCAAAAACAAATCTGTGGCATTTTGACAAAACATCTCAAGTCGAGGTAAGATAGAAAAAAGTTTAAAAAAAAACTCGGTAAAAAATATTTTAATCAAATAAAAACATAAACCACAATTAAAGAAAAATTTTGTTAATAATACAAAATCTTAAAAACGTAAACAAAAATGTTTTTTAATGAAAATTCGTATAATTAACAAAAATTTTTTTCAACTACATATTTAAATTTGACTTAAGATACTGAAATTCAATAAATATTATTATAAATAATATACTGAAAAAGTTTTTGATAACAACATAAAATCTCTTTTTCGAAAAAATTTTGTGGCCCTGAAAAGGGCCTTTGATGTTGAAGAAAAATAAAAAACCATTTGTTGTTGACACAATAAGGAATTAGTAAATTTACTTAGAGCTGGTGTATTTGGTAACAGCTTTAGTACCTTCACTCACAGCGTGCTTAGCCAATTCACCGGGCAACAAAAGACGAACAGCAGTTTGAATTTCCCGACTGGTGATGGTTGAACGCTTGTTGTAGTGAGCCAAACGGGATGCTTCGGCGGCAATACGTTCAAAAATATCATTAACAAAACTGTTCATGATACTCATGGCCTTTGAAGAAATACCAGTATCGGGATGTACTTGCTTCAACACTTTGTAAATATAGATGGCGTAACTTTCCTTGCGTTTACGCTTTCTGCCCTTGTCACTTTTTGTAATATTCTTCTGTGCCTTTCCGGCTTTCTTTGCTGCTTTACCACTGGCTTTAGGAGGCATTTTTCACTTTAAGATTCACAAACACTATTTTAACACTGTTCACAAACTGTAGCGTTTTGGGGAAAAGTGTGCGCTTTATATACCTTTTTTATAGCACACAACTAATCATCGTTTCTTCTTCGGCTGTGTGCACACAAGCCACCCCTTGTGTAAACGCTAGTGTGCATAGAAAGTATAAATAGACACGATTAAATCCGAAATTTCATCAGTTTGTGCTAACAGTGCTCTAGTGAAGTGTTATATTAAAACTAAAAAATAAAAAAAGTGAAAAATGTCTGGTCGTGGTAAAGGTGGCAAAGTTAAGGGCAAGGCAAAGTCCCGTTCAAACCGTGCTGGTTTACAATTTCCCGTCGGTCGTATTCATCGTTTGTTGCGTAAAGGCAATTATGCTGAACGTGTTGGTGCCGGCGCTCCTGTATATTTAGCTGCTGTTATGGAATATTTGGCAGCTGAAGTTCTCGAATTGGCTGGTAATGCTGCTCGTGATAACAAAAAGACAAGAATTATTCCCCGTCATTTGCAATTGGCCATCCGTAATGACGAAGAATTGAACAAATTATTGTCTGGCGTAACAATTGCTCAAGGTGGTGTTTTGCCAAACATTCAAGCTGTACTTTTACCCAAGAAGACAGAAAAGAAGGCCTAAACTAAATTATTATTCTTAGTTCCTGTAAATATTGCGTACAGACCATCGTATTCTTTTAAACCCAAACGTCCTTTTCAGGACGACAAATTTTAGTTAAAAAAGAGAAAAAACACATTTCAAATCATCAACTTTATTTTTAAATTTAAAAAATATTTCATTAAATATTCTTTAAAATTGTACATTATTTTTTATACATACTTTGACCAACAAAAGGGAATATTAACAAAACGTTTTTAACAAACGAAATTAGTTGCAATAAAAGCAAACTATGTAGTCTTTTAACAAGATTTCTTAAAAATTTACTAAATTTCCATTTCATACTATTGATAAACTGAAATTTATTGTTGTTTATTTTATTGTCTTTTATTTATGAAACATCTGCCTTACAAAATCATCCCTTTTTCGTTTTCTTGACAAACAAACACCATTTGCTTAGGCACACACAAACAAAAAATCTTTTACCTGAATTAGTATGTTGTTGTTGTTTCTTATGTCGGATATAATTTGATTAGTCGTGTGTTAACGACGAACAATTTCGTGTATATACCTATTATTTGTCAGTGTGTGTATTCAAAGTATGGGAATTTTTTTCGTTTACTACAGTTTAACTTTAATAAACACATAGTCTTGTTAAAAAAAATATTGAAGTTATGTATGAACTTTCAAGAAAATATTTAATAAATGTAAAATATGAGACTACTTTGAACTTCTTGAAAAATAGCTGGTGTTAATTAAAAATAATTTTTCAAAAACTAAATAAAAATATGTTAATTAAACACTTACTGCCGTAATCATAAAAAATAATTTAGAATTTTCTTTAAAAAAGAGTCAATTTTCAATTAAGTTTTTTTTATGAACAAGAAGAAATTTTATAATAAAAAAAATGTTTAACAAAATAATATGTATCTCTTTTTAAATATTTTTTGTGGTCCTGAAAAGGACCGATTGTTGAAAATAGTACATTATCGATGTGGTTTTTTGTCTTATATTATCCAATATATTGTTTTGAAATATATTTAACCGCCGAAACCGTACAAAGTACGACCTTGTCTCTTCAAAGCATAGACAACATCCATAGCAGTGACGGTTTTCCTCTTGGCGTGTTCAGTATAGGTGACAGCATCACGGATAACATTTTCCAAAAATACTTTTAAGACACCACGGGTTTCTTCGTAAATCAAACCAGAAATACGTTTCACACCACCACGACGAGCTAAACGTCTAATAGCTGGCTTTGTAATACCTTGGATATTATCACGCAACACTTTACGATGACGTTTAGCGCCACCTTTTCCCAAGCCTTTTCCACCTTTACCACGACCAGTCATTTTTATTCACTTGGTTATTTTTCACTTAAAACACACTTCACAAAGATTCACAAGAACTAATGATTTGTATGAGGGTATCACTCGTATTTATACCAAAATCGAGTTAAATTAGAGGGAGCAAGTGGTATAATGATAAATATTGTAAAATAAAACTTTAAACTTGTGGTCTTATGGAATAATGAAATTCGCATAGGAGGCAAGAAAAATAATAAAAGTGATAGGACACTGAAGATTGTTATTGATAATCTTAAATTAACTTTAAAAGAGTAAATAAACTTAATTTTGTGCTGATTAGTGGGTAAATTTCGATTATTCTGCATAAAGACAGATAGATACTACCCATAAATAAAGATATCTTAAAATAAAGTTAAAAAGACTAATAAATAAATAATAAAACTTGATATTGGGCCTAAAGAGGGCATGAAAAATTAGATGAAAAAGTGTTCTGCAATGGAAGAAGAAGAAGAAGATTGCTCCAGTACCTCAAAAAAGAGGAAGGAACAAACCGAAACGGACGTGCTGAAAGAAGAAATTACTGATTATAAAAAGAAGTTGCAAGAGTTGAGTGGTTTAAATTTGAAACTTAATAATAAACTGTCTCAAATTGAAAAGGAATCTGAGTTTAAAATTAATTACCTTATAAAGGAAAACGACGATTTAAATGTAAAGTTGGAGGGTTTAATTAAAAAAATCGAAGACAAGAAAAAAGAAGAAGAAGACAAAAAAAAAGAAGAAGAAGAAGAAGAAGAAGAAAGCCATGAATCAACTGATGATGATGATGATGATATGCAGTCAGATGCTGAAGAATTAGTTGCAAGCAAGCAGCCTGAAGCAGGTATTAGCCAAGAGAGGGGAGCAGTAAAGGCCAGCCATTCTGGTAATGCTGGAAAAAATGCCAAGAAAAATGAAGAGTTGAAGGTGAAGAAGGACAAAGTTGCGGCGAAGGCAATAGGCAACAACCCATCACCAGCATCACAAAAGGGAAAAGGACGTAAGTCTGTTCCTATTATTACTACATATAGTATTAATATAAAAAATATAATGAGTGGTATTGATAATTTATTAGGACATAAGAATTATACGATTAAAATATTGGGTAAAAATGTGAGTAACATAGGGGTCTGCACATTAGAGGATTTTGAAAGGGTCAAGCGCTTTCTGGATGAACAGAAAGTGGAATTTTATACATATACACCAAAGGGCCAACGGCCATTTACGATGGTGATTGAGGGACTACCGGACTCTTTTGAGTCATCGGAGATAATTGAGTACCTGGGCGGTCTTCAGGTTAATTTGAATATTTTGACCATGTCCAAGCTGGGACGTGATAAGTGGGTTGTTAGGATGGCAAGGGACTCTGATATTGTGAAGTTTTACGATATTAGGTATATATTACGCTGCAAGGTCAGCATTAGGAAATTCGTTAGGAGCGGTGTGACGCAGTGTTTTAATTGCCAGCGCTTTGGCCATGTGTCTTCCAACTGCCGAATGCCTTATAGATGTGTGAAGTGTGGGGGGTCTCACGAGCCAGGCGCTTGTAAGATTCCTTCTCGGGGTGAGAACACGGATGAGACCTTTTTTACTGATCCTGTGACTGGGCAGGTAACTAGGAGAGTGGGTTTGCCGGTGAGGTGCATTAACTGTGGGGTTGAGGGACATGTGGCTAGCTCAAGGGAGTGCCCACGTAGGATGGAACTTGTGAGTAAACTTGCATCGAAAAGGGCGTCGGGAAGAGGGGCTCGCGAATTCAATTCTGTTGAGAGTAGGGTTAGAACTGGGGTCTCATACGCAGCGGCTGCTGGTGCGGCTGTAGTTGGCGATAGACCATCTGCCCGCACTGTGTCCTCTGGTCCGGCGAATTCTGGGGTGTCAATGGGTATGGCGATGGGTCAGTTTGACCTGATTGAGAAGGACTGTAGACGGTTCTTTGGAGGTGGTATACTTCAATGTTTGGGTAAGATTGGTGGTTTTGCGAAGCAGTATCGGGAACTTGGTAGTGATGAGGACAGATCGCGTGCTCTGCTTGGTTTGCTAATCACACTTAAACATGATGGATAATACGCTGAAATCTATATTTGTTAATGCCAATTCAATTGTTTCTAAACATAGGAGACACTATTTGAATTTGTTTCTATTGAAACACAAACCGGACATATTATTGTTGGCTGAGACCAGGCTTGGTCCTCAGCATAGACTGGGTTTTACGGGGTACTCGATATTTAGACGTGACAGGAGGAACGGGCGTGGTGGTGGTACGGCGGTTCTGGTTAGGGATACTTATTGTGTTGAGGAGATTGTCATCGATACGGGTATAATTGAGAGTACTGCTGTGAGGATACGGAGGGTAAACGCTGGTGACATTATTGCGGTCTCAATGTATTTGAGGCCGGGTGATATTTTTCAGTGTGAATTCTTTGACGCTATTCAGGGACTTGCTAGGAGTTCCTGTATGGTAATTGGGGCTGACCTTAATGCTAGACACCCGTGTTGGGGTGATCCCTATACGAATGTAAGTGGCCGCAACCTGTGCGATTTCCTGATGACTAATCCTGACTTGGATATTCGCCGGACTGATGGGCCGACGCGGATCAATCCGGTATTATCTTCTTACATAGACTTAATTATGACGACGGTTGAAATAACTTCATCGGATGGGGGTAGTCTGCGGACGTTGGACTATGAATCTGACCATAGGGCGGTGGAGTTCGTCTTCCGTACTGGTGATTTGGTGTCTGGTGAACGCGTGGTTCGATACGACTACGACCGGATTGATGTGCGGAAGTTTAGGACAAGATTATCGGGGAATCTTTCAGGGAGTGGATTGCCACTTGATGGGAACGCCACGACGGAAGAGATTGATGAGTGCGTGGAGTCTATGGAAGTGGCCTTTCGCGATGCCATTGACCATTCGATCCCGAGAATGGTTTTGAGGAGTAGGGGGATGCTAAAACTCCCAGCGAATATACTTGGCTTTATTGGCCACAAGAAGAGACTTCGACGTACGCTTCAGAGATGTGGTGATCCGGGGAGGTGCAATATTTTAAGGGCCGAGGTGCGCAATATTGACAGGATTATTCAGGGTGCTGTTGCTGTTTTTGAACGTGACCAATGGGCTGAGTTCTTGGGTAGGATACGGGTCGACAACAGGACATTTAGGAGGGTGAAATCTGCGGCGGGCATTGGTTCTCGCCCTGTGGTTCGGGGGTTAAAGGGGCCGGCTGGTGCTACTGTGACGGATGAAATTGGGAAGGCGGATCTGCTCTCGCGATCCTTTTTTCGGGTGCAGGGAACGGGACGGAATGCGAACGTATTTCGGACTACTGTGGGGGACGTTGTGTCGTCGCTGGACAGGACGACACCTTTGACAACATTTGGCGTGGAATATCGTGCTGATGGGGGTATGAATTTCACTGACGGGGACCATGCTGGACTGGGGTTTGTCAGCCCTGCGTCGGTAGGGGAGGCGTTGAAAAGGAGATCTAATAAGAGATCTAGTGGCATCGATGGTGTGCCTGACTTCGTGCTGAGGAAGACTGACGCTGTTGCTTGGGAATATTTGTCGGTGCTTTTTAATCACTGTTTTAATGTTGGCTATTTTCCAAGGGCTTGGAGGATGGCACTGGTCATACCCATTTATAAAACTGGGACTGATGCTAAGGACCCTGGGAACTACCGACCAATTTCGCTCTTATCGTCCTTTGGCAAGCTATTTGAATATTTTATTCTATCTGGGATGAACAGGGTAATCGAGGATAATTGTGTTTTGAAGGACTTTCAATTTGGATTCCGGAGTGGCCTTTCCACCTCCCATGCACTGATGGTTCTGACGGACTTTGTGTCAAGGGGCTTGAATAATAGATGCCCCACGATGGCAGTGAGCTTGGATTTTGCTAAAGCTTTTGATACAGTCTGGCAGGACGGTATAGTATACAAGATGATGAGCATGGGGTTTGGGACTACCATATGCCGGATGATTGCCAGCTTCTTTGAGGACCGAAGGTTTAGGGTGCGAGTGGGGGATGCTGTCTCTGACGAGGGCCCTATTTCGGCAGGTGTGCCGCAGGGTTCATTGCTTGGCCCGGTGTTGTACAACATATTTATTTCTGACATCCCGCAGCCGCCTAGGGGCGATCTGCTTTTGGTGTACGCGGACGATATACTTGTGGCTTCTTCGGGTGCCGGGGCGACGGCTGTTAATAACCGTCTTAACGTTTACTTGGGGGAACTGGGGGAATATTTTTCCAAATGGGGCCTTAATTTGAACCTGGGTAAAACGGTGGCTATGATGTTTAAGGGGAGGCGCAAGTACATCTTTCCGAACTGTAGGAAGTTTGTTCCTTGTTTGACAATACATGGGCGTATGATAGGGACCTCAGACCGTATGAGGTACCTGGGTGTTGTCTTCCACGAGAATTTTGAATTCTATCGCCACATTGACGATGTAATTGGGAGGACTAAGAGAATATACTCTGCGTATCAGGGTATTTTGCGGCGAAAGGGGGGTCTTGATCGGAAGATTAGACTGCTTTTGTATCGTCAGGTAATAAGGCCTCTCATGGCCTATGCCTTTCCGGCTTGGTTTGGAATCTCTTCATCCCAGATGGAGAGGCTTAGGGTATGGGAACGTAGGGTCTTGGTTGCCTGTCTGGGATTGAGACCTCGGTTGGGACCTGATGGAGTGGTCCGTAGGCCTTCGTGTAGGTCTATCTATGGGGCAACTGATTTCGGTAGGATTGACGTGTTTGCCATTGGTAACGCCATTAGATTTTTGGAAAGGGCGCGTTCTTTAGAGAACGTTTTGATCAGGCAATGCTTTGACAATATTCGGGACCTTGAGACCGTCCAGAGCTCAAGGTATCTTTCTCCGGTAGATTTGTTAACCCTTTTGGAGGCTGGCCTCCTCTTTGATAATGCAGACCTTCTATTTTACCACAGGAGGATAAATACTCTTAATATCACTGATACAGTATATATTACTGATCAATAGTCTTCTTTTGTATATATATTTTTATTCCTATCTTTAATTTTTAGAACTGTAGCTTGTAAGTTTTGTCTGTTTTAGTTTCTTTTTGTAGTTTTAAGTTTTGTTTTTAGTTTGTAGAAGAAAAAAATTAAAATGACTCCTTTTTTATCCTTTTTTGTGGAATAAACTGAAAATGTTAAAAGAATTTGTAATGGATGTGGCAAAGCTACATAAATGTATTATTTTGAAAGTCCTTGAAAAATACTTAGTATGTAAGGAATAGACTAAGGAAAACAAATAGTATTAAGGCTAGAAAGTAGTTTTGATTTAATGTAAACAATAATATGGATAAATAAAATGAATTGAATTGAATTGGCTACCAAGACTATTCGTGTGTTAACAGTGATTAAGTGTTTATTAAAAAGTGAAAAAGTGAAGTGAAATGGCTCGTACTAAGCAAACTGCCCGTAAATCGACTGGTGGCAAAGCACCACGTAAACAATTGGCTACGAAGGCTGCTCGTAAAAGTGCGCCAGCTACCGGTGGTGTTAAGAAGCCACATCGTTACCGCCCTGGTACAGTAGCTTTGCGTGAAATTCGTCGTTATCAAAAGAGTACCGAATTGTTGATTCGCAAATTGCCTTTCCAACGTTTAGTTCGTGAAATTGCTCAAGATTTCAAAACCGATTTACGTTTCCAAAGTTCTGCTGTTATGGCTCTTCAAGAAGCCAGTGAAGCTTATTTAGTTGGTCTCTTCGAAGATACAAATTTGTGTGCCATCCATGCTAAGCGTGTTACAATAATGCCAAAGGACATTCAATTGGCCAGACGTATTCGAGGCGAACGTGCTTAAATTTGTTTTGATTGAGAAAGAAAAAATAATTGCACCACCCTGTACAATCATCTCGTGTATACATATGTATTTTCAAAAACAATCGGTCCTTTTCAGGACCACAAATTAATTTTTAAAAAGAGATAGTGCATTTTTTACCTAAATTTTATAAAGAAAGAGCTAAAGATTTTTTTTAAATAATTTTTTTTTTTATTATTATTCATCTTCATACAGTTAATCGAACGATTATGATTAAAAAAAAAATGAAATATTTTAAAAACAAACAAGAGACGATGCATTTTTTTACCTAAATTTAGTAAAGGGTGAGCGAAATTTTTTTTGTTTGTTTTGCTTTTGTTCATATTCGTACAAATATTTTCAAATTGAAAAAAAAAACATTTTAAAAACAAACAAGATATGTTGCTTTTTTTTACCTAAATTTTAAAAAGGAAGAGCGAAAGATTTTTTTTTAATATTTTTTTTTTATTATTATTATTCATCTTCGTACAGTTAATCGAACGATTGTTTCTTTTTTATTTTGTTCACCTTCGAACAGTTAATCAACAATTGTGTATACAAATAAAAAAAACATAAAAATATTATAATAAGGAACAATTTTTTTATTCTTACCTAAGAAAAACAGAAAATTCAAATTAATGTTTTGAAATGTATTTATTTTGAAAATAATTTTTTGACTAACTGTATGAAAGAATGCGAGTACATTTTTCTTCTTTTTGTGTTTATCTATGTAAGGAAGGAGTACTGTTGAAAGAGAAGAACTCTCTTTTTATATTGATTTTTTTTAAGATATTTAATGTTTTTTTTTTAAATTTATTAAAAGTTTATGAAAACTTGCATAAAACTTTTAAAAATGGTTATTTTCAGGGCCACAAAATTTATATTAAGGAGATAAATTTCGAAACGAACAAATAATTTTTAACATGTTATGAGTAGTCTCTTTTTTATTTTTATTTAAAATATAACTAAAAATAATTAATATTGATGAAAATGATTTTCAAAAAATGTACACAAGGTTTTCTTTTGTACAAACCGATATATGCTGCCTGTTTTTAGAAAATGAGAACAAAATTTCGTATATTGTTGTTGTTTACAAAATAATTTCTCATGTATGTGGCATTTTGACAAAACATCTTAAGACAAATTCAAGAAAATGTTGTTACTGATACAAATTTTCATTAAAAAAACATTTTTGTTTACGTTTTTTAAATTTTGTATTATAAACGAAATTTTTCTTGAATTTAGGTTTTTCTTAATTATATGATAAAAATGATGTTTTCACCGAGTTTTTTTTTAACTTTTTTGCCATCTTATCTCAACTTAAGATGTTTTTTAAAATGCCACAGATATGAAATTTGGCAATAATTTTCTTAAAACAGACAGTAAATTTATTTAAACAAAAAAAATTCTATGGAAGTTCAAAAATTGTGTGATGAAAATTTTCAATAAAATCATTTTCAAAGTCCACTACAAAAATACAAAGCATAAATGAAAAATTTGGTAGCAAATTTATTTGTTGTTCAAAATTTTATTGAAAACTTTATCTGCAATAGGTACAGTTGATTTAGAGAAAAATATCAAGATTTTCATTATTATGCTGAAAAAAATGAACTTTTTAATATTTTTTGGTTTTGCCAATAATAATTTATGAGGTTTTTCTATATTTATTTTATAAAAATAATTCAATGTTGAAAATTTTATAATTTTAATTCCCGTAGATGTAAACGCTTATTAAATTAAACAAACATTTATTAAGGAAAATTTTCATTCAAATTGGTTTTATAAATTTAATATATTTTTATGAATACAGGCATAAATATTTAAACTGTTATTTAAAAAAAAAATATCTAAAAAATATTTCATACAACCAATTTTATTTAACTGCTACGATATAAGCACTCCATATAAAAAAATCATTATTCCGTATTAATTTTTAAAGAAAAAATCTACAATGCATAACGAAAAGTGTGAAACGAAGTAAATATTATTGGTTATGTAGATCAAATTTTGTAAATATATTTTATGAATAATAAATAAATCCTTTTCAAAAAAATTTATACAAGATTTTCTTTTGTACAAAACGATATTAAATTTATTTAAGCAAAAATTATTTTTATTCATGTTCAAAAATCGTGTGATGAAAATTTTCTAAAGATTAAAATACGATAAAATAATTCTAAAAGTCAGCTCCAAAAATACTAATGTTGAATATAAACAGTGTATATATTTCCACCAATACGTTGTTTGGTATCACATTATTAAAAACAAAACAAAAACTTTCCATAGTTCATTTTCATCTCACATTTGTTTCGTTAATATTTTGCTTGAGCAAATATGTAATGGAAATGAGGAAAAATTTCCATTGTTGCTTAAAAAAGGTTTAGATTTTTGTAATTTTTAATACTTTTGGTAAAATATGCTTTAGTATCTACTTTAAATTGCAAAATTTTCATAAAAAATTGATATTTGTTTATTTTTCATATAATAGGATAAGCGAATATGCCAATGGAAATTTTGCCAATATGAGAAATTTTCGTTGTCATAGAGTAAATTTTAAAATAATTTTTAAAAATCGAAAAATGTATAAGACTTGAATTTTTTTTATTCTGCATTAAGAAAACATATAAGAGTTTCATATAAAATAGTTTCTTTAAGAATTTTTCTTAAATTTATTATAAAATTTTGGAATTTTGTTAATAAATTGTTAGAAAATTTTTTGAATCTTGCCAAGAAAATGCCCATAAATTTATCCGTTATTGAGAAAAAAATATTTTTTAAATTTCCATATATTCTTCGATATCTAGGCTAAGAACTGGTAAGAAAAAATTTTAAAATTTTTTAAAAACCTTGAAGAAAAATTTAAAATTATGAAAAAACTTTTGTTAAAATTTATACACGCTCGCACTAAAAATTTAACAATCTTCTTACGTTGACTACTATGAACTTCTCATAGGTAGCATGTAAGAAAATTTCATGTCGTACAAAGTACTATTGTGTTTACCAAATAAAAAGTGTTTTTTCAAGTGATTTAAAAGAAAAAGGAATAAAGAACAAACATGTCTGATTCTGCTGTTGTTGAAACCACCGCTTCTCCAGTTGCTGCTGCTCCAGCTGCCGAAAAAAAGCAAAGAAAGCTGCAGCCACCAAGGCCAAAAAACCATCCAGTGCTCCCACCCATCCACCAACCCAACAAATGGTTGATGCTGCTATCAAAACATTAAAGGAACGTGGTGGTTCATCTTTGCCGGCCATTAAGAAATATCTTACCAGCACCTACAAGGTAGATGCTCAAAAATTGGCTCCTTTCATCAAGAAATATTTAAAGAGTGCCGTAACTAGTGGAAAATTAATTCAAACTAAAGGTAAGGGTGCCTCTGGCTCATTTAAATTGTCAGCTGCCGCCTCAAAAGAGCCAAAAGCAAAGAAGCCTGCTGCTGAAAAGAAAAAGGCTGCTGCTGCCGGTGATAAAAAGAAGAAGGCTGCCGCTGCCGCCAAAAAGGCTACACCAGCTGCAAAGAAACCATCAGCTACCAAAAAGACGGCTGAGAAGAAAAAGGCAGAAAAGGTCAAGGCAAAAACCGCCAAAAAGACTGGTACAGTCAAGGCTAAACCAGCCAAAAAGGCACCAGCCACTAAACCAAAAGCACTCAAAGCCAAGACTGTCGTTGCAGCTAAACCCAAAAAGGCAGCAGCCCCAGCAAAAAAACCAGCTGCTAAGAAGACCGCCGCTAAAAAGTAAATTATTTCCATTTAATAATTACTTTTTTTACTCTTCACGTAAAATTATTTTTCGATATTCGAAAAAGATTTCCTCCGTAATAAAAAGCCCTTTTCAGGGCTACAAAATATTTTCAAAAAGAGATTAGATAACAAACTACATTCGTACATATTTATTTTTTTTTCGTTATTATTATAAAAATTTTCACAAGTTTTGCTTAGAAATTCTACAAAACTGTACAATTTATCAAATCGATGATCCTTATAATTTCAAAAATCAAACAACAAGCTAAAAAAAAGTTGATAAAAAAAACCCTTAAACAACAACAAATTATGATTGAATTTGTTTTTGAAATATGTTTATTGAACAATGTTCAATTTACGTAATTTATACAATTTTTTTATTTAAAAGATATCAGAGGTAGAAATTTGTTTTAAGAATTAACCAAAATTTATTTTAGCAAAAACAAATCTGTGGCATTTTGACAAAACATCTCAAGTCGAGGTAAGATAGAAAAAAGTTTAAAAAAAAACTCGGTAAAAAATATTTTAATCAAATAAAAACATAAACCACAATTAAAGAAAAATTTTGTTAATAATACAAAATCTTAAAAACGTAAACAAAAATGTTTTTTAATGAAAATTCGTATAATTAACAAAAATTTTTTTCAACTACATATTTAAATTTGACTTAAGATACTGAAATTCAATAAATATTATTATAAATAATATACTGAAAAAGTTTTTGATAACAACATAAAATCTCTTTTTCGAAAAAATTTTGTGGCCCTGAAAAGGGCCTTTGATGTTGAAGAAAAATAAAAAACCATTTGTTGTTGACACAATAAGGAATTAGTAAATTTACTTAGAGCTGGTGTATTTGGTAACAGCTTTAGTACCTTCACTCACAGCGTGCTTAGCCAATTCACCGGGCAACAAAAGACGAACAGCAGTTTGAATTTCCCGACTGGTGATGGTTGAACGCTTGTTGTAGTGAGCCAAACGGGATGCTTCGGCGGCAATACGTTCAAAAATATCATTAACAAAACTGTTCATGATACTCATGGCCTTTGAAGAAATACCAGTATCGGGATGTACTTGCTTCAACACTTTGTAAATATAGATGGCGTAACTTTCCTTGCGTTTACGCTTTCTGCCCTTGTCACTTTTTGTAATATTCTTCTGTGCCTTTCCGGCTTTCTTTGCTGCTTTACCACTGGCTTTAGGAGGCATTTTTCACTTTAAGATTCACAAACACTATTTTAACACTTTTCACAAACTGTAGCGTTTTGGGGAAAAGTGTGCGCTTTATATACCTTTTTTATAGCACACAACTAATCATCGTTTCTTCTTCGGCTGTGTGCACACAAGCCACCCCTTGTGTAAACGCTAGTGTGCATAGAAAGTATAAATAGACACGATTAAATCCGAAATTTCATCAGTTTGTGCTAACAGTGCTCTAGTGAAGTGTTATATTAAAACTAAAAAATAAAAAAAGTGAAAAATGTCTGGTCGTGGTAAAGGTGGCAAAGTTAAGGGCAAGGCAAAGTCCCGTTCAAACCGTGCTGGTTTACAATTTCCCGTCGGTCGTATTCATCGTTTGTTGCGTAAAGGCAATTATGCTGAACGTGTTGGTGCCGGCGCTCCTGTATATTTAGCTGCTGTTATGGAATATTTGGCAGCTGAAGTTCTCGAATTGGCTGGTAATGCTGCTCGTGATAACAAAAAGACAAGAATTATTCCCCGTCATTTGCAATTGGCCATCCGTAATGACGAAGAATTGAACAAATTATTGTCTGGCGTAACAATTGCTCAAGGTGGTGTTTTGCCAAACATTCAAGCTGTACTTTTACCCAAGAAGACAGAAAAGAAGGCCTAAACTAAATTATTATTCTTAGTTCCTGTAAATATTGCGTACAGACCATCGTATTCTTTTAAACCCAAACGTCCTTTTCAGGACGACAAATTTTAGTTAAAAAAGAGAAAAAACACATTTCAAATCATCAACTTTATTTTTAAATTTAAAAAATATTTCATTAAATATTCTTTAAAATTGTACATTATTTTTTATACATACTTTGACCAACAAAAGGGAATATTAACAAAACGTTTTTAACAAACGAAATTAGTTGCAATAAAAGCAAACTATGTAGTCTTTTAACAAGATTTCTTAAAAATTTACTAAATTTCCATTTCATACTATTGATAAACTGAAATTTATTGTTGTTTATTTTATTGTCTTTTATTTATGAAACATCTGCCTTACAAAATCATCCCTTTTTCGTTTTCTTGACAAACAAACACCATTTGCTTAGGCACACACAAACAAAAAATCTTTTACCTGAATTAGTATGTTGTTGTTGTTTCTTATGTCGGATATAATTTGATTAGTCGTGTGTTAACGACGAACAATTTCGTGTATATACCTATTATTTGTCAGTGTGTGTATTCAAAGTATGGGAATTTTTTTCGTTTACTACAGTTTAACTTTAATAAACACATAGTCTTGTTAAAAAAAATATTGAAGTTATGTATGAACTTTCAAGAAAATATTTAATAAATGTAAAATATGAGACTACTTTGAACTTCTTGAAAAATAGCTGGTGTTAATTAAAAATAATTTTTCAAAAACTAAATAAAAATATGTTAATTAAACACTTACTGCCGTAATCATAAAAAATAATTTAGAATTTTCTTTAAAAAAGAGTCAATTTTCAATTAAGTTTTTTTTATGAACAAGAAGAAATTTTATAATAAAAAAAATGTTTAACAAAATAATATGTATCTCTTTTTAAATATTTTTTGTGGTCCTGAAAAGGACCGATTGTTGAAAATAGTACATTATCGATGTGGTTTTTTGTCTTATATTATCCAATATATTGTTTTGAAATATATTTAACCGCCGAAACCGTACAAAGTACGACCTTGTCTCTTCAAAGCATAGACAACATCCATAGCAGTGACGGTTTTCCTCTTGGCGTGTTCAGTATAGGTGACAGCATCACGGATAACATTTTCCAAAAATACTTTTAAGACACCACGGGTTTCTTCGTAAATCAAACCAGAAATACGTTTCACACCACCACGACGAGCTAAACGTCTAATAGCTGGCTTTGTAATACCTTGGATATTATCACGCAACACTTTACGATGACGTTTAGCGCCACCTTTTCCCAAGCCTTTTCCACCTTTACCACGACCAGTCATTTTTATTCACTTGGTTATTTTTCACTTAAAACCACAGAATACACAGAACTGTGAAAAGTGACGTGTGAAAAAGGCCCAAATCAGTTGCGAGGGCAGCTTTCGAAGAAAGAGAAAGAAAATGTTTTTTGGTAGTAAAGTGGCAATGTGTAAAAACAGGCCGCTACTATCAACACGAATTGCGTAATCAAAACAAAAAATGCAAAAGGGCAGCTTTCTTAGAAAGAGACAAAAAAAAAGTCAAAATCTTCCGTCTCGTGTCAGTTCTGTATATTCTGTGCTTAAAACACACTTCACAAAGATTCACAAGAACTAATGATTTGTATGAGGGTATCACTCGTATTTATACCAAAATCGAGTTAAATTAGAGGGAGCAAGTGGTATAATGCTGTACTCTTTTTGGTGTGTGCATTTTTTGAGAAAGCAACCACCACAAATTAACAAACACACACATCTCTGTATTTTGCTTGGGCAATTTTTCTATATAAGCCGAACATATTGAGGCTACCAAGACTAGACTGATCATTCATTGGTGAAGTGTTTGTGAGGTGAAAACAACTAAAGCGGAAAGTGCTTATTATAACAAAGTGGAAAAAGTGTTTAATAAATAAATAAACATAAATATTGTAAAATAAAACTTTAAACTTGTGGTCTTATGGAATAATGAAATTCGCATAGGAGGCAAGAAAAATAATAAAAGTGATAGGACACTGAAGATTGTTATTGATAATCTTAAATTAACTTTAAAAGAGTAAATAAACTTAATTTTGTGCTGATTAGTGGGTAAATTTCGATTATTCTGCATAAAGACAGATAGATACTACCCATAAATAAAGATATCTTAAAATAAAGTTAAAAAGACTAATAAATAAATAATAAAACTTGATATTGGGCCTAAAGAGGGCATGAAAAATTAGATGAAAAAGTGTTCTGCAATGGAAGAAGAAGAAGAAGATTGCTCCAGTACCTCAAAAAAGAGGAAGGAACAAACCGAAACGGACGTGCTGAAAGAAGAAATTACTGATTATAAAAAGAAGTTGCAAGAGTTGAGTGGTTTAAATTTGAAACTTAATAATAAACTGTCTCAAATTGAAAAGGAATCTGAGTTTAAAATTAATTACCTTATAAAGGAAAACGACGATTTAAATGTAAAGTTGGAGGGTTTAATTAAAAAAATCGAAGACAAGAAAAAAGAAGAAGAAGACAAAAAAAAAGAAGAAGAAGAAGAAGAAGAAAGCCATGAATCAACTGATGATGATGATGATGATATGCAGTCAGATGCTGAAGAATTAGTTGCAAGCAAGCAGCCTGAAGCAGGTATTAGCCAAGAGAGGGGAGCAGTAAAGGCCAGCCATTCTGGTAATGCTGGAAAAAATGCCAAGAAAAATGAAGAGTTGAAGGTGAAGAAGGACAAAGTTGCGGCGAAGGCAATAGGCAACAACCCATCACCAGCATCACAAAAGGGAAAAGGACGTAAGTCTGTTCCTATTATTACTACATATAGTATTAATATAAAAAATATAATGAGTGGTATTGATAATTTATTAGGACATAAGAATTATACGATTAAAATATTGGGTAAAAATGTGAGTAACATAGGGGTCTGCACATTAGAGGATTTTGAAAGGGTCAAGCGCTTTCTGGATGAACAGAAAGTGGAATTTTATACATATACACCAAAGGGCCAACGGCCATTTACGATGGTGATTGAGGGACTACCGGACTCTTTTGAGTCATCGGAGATAATTGAGTACCTGGGCGGTCTTCAGGTTAATTTGAATATTTTGACCATGTCCAAGCTGGGACGTGATAAGTGGGTTGTTAGGATGGCAAGGGACTCTGATATTGTGAAGTTTTACGATATTAGGTATATATTACGCTGCAAGGTCAGCATTAGGAAATTCGTTAGGAGCGGTGTGACGCAGTGTTTTAATTGCCAGCGCTTTGGCCATGTGTCTTCCAACTGCCGAATGCCTTATAGATGTGTGAAGTGTGGGGGGTCTCACGAGCCAGGCGCTTGTAAGATTCCTTCTCGGGGTGAGAACACGGATGAGACCTTTTTTACTGATCCTGTGACTGGGCAGGTAACTAGGAGAGTGGGTTTGCCGGTGAGGTGCATTAACTGTGGGGTTGAGGGACATGTGGCTAGCTCAAGGGAGTGCCCACGTAGGATGGAACTTGTGAGTAAACTTGCATCGAAAAGGGCGTCGGGAAGAGGGGCTCGCGAATTCAATTCTGTTGAGAGTAGGGTTAGAACTGGGGTCTCATACGCAGCGGCTGCTGGTGCGGCTGTAGTTGGCGATAGACCATCTGCCCGCACTGTGTCCTCTGGTCCGGCGAATTCTGGGGTGTCAATGGGTATGGCGATGGGTCAGTTTGACCTGATTGAGAAGGACTGTAGACGGTTCTTTGGAGGTGGTATACTTCAATGTTTGGGTAAGATTGGTGGTTTTGCGAAGCAGTATCGGGAACTTGGTAGTGATGAGGACAGATCGCGTGCTCTGCTTGGTTTGCTAATCACACTTAAACATGATGGATAATACGCTGAAATCTATATTTGTTAATGCCAATTCAATTGTTTCTAAACATAGGAGACACTATTTGAATTTGTTTCTATTGAAACACAAACCGGACATATTATTGTTGGCTGAGACCAGGCTTGGTCCTCAGCATAGACTGGGTTTTACGGGGTACTCGATATTTAGACGTGACAGGAGGAACGGGCGTGGTGGTGGTACGGCGGTTCTGGTTAGGGATACTTATTGTGTTGAGGAGATTGTCATCGATACGGGTATAATTGAGAGTACTGCTGTGAGGATACGGAGGGTAAACGCTGGTGACATTATTGCGGTCTCAATGTATTTGAGGCCGGGTGATATTTTTCAGTGTGAATTCTTTGACGCTATTCAGGGACTTGCTAGGAGTTCCTGTATGGTAATTGGGGCTGACCTTAATGCTAGACACCCGTGTTGGGGTGATCCCTATACGAATGTAAGTGGCCGCAACCTGTGCGATTTCCTGATGACTAATCCTGACTTGGATATTCGCCGGACTGATGGGCCGACGCGGATCAATCCGGTATTATCTTCTTACATAGACTTAATTATGACGACGGTTGAAATAACTTCATCGGATGGGGGTAGTCTGCGGACGTTGGACTATGAATCGGACCATAGGGCGGTGGAGTTCGTCTTCCGTACTGGTGATTTGGTGTCTGGTGAACGCGTGGTTCGATACGACTACGACCGGATTGATGTGCGGAAGTTTAGGACAAGATTATCGGGGAATCTTTCAGGGAGTGGATTGCCACTTGATGGGAACGCCACGACGGAAGAGATTGATGAGTGCGTGGAGTCTATGGAAGTGGCCTTTCGCGATGCCATTGACCATTCGATCCCGAGAATGGTTTTGAGGAGTAGGGGGATGCTAAAACTCCCAGCGAATATACTTGGCTTTATTGGCCACAAGAAGAGACTTCGACGTACGCTTCAGAGATGTGGTGATCCGGGGAGGTGCAATATTTTAAGGGCCGAGGTGCGCAATATTGACAGGATTATTCAGGGTGCTGTTGCTGTTTTTGAACGTGACCAATGGGCTGAGTTCTTGGGTAGGATACGGGTCGACAACAGGACATTTAGGAGGGTGAAATCTGCGGCGGGCATTGGTTCTCGCCCTGTGGTTCGGGGGTTAAAGGGGCCGGCTGGTGCTACTGTGACGGATGAAATTGGGAAGGCGGATCTGCTCTCGCGATCCTTTTTTCGGGTGCAGGGAACGGGACGGAATGCGAACGTATTTCGGACTACTGTGGGGGACGTTGTGTCGTCGCTGGACAGGACGACACCTTTGACAACATTTGGCGTGGAATATCGTGCTGATGGGGGTATGAATTTCACTGACGGGGACCATGCTGGACTGGGGTTTGTCAGCCCTGCGTCGGTAGGGGAGGCGTTGAAAAGGAGATCTAATAAGAGATCTAGTGGCATCGATGGTGTGCCTGACTTCGTGCTGAGGAAGACTGACGCTGTTGCTTGGGAATATTTGTCGGTGCTTTTTAATCACTGTTTTAATGTTGGCTATTTTCCAAGGGCTTGGAGGATGGCACTGGTCATACCCATTTATAAAACTGGGACTGATGCTAAGGACCCTGGGAACTACCGACCAATTTCGCTCTTATCGTCCTTTGGCAAGCTATTTGAATATTTTATTCTATCTGGGATGAACAGGGTAATCGAGGATAATTGTGTTTTGAAGGACTTTCAATTTGGATTCCGGAGTGGCCTTTCCACCTCCCATGCACTGATGGTTCTGACGGACTTTGTGTCAAGGGGCTTGAATAATAGATGCCCCACGATGGCAGTGAGCTTGGATTTTGCTAAAGCTTTTGATACAGTCTGGCAGGACGGTATAGTATACAAGATGATGAGCATGGGGTTTGGGACTACCATATGCCGGATGATTGCCAGCTTCTTTGAGGACCGAAGGTTTAGGGTGCGAGTGGGGGATGCTGTCTCTTACGAGGGCCCTATTTCGGCAGGTGTGCCGCAGGGTTCATTGCTTGGCCCGGTGTTGTACAACATATTTATTTCTGACATCCCGCAGCCGCCTAGGGGCGATCTGCTTTTGGTGTACGCGGACGATATACTTGTGGCTTCTTCGGGTGCCGGGGCGACGGCTGTTAATAACCGTCTTAACGTTTACTTGGGGGAACTGGGGGAATATTTTTCCAAATGGGGCCTTAATTTGAACCTGGGTAAAACGGTGGCTATGATGTTTAAGGGGAGGCGCAAGTACATCTTTCCGAACTGTAGGAAGTTTGTTCCTTGTTTGACAATACATGGGCGTATGATAGGGACCTCAGACCGTATGAGGTACCTGGGTGTTGTCTTCCACGAGAATTTTGAATTCTATCGCCACATTGACGATGTAATTGGGAGGACTAAGAGAATATACTCTGCGTATCAGGGTATTTTGCGGCGAAAGGGGGGTCTTGATCGGAAGATTAGACTGCTTTTGTATCGTCAGGTAATAAGGCCTCTCATGGCCTATGCCTTTCCGGCTTGGTTTGGAATCTCTTCATCCCAGATGGAGAGGCTTAGGGTATGGGAACGTAGGGTCTTGGTTGCCTGTCTGGGATTGAGACCTCGGTTGGGACCTGATGGAGTGGTCCGTAGGCCTTCGTGTAGGTCTATCTATGGGGCAACTGATTTCGGTAGGATTGACGTGTTTGCCATTGGTAACGCCATTAGATTTTTGGAAAGGGCGCGTTCTTTAGAGAACGTTTTGATCAGGCAATGCTTTGACAATATTCGGGACCTTGAGACCGTCCAGAGCTCAAGGTATCTTTCTCCGGTAGATTTGTTAACCCTTTTGGAGGCTGGCCTCCTCTTTGATAATGCAGACCTTCTATTTTACCACAGGAGGATAAATACTCTTAATATCACTGATACAGTATATATTACTGATCAATAGTCTTCTTTTGTATATATATTTTTATTCCTATCTTTAATTTTTAGAACTGTAGCTTGTAAGTTTTGTCTGTTTTAGTTTCTTTTTGTAGTTTTAAGTTTTGTTTTTAGTTTGTAGAAGAAAAAAATTAAAATGACTCCTTTTTTATCCTTTTTTGTGGAATAAACTGAAAATGTTAAAAGAATTTGTAATGGATGTGACAAAGCTACATAAATGTATTATTTTGAAAGTCCTTGAAAAATACTTAGTATGTAAGGAATAGACTAAGGAAAACAAATAGTATTAAGGCTAGAAAGTAGTTTTGATTTAATGTAAACAATAATATGGATAAATAAAATGAATTGAATTGAATTGGCTACCAAGACTATTCGTGTGTTAACAGTGATTAAGTGTTTATTAAAAAGTGAAAAAGTGAAGTGAAATGGCTCGTACTAAGCAAACTGCCCGTAAATCGACTGGTGGCAAAGCACCACGTAAACAATTGGCTACGAAGGCTGCTCGTAAAAGTGCGCCAGCTACCGGTGGTGTTAAGAAGCCACATCGTTACCGCCCTGGTACAGTAGCTTTGCGTGAAATTCGTCGTTATCAAAAGAGTACCGAATTGTTGATTCGCAAATTGCCTTTCCAACGTTTAGTTCGTGAAATTGCTCAAGATTTCAAAACCGATTTACGTTTCCAAAGTTCTGCTGTTATGGCTCTTCAAGAAGCCAGTGAAGCTTATTTAGTTGGTCTCTTCGAAGATACAAATTTGTGTGCCATCCATGCTAAGCGTGTTACAATAATGCCAAAGGACATTCAATTGGCCAGACGTATTCGAGGCGAACGTGCTTAAATTTGTTTTGATTGAGAAAGAAAAAATAATTGCACCACCCTGTACAATCATCTCGTGTATACATATGTATTTTCAAAAACAATCGGTCCTTTTCAGGACCACAAATTAATTTTTAAAAAGAGATAGTGCATTTTTTACCTAAATTTTATAAAGAAAGAGCTAAAGATTTTTTTTAAATAATTTTTTTTTTTATTATTATTCATCTTCATACAGTTAATCGAACGATTATGATTAAAAAAAAATGAAATATTTTAAAAACAAACAAGAGACGATGCATTTTTTTACCTAAATTTAGTAAAGGGTGAGCGAAATTTTTTTTGTTTGTTTTGCTTTTGTTCATATTCGTACAAATATTTTCAAATTGAAAAAAAAAACATTTTAAAAACAAACAAGATATGTTGCTTTTTTTTACCTAAATTTTAAAAAGGAAGAGCGAAAGATTTTTTTTTAATATTTTTTTTTTATTATTATTATTCATCTTCGTACAGTTAATCGAACGATTGTTTCTTTTTTATTTTGTTCACCTTCGAACAGTTAATCAACAATTGTGTATACAAATAAAAAAAACATAAAAATATTATAATAAGGAACAATTTTTTTATTCTTACCTAAGAAAAACAGAAAATTCAAATTAATGTTTTGAAATGTATTTATTTTGAAAATAATTTTTTGACTAACTGTATGAAAGAATGCGAGTACATTTTTCTTCTTTTTGTGTTTATCTATGTAAGGAAGGAGTACTGTTGAAAGAGAAGAACTCTCTTTTTATATTGATTTTTTTTAAGATATTTAATGTTTTTTTTTTAAATTTATTAAAAGTTTATGAAAACTTGCATAAAACTTTTAAAAATGGTTCTTTTCAGGGCCACAAAATTTATATTAAGGAGATAAATTTCGAAACGAACAAATAATTTTTAACATGTTATGAGTAGTCTCTTTTTTATTTTTATTTAAAATATAACTAAAAATAATTAATATTGATGAAAATGATTTTCAAAAAATGTACACAAGGTTTTCTTTTGTACAAACCGATATATGCTGCCTGTTTTTAGAAAATGAGAACAAAATTTCGTATATTGTTGTTGTTTACAAAATAATTTCTCATGTATGTGGCATTTTGACAAAACATCTTAAGACAAATTCAAGAAAATGTTGTTACTGATACAAATTTTCATTAAAAAAACATTTTTGTTTACGTTTTTTAAATTTTGTATTATAAACGAAATTTTTCTTGAATTTAGGTTTTTCTTAATTATATGATAAAAATGATGTTTTCACCGAGTTTTTTTTTAACTTTTTTGCCATCTTATCTCAACTTAAGATGTTTTTTAAAATGCCACAGATATGAAATTTGGCAATAATTTTCTTAAAACAGACAGTAAATTTATTTAAACAAAAAAAATTCTATGGAAGTTCAAAAATTGTGTGATGAAAATTTTCAATAAAATCATTTTCAAAGTCCACTACAAAAATACAAAGCATAAATGAAAAATTTGGTAGCAAATTTATTTGTTGTTCAAAATTTTATTGAAAACTTTATCTGCAATAGGTACAGTTGATTTAGAGAAAAATATCAAGATTTTCATTATTATGCTGAAAAAAATGAACTTTTTAATATTTTTTGGTTTTGCCAATAATAATTTATGAGGTTTTTCTATATTTATTTTATAAAAATAATTCAATGTTGAAAATTTTATAATTTTAATTCCCGTAGATGTAAACGCTTATTAAATTAAACAAACATTTATTAAGGAAAATTTTCATTCAAATTGGTTTTATAAATTTAATATATTTTTATGAATACAGGCATAAATATTTAAACTGTTATTTAAAAAAAAAATATCTAAAAAATATTTCATACAACCAATTTTATTTAACTGCTACGATATAAGCACTCCATATAAAAAAATCATTATTCCGTATTAATTTTTAAAGAAAAAATCTACAATGCATAACGAAAAGTGTGAAACGAAGTAAATATTATTGGTTATGTAGATCAAATTTTGTAAATATATTTTATGAATAATAAATAAATCCTTTTCAAAAAAATTTATACAAGATTTTCTTTTGTACAAAACGATATTAAATTTATTTAAGCAAAAATTATTTTTATTCATGTTCAAAAATCGTGTGATGAAAATTTTCTAAAGATTAAAATACGATAAAATAATTCTAAAAGTCAGCTCCAAAAATACTAATGTTGAATATAAACAGTGTATATATTTCCACCAATACGTTGTTTGGTATCACATTCTTAAAAACAAAACAAAAACTTTCCATAGTTCATTTTCATCTCACATTTGTTTCGTTAATATTTTGCTTGAGCAAATATGTAATGGAAATGAGGAAAAATTTCCATTGTTGCTTAAAAAAGGTTTAGATTTTTGTAATTTTAAATACTTTTGGTAAAATATGCTTTAGTATCTACTTTAAATTGCAAAATTTTCATAAAAAATTGATATTTGTTTATTTTTCATATAATAGGATAAGCGAATATGCCAATGGAAATTTTGCCAATATGAGAAATTTTCGTTGTCATAGAGTAAATTTTAAAATAATTTTTAAAAATCGAAAAATGTATAAGACTTGAATTTTTTTTATTCTGCATTAAGAAAACATATAAGAGTTTCATATAAAATAGTTTCTTTAAGAATTTTTCTTAAATTTATTATAAAATTTTGGAATTTTGTTAATAAATTGTTAGAAAATTTTTTGAATCTTGCCAAGAAAATGCCCATAAATTTATCCGTTATTGAGAAAAAAATATTTTTTAAATTTCCATATATTCTTCGATATCTAGGCTAAGAACTGGTAAGAAAAAATTTTAAAATTTTTTAAAAACCTTGAAGAAAAATTTAAAATTATGAAAAAACTTTTGTTAAAATTTATACACGCTCGCACTAAAAATTTAACAATCTTCTTACGTTGACTACTATGAACTTCTCATAGGTAGCATGTAAGAAAATTTCATGTCGTACAAAGTACTATTGTGTTTACCAAATAAAAAGTGTTTTTTCAAGTGATTTAAAAGAAAAAGGAATAAAGAACAAACATGTCTGATTCTGCTGTTGTTGAAACCACCGCTTCTCCAGTTGCTGCTGCTCCAGCTGCCGAAAAAAAAGCAAAGAAAGCTGCAGCCACCAAGGCCAAAAAACCATCCAGTGCTCCCACCCATCCACCAACCCAACAAATGGTTGATGCTGCTATCAAAACATTAAAGGAACGTGGTGGTTCATCTTTGCCGGCCATTAAGAAATATCTTACCAGCACCTACAAGGTAGATGCTCAAAAATTGGCTCCTTTCATCAAGAAATATTTAAAGAGTGCCGTAACTAGTGGAAAATTAATTCAAACTAAAGGTAAGGGTGCCTCTGGCTCATTTAAATTGTCAGCTGCCGCCTCAAAAGAGCCAAAAGCAAAGAAGCCTGCTGCTGAAAAGAAAAAGGCTGCTGCTGCCGGTGATAAAAAGAAGAAGGCTGCCGCTGCCGCCAAAAAGGCTACACCAGCTGCAAAGAAACCATCAGCTACCAAAAAGACGGCTGAGAAGAAAAAGGCAGAAAATGTCAAGGCAAAAACCGCCAAAAAGACTGGTACAGTCAAGGCTAAACCAGCCAAAAAGGCACCAGCCACTAAACCAAAGCCAAGACTGTCGTTGCAGCTAAACCCAAAAAGGCAGCAGCCCCAGCAAAAAAACCAGCTGCTAAGAAGACCGCCGCTAAAAAGTAAATTATTTCCATTTAATAATTACTTTTTTTACTCTTCACGTAAAATTATTTTTCGATATTCGAAAAAGATTTCCTCCGTAATAAAAAGCCCTTTTCAGAGCTACAAAATATTTTCAAAAAGAGATTAGATAACAAACTACATTCGTACATATTTATTTTTTTTTTCGTTATTATTATAAAAATTTTCACAAGTTTTGCTTAGAAATTCTACAAAACTGTACAATTTATCAAATCGATGATCCTTATAATTTCAAAAATCAAACAACAAGCTAAAAAAAAGTTGATAAAAAAAACCCTTAAACAACAACAAATTATGATTGAATTTGTTTTTGAAATATGTTTATTGAACAATGTTCAATTTCCGTAATTTATACAATTTTTTTATTTAAAAGATATCAGAGGTAGAAATTTGTTTTAAGAATTAACCAAAATTTATTTTAGCAAAAACAAATCTGTGGCATTTTGACAAAACATCTCAAGTCGAGGTAAGATAGAAAAAAGTTTAAAAAAAAACTCGGTAAAAAATATTTTAATCAAATAAAAACATAAACCACAATTAAAGAAAAATTTTGTTAATAATACAAAATCTTAAAAACGTAAACAAAAATGTTTTTTAATGAAAATTCGTATAATTAACAAAAATTTTTTTCAACTACATATTTAAATTTGACTTAAGATACTGAAATTCAATAAATATTATTATAAATAATATACTGAAAAAGTTTTTGATAACAACATAAAATCTCTTTTTCGAAAAAATTTTGTGGCCCTGAAAAGGGCCTTTGATGTTGAAGAAAAATAAAAAACCATTTGTTGTTGACACAATAAGGAATTAGTAAATTTACTTAGAGCTGGTGTATTTGGTAACAGCTTTAGTACCTTCACTCACAGCGTGCTTAGCCAATTCACCGGGCAACAAAAGACGAACAGCAGTTTGAATTTCCCGACTGGTGATGGTTGAACGCTTGTTGTAGTGAGCCAAACGGGATGCTTCGGCGGCAATACGTTCAAAAATATCATTAACAAAACTGTTCATGATACTCATGGCCTTTGAAGAAATACCAGTATCGGGATGTACTTGCTTCAACACTTTGTAAATATAGATGGCGTAACTTTCCTTGCGTTTACGCTTTCTGCCCTTGTCACTTTTTGTAATATTCTTCTGTGCCTTTCCGGCTTTCTTTGCTGCTTTACCACTGGCTTTAGGAGGCATTTTTCACTTTAAGATTCACAAACACTATTTTAACACTGTTCACAAACTGTAGCGTTTTGGGGAAAAGTGTGCCCTTTATATGCCTTTTTTATAGCACACAACTAATCATCGTTTCTTCTTCGGCTGTGTGCACACAAGCCACCCCTTGTGTAAACGCTAGTGTGCATAGAAAGTATAAATAGACACGATTAAATCCGAAATTTCATCATTAGTTTGCTTTAGGCAGTGGTCGAGTCAAGACCTATAGCGGGAAAAAAAAGTAAATTTTTGAAAAATAAAAAATAAAAACGTAAACAAAAGTGTATTATTGGAAAATAAAACCGAAATTGAAAATAAAATTTTGAAAAATTAAAAACAAAATTTTTTGATCACTTGTTTGTGTGAGAAGTCTGTAGGAGGCAATACTGCACAGTAGTTTTGAGCTACAGTGTTTTTTTAAACAAGTTTTTTGAAAAGCAATTCAAAGCAAATTAAATTGAAATTAAATAACAACATATCGTATACAAGTTTGTTTGGGGGTAAATTTCGATAATTCTGTTGACCAATGCAGATAGATACTGCCCCTTGACCATTGGTAGTTGTAAGATGGATGAAGAAAACGTTAAACCGAGTAAACGTGCCCGTGTGGGGGTCTCAGTTGAAGAACTCCATCGGATAATTTCGAAGAAAGATAAGGAAATTGATTTTCTTAATCAGAAATTTAATTACATTACTGTGGAGAATGAAAAATTAACAAAAGCGGTTGAAGTTCTTATGGATAAGGTTCAAAAGAAAAATGATATTGAAAATTTTTCCAGTGAAGATGAAATGCTTTCGGAGAATGAAAGGATTGAGGGTAGCAATTTTCGGCAAGAAAGTCAAAAAGCTAAATTAAATCAAGAAAGCCAAAAAAGTTCGGAAGAGGGCGCATCAAGTGACCGCAAGGTACCGAATGCAAAAGCAAATGTTGATGAGGGGAAAAAGAGGAGTAAGTCTGTTCCTGTAATCACTACATATAATGTAAATATTAAGGACATTGTAGAGAGTATTGACGAATTGTTAGGTCATAAAAATTTTAATTTGAGGATTTTGGGCAAGGGCGTGGTAAATATAGGGGTTTGCACGCTTGATGACTTCGATAAGGTGAAGTCTATGCTTGAGCGAAAAAAAGTTGAGTTTTACACGTACACCCCTAAGGGTCTACGTCCTTTTACTGTTGTTATTGAGGGGCTATCTCATTCCTTTGAGCCGCAGGAGATACTTAGCTACTTTGAAGGTCTTAACATGAAGATTAATGTTGTTAGTCTTGTGAAATTAGGTGTTGACAAATGGGTTGTTAGAATCTCAAAGGATTCTGATATAGGTAAATTCTATGAAATTAGATACGTTTTGCGATGTAAGGTTCACATTAGGAAATTTGTCAGGAAAGGTGTTACACAGTGCTTCAATTGCCAGCGTTTTGGGCATGTATCGTCTAATTGTAGGATGTCGTATAGGTGTGTCAAATGTGGTGGGTCTCATGGACCAGGTAAATGTAGTGTGCCTCCAAAGGGGGAGAATGTACAGGAATCTTTGATTACTGACCCCATTACTGGTCAGGTTTCTAAAAGGGTAGGTTTACCAGTAAAATGTGTAAATTGTAATGGTGAAGGTCATGTGGCTAGTTCTAGGGAATGTCCTCGTAGAATTGAGCTTGTTCGTAAACTTGAGGCGCGAGTTGTTTCTAGGAATAACGTACAGCCTAGAGCTTTGTCTACTCCTTATAAGGAGGTAAAGCCTGGGGTTTCCTATGCTTCCGTAGCTGGGTCCTCTTCTGGCAAGAATGTTGCAACCAATTTATATCAGCCTGGTTATCGTAAGGCTGAGGTTACTATTAAGGACGCAATGAATCAGTATGATTTTATTGACCGTGATTGTAGACGCTTCTTTGGGGGCGGATTAATCCATTGTTTAGATAGGATAGGTAACTTTGCGAAAGATTATCGTGGATTAAGTAACGATGGGGACAAATCTGCCGCCTTGCTTGGTATGCTTCTCACTCTTCGTCAAAATGGATAACTCTATTAAAGCAATATTTATTAACGTCAACTCTATAGTTTCTAGGCACAAAAGGCATTATTTAAATTTATTTATTATTGAACACAAGCCCGATATTTTTACCATCGCAAATCTTAAGAACTGTAATAGTGAGAATGTTCAAACTTTCTAGAAGTCACTCTTATGGTATACTTCACTTTTGAAAATAAAAATAAAGCGGGTAGGCGCAGGGGGAACTACCTTCCATAGGATGCATATATTTAATATCTCTCAACCGATAAAGTGGTTAAAGCAGTGTAGCGAAGCGCACCGGGTTAAGCTAGTATGGTGATAAAAATAGAGAGTGGAACTACCTTCTGTATTTGTATCATGCATGTATGTATGTTTATCTATATCTATATATATAAAAATGAAAAATGTTTGTATGTTTGTGTGTTTGTTTGTTGGCTTATAGACTCCGAAACTACTGAACCGATTTTCTTGAAATTTTTACAGTAACATCACGTGAGCCCTAAAAATAAAATAGGCCACTTATTTTTTCGATAGGGGCAGGGGAATTGGTACCCCCCATAGGATGCCAATATTTATTATCGCATATCTTAAGAGCCGCTGGACGCATTTTGCTGAACTTTTTGTAGTAGGATCTTCTGAGCCCCAAAATTGAAATAAAATAGCAGCGGGGGAAGTGGTTCCCCCCATAGGACGCCAATGCTTAATATCGCATATCTTATGAACTGTTATAGTGAGAATGTTCAAACTTTGTGGAAGTCACTCTTATGGTATACTACACTTTTGAAAATAAAAATAAAGCGGGTAGGGGAGGGGGGGAAAAACCTCCCAGAGGATGCATATATTAAATATCGCTTAACTGAAGAACTATTAAAGGGGGAGTCTTCAAACGTGGTTAAAGCTACTACTATGGCAAACTATAAATTTCAGTATAAAAATGGGCGGGGTAAACAGGGAAGGAGCAGTACCCCTCATAGATAGAAATATAAATAAGAGCCACTGCACGCATTTTGTTGAACTTTTGGTGGTAGGATCTTCTGAGCCCCGAAATTGAAATAAAGTAGCAGCGGGGGAAGTGGTTTTCCCCATAGGACGCCAATGTTTACCATCGCAAATCTTAAGAACTGTAATAGTGAGAATGTTCAAACTTTCTAGAAGTCACTCTTATGGTATACTTCACTTTTGAAAATAAAAATAAAGCGGGTAGGCGCAGGGGGGGAAATACCTCCCATAGGATGCATACATTAAATATCGCTCAACTGAAGAACTATTAAAGGGAGAGTCATCAAACGTGGTTAAAGCCACTATTATAGTAAACTATAAATTTCAATATAGAAATGGGCGGGGTAGCCAGAGGATGAGCAGTACCCCTCATAGAAGACATATAAATAAGAGCAACTGCACGCATTTTGTTGAACTTTTGGTAGTAGGATCTTCTGAGCCCCAAAATTGGAATAAAATAGCAGCGGAGGAAGTGATGCCCATCATAGGACGCCAATGTTTAATATCGCATATCTTAAGAACTGTAATAGTGAGAATGTTCAAACTTTCTAGAAGTCACTCTTATGGTATACTTCACTTTTGAAAATAAAAATAAAGCGGGTAGGCGCAGGGGGGGAAATACCTCCCATAGGATGCATACATTAAATATCGATCAACTGAAGAACTATTAAAGGGAGAGTCATCAAACGTGGTTAAAGCCACTATTATAGTAAACTATAAATTTCAATATAGAAATGGGCGGGGTAGCCAGAGGATGAGCAGTACCCCTCATAGAAGACATATAAATAAGAGCAACTGCACGCATTTTGTTGAACTTTTGGTAGTAGGATCTTCTGAGCCCCAAAATTGGAATAAAATAGCAGCGGAGGAAGTGATGCCCATCATAGGACGCCAATGTTTAATATCGCATATCTTAAGAACTGTAATAGTGAGAATGTTCAAACTTTCTAGAAGTCACTCTTATGGTATACTACACTTTTGAAAATAAAAATAAAGCGGATAGGCGCAGGGGGGGAAATACCTCCCATAGGATGCATACATTAAATATCGCTCAACTGAAGAACTATTAAAGGGAGAGTCATCAAACGTGGTTAAAGCCACTATTATAGTAAACTATAAATTTCAATATAGAAATGGGCGGGGTAGCCAGAGGATGAGCAGTACCCCTCATAGAAGACATATAAATAAGAGCAACTGCACGCATTTTGTTGAACTTTTGGTAGTAGGATCTTCTGAGCCCCAAAATTGGAATAAAATAGCAGCGGAGGAAGTGATGCCCATCATAGGACGCCAATGTTTAATATCGCATATCTTAAGAACTGTAATAGTGAGAATGTTCAAACTTTCTAGAAGTCACTCTTATGGTATACTTCACTTTTGAAAATAAAAATAAAGCGGGTAGGCGCAGGGGGGGAAATACCTCCCATAGGATGCATACATTAAATATCGCTCAACTGAAGAACTATTAAAGGGAGAGTCATCAAACGTGGTTAAAGCCACTATTATAGTAAACTATAAATTTCAATATAGAAATGGGCGGGGTAGCCAGAGGATGAGCAGTACCCCTCATAGAAGACATATAAATAAGAGCAACTGCACGCATTTTGTTGAACTTTTGGTAGTAGGATCTTCTGAGCCCCAAAATTGGAATAAAATAGCAGCGGAGGAAGTGATGCCCATCATAGGACGCCAATGTTTAATATCGCATATCTTAAGAACTGTAATAGTGAGAATGTTCAAACTTTCTAGAAGTCACTCTTATGGTATACTTCACTTTTGAAAATAAAAATAAAGCGGGTAGGCGCAGGGGGGGAAATACCTCCCATAGGATGCATACATTAAATATCGCTCAACTGAAGAACTATTAAAGGGAGAGTCATCAAACGTGGTTAAAGCCACTATTATAGTAAACTATAAATTTCAATATAGAAATGGGCGGGGTAGCCAGAGGATGAGCAGTACCCCTCATAGAAGACATATAAATAAGAGCAACTGCACGCATTTTGTTGAACTTTTGGTAGTAGGATCTTCTGAGCCCCAAAATTGGAATAAAATAGCAGCGGAGGAAGTGATGCCCATCATAGGACGCCAATGTTTAATATCGCATATCTTAAGAACTGTAATAGTGAGAATGTTCAAACTTTCTAGAAGTCACTCTTATGGTATACTACACTTTTGAAAATAAAAATAAAGCGGATAGGCGCAGGGGGGGAAATACCTCCCATAGGATGCATACATTAAATATCGCTCAACTGAAGAACTATTAAAGGGAGAGTCTTCAAACGTAGTTAAAGCTACTATTATGGTAAACTATAAATTTCAATATAGAAATGGGCGGGGTAGCCAGAGGAGGAGCAGTACCCCTCATAGATAGAAATATAAATAAGAGCCGCTGCAAGCAATTTGTTGAACTTTTGGTAGTAGGATTTTCTGAGCCCCAAAATTGAAATAAAATAGCAGCGGGGGAAGTGTTACCCACCATAGGACGCTAATGTTTAATATCGGATATCTTAAAAACTGTAATAGTGAGAAAGTTCAAACTTTGTAGAAGTCACTCTTATGGTATACTTTACTTTGAAAATAAAAATAAAGCGGGTAGGCGCAGGGGGAACTACCTTCCATAGGATGCATATATTAAATATCTCTCAACCGATAAAGTGGTTAAAGCAGTGTAGCGAAGCGCACCGGGTTAAGCTAGTCTATATATATAAAAATGAAAAATGTTTGTATGTTTGTGTGTTTGTGTGTTTGTTTGTTTGTTTGTTGGCTTATAGACTCCGAAACTACTGAACCGATTTTCTTGAAATCTTTACAGTAACATCACGTGAGCCCTAAAAATAAAATAGGCTACTTATTTTTTCGATAGGGGCAGGGGAATTGGTACCCCCATAGGATGCCAATATTAATTATCGCATATCTTAAGAGCCGCTGGACGCATTTTGCTGAACTTTTTGTAGTAGGATCTTCTGAGCCCCAAAATTGAAATAAAATAGCAGCGGGGGAAGTGGTTCCCCCCATAGGACGCCAATGCTTAATATCGCATATCTTATGAACTGTTATAGTGAGAATGTTCAAACTTTGTGGAAGTCACTCTTATGGTATACTTCACTTTTGAAAATAAAAATAAAGCGGGTAGGCGCAGGGGGGGAAATACCTCCCATAGGATGCATACATTAAATATCGCTCAACTGAAGAACTATTAAAGGGGGAGTCTTCAAACGTGGTTAAAGCTACTACTATGGCAAACTATAAATTTCAGTATAAAAATGGGCGGGGTAAACAGGGAAGGAGCAGTACCCCTCATAGATAGAAATATAAATAAGAGCCACTGCACGCATTTTGTTGAACTTTTGGTGGTAGGATCTTCTGAGCCCCGAAATTGAAATAAAGTAGCAGCGGGGGAAGTGGTTTTCCCCATAGGACGCCAATGTTTACCATCGCAAATCTTAAGAACTGTAATAGTGAGAATGTTCAAACTTTCTAGAAGTCACTCTTATAGTATACTTCACTTTTGAAAATAAAAATAAAGCGGGTAGGCGCAGGGGGGGAAATACCTCCCATAGGATGCATACATTAAATATCGCTCAACTGAAGAACTATTAAAGGGGGAGTCTTCAAACGTGGTTAAAGCTACTACTATGGCAAACTATAAATTTCAGTATAAAAATGGGCTGGGTAAACAGGGAAGGAGCAGTACCCCTCATAGATAGAAATATAAATAAGAGCCACTGCACGCATTTTGTTGAACTTTTGGTGGTAGGATCTTCTGAGCCCCGAAATTGAAATAAAGTAGCAGCGGGGGAAGTGGTTTTCCCCATAGGACGCCAATGTTTACCATCGCAAATCTTAAGAACTGTAATAGTGAGAATGTTCAAACTTTCTAGAAGTCACTCTTATAGTATACTTCACTTTTGAAAATAAAAATAAAGCGGGTAGGCGCAGGGGGGGAAATACCTCCCATAGGATGCATACATTAAATATCGCTCAACTGAAGAACTATTAAAGGGAGAGTCTTCAAACGTGGTTAAAGCCACTATTATGGTAAACTATAAATTTCAATATAGAAATGGGCGGGGTAGCCAGAGGAGGAGCAGTACCCCTCATAGATAGAAATATTAATAAGAGCCGCTGCAAGCAATTTGTTGAACTTTTGGTAGTAGGATTATCTGAGCCCCAAAATTGAAATAAAATAGCAGCGGGGGAAGTGTTACCCACCATAGGACGCCAATGTTTAATATCGCATATCTTAAGAACTGTAATAGTGAGAATGTTCAAACTTTCTAGAAGTCACTCTTATGGTATACTACACTTTTGAAAATAAAAATAAAGCGGATAGGCGCAGGGGGGGAAATACCTCCCATAGGATGCATATATTAAATATCTCTCAACCGATAAAGTGGTTAAAGCAGTGTAGCGAAGCGCACCGGGTTAAGCTAGTTTAATATAAAAGAAACATAAACAAAAACAATGAGAATTCACATGTGCATGTACATATACGTTTATGGTATGCCAAACATACACGTTTTTTCCTTTTGCTTTGTATATGTGGTAGTAAATTTCTGCTTACTTGTACAAAAACAAAAAACGATTCTTTTTAGCGTTTTTTGTTTTTGTACAAGTAAGCAGACCTGATAGATGGGCCTTGGCCGTTTATTATGACAAAAAATTGTCAGATGAAGACACCATGTTAAGAAATATAAATTGCGAAATTTGGCATTTTCCAGAAAGTTAAATAAAAACATGTTGCCAGTTGATTAAAAAATATAAAAAACTGAGTGGACTACAAGCAAAAATGTTTGCATAAAGAATTATAAATGCATGCTAAGAAAATGTGGCTTTTAAACGAAAATGGACTACAAGCGAACTGGACCTTAGAACAAATAATTTGTATGAAATTCGAACAAATCTGCATGTGAATATGACAGTTTTGGCTTAAATCCGTTTTTGGCCTTTAAGCGGAATGGACTATAAGCGAAAAGTACTGTATATTTTTCTTGTCGGTTTTAAAACCAATTCTGACAATATTGGTTTCTATGTCAACCCTGATTAAGTTCTGGGTGTCGAATGTTTTCATTGCTCACGCTCGGAGAGCTTACCACAATATACGCATATCTGCTATTTGTGCTGGGCCTTCTCTCCTTGTTGGGAGTATTTGTGAAGCTTTTTCACAAATCGGGCACCTTAGTTATTGTTCTTTTTTTTTACCTATTACAAATATTTTTTTTCACTTCGAATTTTTTTTTTTTTTTACTCACTGCTACATGTGAGTAGGTACTCGTCAAGAGCTGGGGCCAAATCACGGCAATCGTTATCGAAACGTATTTAGTCGAAGTTGTACTCGATTGGTAATCTCTTATCGAAAACAAACAAACACTACATTTTTCGTAGTCATAAAACAAAGAAATCAAAACGAATAATTAATAGAATAAATTAATAAAAATGTAAGTATTTTTCTATAGAAATAGAAAAATATAGAAAAATAATATATTATTTTCGCAAAATTAGTTTAAAAAATATAATTTAAACTGTTTTTAGGGAAAGTAAACACCAAGACGGAGAAAGCCCAGTTACTGGTACAAAAGAAAAGGACAAACAAATAAATAATGAAAAACACGTTTCCAGAATAAATTAAAACAAGGTAAATGCGAAACAAAAAGAGGTATTTGCTCAATTTATGATGGAACATCCCGACTTGGCCAAAAATAAGCTTCAAAACTGTGCTCAAGCGAAAGTGAAGTGTATTCATCAAATATGAAAAACTGGGAATTTAGCACGTCATACGGAAATCGTATTAATAATTTATATTTTTAATGATAGCCCAATATGCATCTAACCTAGGCCTGCCATACGTCCTGGTTTTCCAGGATTGTCCTGGTTTTAGACGGTTTGTCCTGGTGTCCTGGTCCACTATTAAATTGTCCTGGTTTTTTGTACAGGTCAAGACAAAAAATTTATTTTTTTGCTGGTTTTAGTTGTAAACAAAGGTTAAGATTTCTTTTATAACACGGCATGCATCACAGACAAAAGAAATTTGTTCTTTTATGATTTAAAAAATATACAAAACTCGAGCGGTTGATACATATTGCAGAACAAATAAGCGCCTTCAGGGTAATTAATCATCATCAATTATTCAATTCTATGGATTGTGCAACAAAACTAGACGCCTTATTATACCCCAAAGCAGAAATTGCTTCAAAACAATTCAACGCCAGAACCAAAGCTACTGCACTTAAAAGGTATGTTTTGGCACCATATTCAGTTACAGCATTTATCGACGTGCTTAAATGTGTTCCATTCTATGGAATATCTACCGATTCCAGTAACCACAAAGCTGAGAATATCTTCCTTCTTCTTATTCATTACTTCAGCGAAACGCATGGCTTAAACATTAAACTTCTAAACATCACAAACAATTGCCACATATTGCATCGATTCCTTAAAAGCAGCTAACATTCCACTCGAAAATCTTACGGCATTCGGAGTGGATAATACGAATACTAATTTTGTGGGAAGACAAACGAATGGCGTAAATAAAATTTTTCACAAGTTAAAGGAAATATTAGGTGGAGACATAGATATCATTGGTTCCTCGGCTCACATACTTCATAATATGCTTTCAAATGTGTTTCCATAGACATTGAATCAGTTGTCCTAAAGATTTTTAAATATTTTGTATATTTACGGTGAATTACTAAAGAAGTCGTTGGTTGCATTACTGCCCGCAATTGTACGTATATTGCAATTTTGGAAACCTCTTAAAAAATTTATTGAAGTTAAAAAGGCAGCACCTAAATTAATAACGGACTTTTTTTCAAATCCGTTAACAGAAATATACTTTACATTTGTACAAAGTCAAGCATTCGTTATTGAAAAAAAATTAAAAAAATTGGAAAAAAATAATACGGTAATGTAAGTTCAATTAATTTTAAATGGAACTCTTAGTGATTTCAAAGAAAGATTTTAAAACAATAATGGCGCATATTCAGAAATCATAACCAAAGTCGCAACTACCAAAATAAAAACTAAAAAATAGTTCATAGATAGTTATAGATATTATTCATAATTCATAACAAGCTTAGCAACCAACTGCTTTCAGCTGATTGAATAAATGCAACCATGCATTTGGCATGCTGAGAAAACAAAATGTCGATAATATTTAAAAGCTTATTAAGCTATTAAAAAACAGTTATTGTTCTTAAAAAAATGCATACAAATTTTAAAAAAGTAATTTTTTGGTTATACTTTTTATATAAATCAATTAAAATAGGGGCTTGTAAAAACATAATTTTTCAATAAAATTTGGTGACTAAAAACACATCTCTAGTTTTTTTTATTTTTTTATGGATGTTTTTGGACGCAGTTTACATAAATGAATGCAAGTGGCAAATGTAATAAATCAAGTTTATTATTTACAAAATTGTAAGAGTATTTAGAGTTTTCTGTATTTTAAAGTGACACAAATTTGGTGCAAAAATTGTTTTGTTATTCAAATAAATTATAAGATAATATCAATCAGCTGTTCTTTGTATGTATTAGTTAGTTAACATTTAGTTACAGCTTTACCCATAATAAAGTGTAAACTTTTTTTGCCGAAAGTAACCAACTGTGCATAACTTAAATATGTACTTAAAAAAGTTAACACTTAGTGATAATTTATGAACATGCGCCATTTTTATTGGAATCCAAACACAAAAAAAAAAGGTTTTTTTGGATTAAAGCAAAATTTTAGCTTTTGAAAAGGACGTTAAATATTTATTTTCAATTGCAATTAATTATTTAAAATATTGGCTACCCCCATTAAAAAAATATGAAATTTTTAATTGGATGACGCTGCGTAATATTCCAGAATGGACGGAAGTTCAAAAAACTATTATTTTTTATCTGAAAAAAAATACGTTAATAACTGATGAATGTTTTAAAGAAGTTTAATATCTTAAATCATTTCTAACAAAAAATCAAGAAGCTTCAAAAGAAAAAGAGACGTTAGAAAAGTGGTTACATTTTTTTCGAAAAAACATCTGGAAGAGAAAGAAGGAACAATTTATGGTTCAAAATTTATACGCAATGCCGAGTCATAACGCTCATGTACAGCGTGTCTTTTCTTTAATATATGCTCAATGGACTAAAGACTGAAACACTGGAGAGTATTATTCAATGTAAGTTTTATGTCTAGAAAAAGTGCAATCTTCCGAAAAATATAATAATTTAGAACATTTTTAGCTCAACTTTGTATTTTTTTCATCGTTTTATGTAAATTAAGTGCACGTTAATTTTTTTTATATATGTACATATATTGTTGGATTAAAAAAAAATAAATTTTTTTACATAAACATACAAATGTGTTAAAAAAAAACTTTTTTGTTGGTGTTATGTTTTATCCATTTTTCTATGTGTCCTGGTTGATAGGTTCAAACTTCTGGCAGCCCTAATCTAACCTAAACTTTTCGTGGACTTTTAATCGAATTAAGCACTCATTATTAACGGTTTAAATCAGCAATTAAAACAAATATATTTATTAAACAAAACAAGTATCCATAATTTGGAATAAAAAGTAAAAAAAACAACAAAAAATGTAAAATTCTTAAACCAACAAATTGAAAAATTAAATTGTTATAATAACACAAAAAAGAAACTTATGTATGTTTTTAAAATAACTAATTTTTAAAATTTCATTGTCTTTAAATTATTAATTTTAAGTTTATATGAAGGTTGTTTTAAGTTTAGTATTAATTTTTTTTCCTCTCTTTCTATGCAAAATTATTATTATTATTTTTTTTTTCTTATAAATCTTCTTATAAATCCATCGATGACATCAGCGCTGTTATCTCGAAGCCTTTGATGAAGTTTAGTAGTTTAAGTAGGGTATTTAAAGTTTATATTAAAAAAAGGAAACCACTTTGCACATAAGTTGTTAGTAGGGTGTCCATAATGTGTAAATTTATGTATATAAGAAGTTAAGTGGTATGTTGTATGATTGTCAGTGTGATATAGGGTAAGTGTGTATTAAAATTTCAATCTAAAATTAGGTTTTACATTTTTCTCGTTAATAAGTTAAAACCTATTGACGTTATTTAGTCCAAATTAAGTTTACGATATAAGATTACGTTATTTGTTAAAAATTAAATTTACGTTAATTATTTAAGAGTTTGGTTAAAAAAAAAAAACTAGAATAAACAAACAAAAATTAGTTTTTTTTTCCCAGATTTAACAATATAAGCTGCAACTACCTAGCAGTTTGTTATGTAAGTAACGAATAAGTTGTTTAAATACTAAAATTAACACGCAATATGCGTGTTGTAGGGTATTTCAACTCTGTTATTGACGCCGAATTAACCAACTAGACTTTATGACCCACACGGGGTACAAACACCATAAACTACACTTTCCAGGCAAACTCCAAAATAAGCAATAAATCCTATTTTCAAGGATAACAAGGATTATTCAGATAGGTGTCCCGTGTTCTCCACTTCACTTTTGTTTTTATTTCCTCTTTCCCCACTTAGCTTCCACTCTAGTCAACCAAAACAAAGATACATAAAAAAAAATTAAAGATCTAAATTGCAAACGCAAAGTTCAAATAATTATAATATAATATTGTAAGATAAAAATTAACCAATTTGATTTTCTTATAATTAAAACTTTAATATGCACTTCGACGTTTAAATTATAACAAAAAAAAACTCAAATTTTGTATACCAAATTTATTTATTTTTTTTCCTTATGTTCACCAAAAAATTACAAATTTAAATAAAAATTTTCTTACATAAAATTCTAAGGGGGGGGGGGGGGGGGGGGGGAAACTAAATTATTAAAATTTCCAATCGAAGTAATATTGTATTCAATCTGGTATGTAAAAGCAAAGTAGATAAATTATTTCATAGGAAACCTCACAATACATGGCTGCAGGTTGTTGTCTGTGCTTAGTTTTCTATTTTTGTCTACTACAAAACAGAAAAAGTGTTGCAAATATAAAAAAAATATTAAAAGAATAAGTGCTTGAAAAATTTTTTGTTTAACAGAAAAGAATACGCTTGAAATTTAAACAATTATATAACTTTTTAGTATCCTTAAAATAAGTTCTATAGGAAGATGTTTTCCGCGCTTACGCTTTCCTAGTTTATGAGTTATAGGTCGTAAAAGTTGCAAAATTCTTTATTTATTTTTATTTAGCTATAAAATGAATCTTTTAAATATGGGAAACATTGGAAAATGCTTCAAAGTGTTTTTCACATGGCGTTTAAAGCATACCGATTAACCAATTAAGAGCCAATTTCGTATCTAAATTCGTACTCCATGGCTGACTTTTATTTATACAATTGGCTTTATCTTAAAATGATGTCGATATAACAATAATTATTTAACCCTAAGATATTTGCTTAATAAAGTTTTTCTTTATTGCGGGGTTTCGGCCTTGCGGAACACTTATTAATTATGTACATATGTGCTGCAATAATTAAATATGTAGCAAGTACATAAATTATTACGACATATATATTTTAACTTAAACTTATAAATCTCAATTTATTTATAATTTTTCAATAAATAATTTTTAAAACCCTAATAAATTAAAAACTTTACCTGATGGAGTTACAAAAAATAGGGTATATTAAAGCTTGAAGTGTTCTTTCCTTATATTATTATGTTTGATTAAATATACAGTATAACCCGGTTAATTACCCCACGCTTAAATGCCTTTCGCGCTTATTTACCTTTAGTTTTAAATCCCGATTTTTTTTTTCCTTTTTTCAAACAAAAATCCACGTTTAATTGCCTTACGCTTACTTACCCAATACGGGTAATTGCCTTAAACATTAAACTCCCAAAACCAAATTTCACATTAATTTCATTCGTTTAATTGCCTCAGTACTATTTGGCAACAACACAGTAAGTAATGCAACCAAGTTTACATGCTAATAATTTGAAAATATGCACTAAACATTTAAAAAAATATGGCCAAAAAATATTCCACAAATTAATATTTGCGTTAAAATAAACTTTCTTTAGGATAAAGATATGTTATAAAGTTAAGATTCATATAGGAGTTATTTGTGCTAAATATTATCTAGATACACCAAATATATGAGATATTTTGCCTTAAAGGGATTAAAATTATATTAACATTTGAAAAGATGAAATAGCTTGCATATTTTAGGGATTGATATTTGAATGGAAGCTGTATGTTTAAATCTGAACCGACTCAACCATATTTAATTTGCAGTAAGATATTTTGGGCCAAATTTAATCTCAATAAGAACATGACAAAATGGTTTATGGGCATAAAGAAAGAAGCTTGCATGAGAGGACTATATGATATTATTAACCGATTCTTACAACTTACATAGGTTTCGTTATTATGACAAAAAAATTATCTAAAAACAGCTACTTTTCTTTCCGCACAAGGTTTACATGGACAGACAACCAGCCAGATTAACGAACGGACACTAAGAGATCACGATGCGTCTATATTTCTATGCATCAGAAAAAATTTATATAATTGCTTTTTTCCTAATTTTTGCCTATATATATATATAAAACTAAAGTTTAGAATAACATTTATCTTCTTAGCGAAAACTTGCTTTGGCTTAAAATTGTGGAGTGAAAATTAAATGTAGAAAGCGAAATTAAAGCAACAGACAATTCATCTGATAACCAGAATTTTAGCAATATTTTATTTGCTGAACATTTGTTAAAATATGCTTTAAAAACGTGAAATATGTGTGAAAAAAAAGCAGCAATAGCTTAAATATGCAAATTATCCACAAACAAACCGATACCAATATTCAAAAAAAGCTCTAAAACGGACAAACATATTGCTTCCGCCTTTATTGGTCGCACAAGAAAAACCATGCCATTGCATATTTACGGTTTCCATGATCAAAGGTTTGAATCTATGAGTATGCTTTTGTTAGTAGGATATGACAGGACATCCCAAAAAGCATTACAGATAAAATTTAAGACAACAACTCCCATTGCATTTAAATGCTATCTCTTAAGATTTAGCTGATACATGTAAAAATGCCTATGTCTATACATTTTTCATACATCAAAGTTAAGATATCTAGTAAATAAAAACGTTAAATTACATCACTGAGATTTTTAAACGTATTCGCTTGATTACCTCAATGAGGTAGTTAAACGTATTCTTATAATTACATTAACGAGGTAGTTAAGCGTATTCGTTTAAATGCTTACCCCGCATAATTACCCAAAAAGTTTGGCATTTTTGTCCAGGTAATTATCCGTGGAATACTGTATTGACAAAATTTCAAGTTTTGTTGAAAAATCTATCAAGAAATATTAATATTTGAAATTGGATCTTAACGGGCTAATAAATCAAAATTTTTAATCCATCATGTGAAAAATATTTCGAAGTTGTTACTAATAGTTAATACCAATTCTTCTTCGATCCAATTTTTACCTATTAAGTTATTGATAGGTGTAACGACTTTATTTGGGGTATACTCAGCCTCTGGCCAGGTTCGTTACGAGAAAATATGACACGTGTTGATTTTTCGTTTTAATAATAAATCCAATAAGTTTTATTTACTTTTCTTCTGCTAGTTTAAAAGGTCATAATACAATAAATTATAAATGATCGCGTGGTGTTCCTGTTTGTCTTGCTCCAGCACTCCCTCCCGTGTTAGGTCCTTCCTCGTCTTGGCTGATTAAGCTGGTATAAGTTCTAGTGCGGTGTGTCGCTTGTTACGGAGAGTTTGGGGAGAACACTTCTGGGGTTATCACTAGGGGATACTTCGGGTTGTACAAGGATCTCACTTTCGTGAAATGCTCTACTGGTTATTTTGTTTGGTGTTAGAAAGACACGCGGGGAAAATTGTCTACCGGGTATTTGTTGTTTACTAGTATCTCTAGATTTCACTATGTGTTAGAAACCCACTCGGTGAAATTGTCTACTGGGTTGTATTACTAGAATTTTCACTCTGTGTTAGAAAACCACGCAGTGAAGTTGTCTACTGGGTTGTGTTTACTAGAATTTCACTCTGTGTTAGAGAACCACGCGGTGAAATTGTCTACTGGGTTGTATTACTAGAATTCCACTCTGTGTTAGAAAACTACGCGGTTAAATTGTCTACTGGGTTGTTTTACTAGAATTTCACTCTGTGTTAGAAAACCACGCGGTGAAATTGTCTACTGGGTTGTGTTTACTAGAATTCCACTCTGTGTTAGAAAACCACGCGGTGAAATTGTATACTGGGTTGTGTTTGCTAGAATTTCACTCTGTGTTAGAAAACCACTCGGTGAAATTGTCTACTGGGTTGTGTTTGCTAGAATTTCACTCTGTGTTAGAAAACCACTCGGTGAAATTTGTCTACTGGGTTGTTTTACTAGAATTTCACTCGGTGTTAGAGAACCACGCGGTGAAATTGTCTACTGGGTTGTATTACTAGAATTTCACTCTGTGTTAGAGAACCACGCGGTGAAATTGTCTACTGGGTTATTTTACTAGAATTTCACTCTGTGTTAGAAAACCACTCGGTGAAATTGTCTACTGGGTTGTATTACTAGAATTTCACTCTGTGTTAGAAAACCACGCGGTGAAATTGTCTACTGGGTTGTTTTACTAGAATTTCACTCTGTGTTAGAAAACCACGCGGTGAAATTGTCTACTGGGTTGTGTTTGCTAGAATTTCACTCTGTGTTAGAAAACCACTCGGTGAAATTTGTCTACTGGGTTGTTTTACTAGAATTTCACTCGGTGTTAGAGAACCACGCGGTGAAATTGTCTACTGGGTTGTATTACTAGAATTTCACTCTGTGTTAGAGAACCACGCGGTGAAACTGTCTACTGGGTTGTGTTTACTAGAATTTCACTCTGTGTTAGAGAACCACGCGGTGAAATTGTATACTGGGTTGTGTTTGCTAGAATTTCACTCTGTGTTAGAAAACCACGCGGTGAAATTGTCTACTGGGTTGTGTTTACTAGAATTTTCACTCTGTGTTAGAAAACCACGCGGTGAAATTGTCTACTGGGTTGTGTTTACTAGAATTTCACTCTGTGTTAGAGAACCACGCGGTGAAATTGTATACTGGGTTGTGTTTACTAGAATTTCACTCTGTGTTAGAGAACCACGCGGTGAAATTGTATACTGGGTTGTGTTTGCTAGAATTTCACTCTGTGTTAGAAAACCACGCGGTGAAATTGTCTACTGGGTTGTATTACTAGAATTCCACTCTGTGTTAGAAAACCACGCGGTGAAATTGTCTACTGGGTTGTGTTTACTAGAATTTCACTCTGTGTTAGAGAACCACGCGGTGAAATTGTCTACTGGGTTGTTTTACTAGAATTTCACTCTGTGTTAGAAAACCACGCGGTGAAATTGTATACTGGGTTGTGTTTGCTAGAATTCCACTCTGTGTTAGAAAACCACTCGGTGAAATTGTCTACTGTGTTACTAGAATATTACTTTGCTTGATCTTGGTTCTTACCTGATGTGTTCTCGAGCTCGGCTGGATAACAAGTGATTTGTTCAACGTTTATGTTGCCCTTTTTATACTAAATTCCAGGGTTCGAAAATATTCATGTATGCATACTAAAAATCCAACATACATGATAAACTGACATCAATAATGCTTGCAAAGTTTTTTGTTTTATTCTCGCACGGTAAAATGATTAGCTAAGAATTGTTTTTATTTTTAAGCACATGAATACAGTTGTTTTTTATTTTCCAGTTTCTACATATGCGCGTATGCGGTGAGTGAGAAGTAAAAATTCCAAATACTAAAATATGAGAGGCTAATCGTTGCGCTAAAAATTTTTAATCTCTGTTGTGTTTTGCTTTATTCGCATTTAAAAACACAAAAATCTCTTGCTTCATTTGTTCTTGTTAAAATTTAACAGTTAAATAGTATTTGTAGCCTTGATTTGTACATGATAAAATTGTTTTTTTTTAAGCGTCGTTTATTCATGGTGCTTTTATATGTACATAAAGAAAATAAAAACACTTGCAACTTTATTTTGAACAATTGAAAATATGACAACAGTGCAAACATGTATGTACCTACATGCATATGTCCAAATTTCAATATTTAATTTAAACTTTTTTTAATGAATTATTTTATTTTAAAAGTGTTGTGTTAAGTTTTTTTAAAGTTTTAATAAAAAAAAAAAAAAATAAATTATAATTTATTTTTGTTTCTTTTACGTGCAGTAGTTTTAATTTAAAAAAGTAAAAAAAAAGAAATAAAAAAAACACTAATCGCGACACTAATTGTTAAAAATGTGTTTTTTTTAGTTTTCATAAATATTTATGTATGAATTGAAAAATTCAAACATTCATGCCAAATAATCTCTTTTATTATCTCATGTTTTTTGTAGAAACAAAAACTATACAAATACAACAACGCGAATAAAGCAAAACACAACAGAGATTATAATGTAAATACCAAGTGAATATTTGGAAGTATGTGTGTTAATGCAAAACAAACAAAAGAAGTTTAAAAAACAATTCTCACATGTACAAATATAAGGAAAAAAAATCTCTCTTATTATCTCATGTGTTTTGTAAAAACAATAAACACGGAAACTACTTTTATACAAGAACAAATATACCAAAGGGTTTTTTCTGTTTTTAAACACGAATAAAAGAGCACACAACAGTGTATACAATTTTTTATTCCTGACCATGAGTGAACAGTGAGTGAATATTTCGAACTCTGCTAAATTCTGAAAAATGTTTTACACTAATAATAATCAGTACCTGTAGTTGTTATTGTTATGTCTCTTTACTTTTTGTTGCTTGTTGTTTACGTGTTGAAAAATGCATGCTTTGTTATTGTTACTTGCTTTGGTCATGTGTGTTGTTAGTGTAGCTTGTTTACTTGTTTGTCGCGATTGTGTGTAGTGTTGTTGTTGGTTATTTTATAACTCACATTCCTGTCCGTTATGTACAGCGATTACAGTGTGAGGCCAGGAGAATTTGAATAAAAAAAACTAAGGTGCCTAACAGGGTGTGACCGAGTTTTGGCCCACAAAACTTGTCGTCACACTCCCCCCTTTCTTCCGGAAAAAAAATATTAAGCAACACCTTATATATTTTTTTTTTAGTTGTCTTATTTATTTGGTAGACCAATATCTTACGGTTGCGGAGCCAAATTTAGAAATTCTTATTCTATAAGTTTTCCCGCCGGCTTGCCTTAGGAAATTTAACCTTCCCTTTCGATTTGGGTCTTGCATTAGATGTATGACATATGTCCATAGTTCTGTTGGTAATGGCTCCCCGGTGTGATTTGCTATGCTGTTCTCAAACTCCAGACCTTGAGTCACGTGACCAACGCTGAGTGCTTCAATGGTGACTGCTGTTGGGGAATCAGTCGTGGCTGGTAGGATTTCCCATAGATCGCTCCACGTCGTGTCGGTGTTGATAGATATGATGTCCTCTCCGTTCCATTCTGCCACTGCCTCGTCCAGTTCCGTCGTAAGGTTCTCTGTGTGTACGTGTACGTGGGAGACTGGTTTTTGTTGGCTGGCCTTGTTCCGTTGACATGAAACGCAGTTCCTTACGTATTTTGTTACTTGCCTGAATAAGCCTGGACAATAGTAGCGGTTACAAACTCGTGCAATGGTCTTTCGTATTCCCATGTGTCCTGCCCCTGGTTGATCATGGTTTTCCTGTAGGACTCGCTGCCGGAGGTGCTTTGGCACACATAGCTTCCAAGGTGTGCAGCCTTCGACCTCGTCCCGACTAGGAATATGCCGGTACAGATTACCGTTTTCCACGATATAATCGGAGAACTTCTCTAGATTTTCTTGGACTTCCTTGATTTTTCGTTTCAGCCAGGCACATTTTTCGTTTCTGGATTCCATAGTTGTGGTACACAGGGTGTCTAATGGTTCCCGGGATAAAGTGTCCGCTTCCACATTACTTTTTCTTCGCCGGTATTCCACTTCAAAGGAATATTGTTGTAGCTCCTCTTCGTCCTCTGATATTCCCGTTAGTCGTACCCTCTCGACGTTTGCCATCATTTGGTCTCCGTCCAGCTGGATTACCTCCGTTCCGCATTTTAGTGTTGTGCCCATCGCCGTCAAAAAATCCATTCCCAAAATGATATTATCCCGCATTTTGGGCAATATTAATAAGTCAATAGATAATGTTTTATTTCCACACGTTATTGGCACATTCACGCCTTCCTGTACTTTTGTTCGTGATGCGTCGGCTAACGAAACAATTACCTCGCTTTGAAATCGTTTCTTTCCCTTGGTGAGCCTCTCTGCGCATTGCCAACTAATAAAGCTCCTAGAGGCCCCAGTGTCAATCATCGCCTCTTCTTCCTGTCCATTTACGTTGATTTTCAAATACATGTGTCCTTCGTGAATATAAAATGAGCTGCGTCTCGGGTCGTACTGATAGGGTTTATTGCCACCGGCCTCATCTACCCTTACTGATGAGGCCCCTGAGAGTTTCCCGCCTGTCTTCTGCAGCATTCTATTGTTTTTACGTCGGGTCGCCCACAGTCCCAACAAAATAATTTTTGTTCGTTTTGGCAATTCCTGTAAACATGCCCTTCTTGACCACATCGTCGGCATACAATACCGGGGTTAAGTTGCCTGGCACTATTTGCGGTTTCCGGGGTGTTTCTTGAAGTGATTTGTTGCGGGTTTACTCCCGGCCTCTTCATCTGTTGCACTATCGGTTTTGGTTGATTTCGTGCTTGGTCTGCCTCTACTTCTTCGTAGTCTTCTGCTAGTCTGGATAATTCTTGCAGGGTACGGAAATCTTGTCGTTTTATATACAGCCTGTATCCAGTCGTGGTATTGCCGTATAGCCTCTCTAGTTTTTCTTCCTCACTATATCCGGCTTGTCTCATCAGATCCTGTAGTTGTACCATATATGTTTTGAACGACTCATCCGGCTGCTGTTTCCTGGCCCGTATCGTATCTTCTAATTTATTGAGGTAGCCCGACGGTAAGAAAAATGCCAGGAAGTCGTGTCTGAAGTTATCCCACGAGGTCCAGCGCCTATTGTTGTTGCGGTACCATGATAGTGCGAAGTCCCTTAGTAACTCTGGCATGGTACGGGGAAGTATATTTAGTCGTATTTCATATACATCTGCCAATTCCTCCACTCGTTCGATCCACGCGATGGGATCCCTGCTGCCGTCAAACTTAACAGACCACTTGCTGACTTGTTCAATAGCCTGCAAATACTCTGCTCGTTCATCCTGCCGTTGTTCATTGTACGGTGTCGGTGCTGGTGGAATATTTGGCTGGCTTCTGAACCTGTCACCTGCGTTTTCGGTATCGCATACCTGAATTTGTGTTCCGCTACTGCCGGGTATTGTTTCCAGATTAGCTGGCGATGCTACTTTGCCATGCTTACGCTCCAATTGCTCAAGCCGTAGCACTTCATCGGGTTGGTGCTCACCGCTTTTGATAAATTGAGAAAAACGTTTTCGTATTTCTTCCACTGTGCCACTCGATTCTAACTCGAACTCTTCGGCATAGGCTACCAGCTCTTCTCTTTTCAAACCGAACACCCAGTTGATTTTCACCATCTTGCTTTTTTGTTACTTTATGTGTTGTTTTCTTGCTGAAGTCCCTGCTCGGGCGCCACTTGTAACGACTTTATTTGGGGTATACTCAGCCTCTGTCCAGGTTCGTTACAAGAAAATATGACACGTGTTGATTTTTCGTTTTAATAATAAATCCAATAAGTTTTATTTACTTTTCTTATGCTAGTTTAAAAGTTCATAATACAATAAATTATAAATGATCGCGTGGTGTTCCTGTTTGTCTTGCTCCAGCACTCCCTCCCGTGTTAGGTCCTTCCTCGTCTTGGCTGATTAAGCTGGTATAAGTTCGGTGTGTCGCTTGTTACGGAGAGTTTGGGGAGAACACTTCTGGGGTTATCACTAGGGGATACTTCGGGTTGTACAAGGATCTCACTTTCGTGAAATGCTCTACTGGTTATTTTACTAGAATTTCACTCTGTGTTAGAAAACCACTCGGTGAAATTGTCTACTGGGTTGTATTACTAGAATTTCACTCTGTGTTAGAAAACCACGCGGTGAAATTGTCTACTGGGTTGTTTTACTAGAATTTCACTCTGTGTTAGAAAACCACGCGGTGAAATTGTCTACTGGGTTGTGTTTGCTAGAATTTCACTCTGTGTTAGAAAACCACTCGGTGAAATTTGTCTACTGGGTTGTTTTACTAGAATTTCACTCGGTGTTAGAGAACAACGCGGTGAAATTGTCTACTGGGTTGTATTACTAGAATTTCACTCTGTGTTAGAGAACCACGCGGTGAAATTGTCTACTGGGTTATTTTACTAGAATTTCACTCTGTGTTAGAAAACCACTCGGTGAAATTGTCTACTGGGTTGTATTACTAGAATTTCACTCTGTGTTAGAAAACCACGCGGTGAAATTGTCTACTGGGTTGTTTTACTAGAATTTCACTCTGTGTTAGAAAACCACGCGGTGAAATTGTCTACTGGGTTGTATTACTAGAATTTTCACTCTGTGTTAGAAAACCACGCGGTGAAATTGTCTACTGGGTTGTTTTACTAGAATTTCACTCTGTGTTAGAAAACCACGCGGTGAAATTGTCTACTGGGTTGTGTTTGCTAGAATTTCACTCTGTGTTAGAAAACCACTCGGTGAAATTTGTCTACTGGGTTGTGTTTACTAGAATTTCACTCTGTGTTAGAGAACCACGCGGTGAAATTGTCTACTGGGTTGTATTACTAGAATTCCACTCTGTGTTAGAAAACTACGCGGTTAAATTGTCTACTGGGTTGTTTTACTAGAATTTCACTCTGTGTTAGAAAACCACGCGGTGAAATTGTCTACTGGGTTGTGTTTACTAGAATTCCACTCTGTGTTAGAAAACCACGCGGTGAAATTGTATACTGGGTTGTGTTTGCTAGAATTTCACTCTGTGTTAGAAAACCACTCGGTGAAATTGTCTACTGGGTTGTGTTTGCTAGAATTTCACTCTGTGTTAGAAAACCACTCGGTGAAATTTGTCTACTGGGTTGTTTTACTAGAATTTCACTCGGTGTTAGAGAACCACGCGGTGAAATTGTCTACTGGGTTGTATTACTAGAATTTCACTCTGTGTTAGAGAACCACGCGGTGAAATTGTCTACTGGGTTATTTTACTAGAATTTCACTCTGTGTTAGAAAACCACTCGGTGAAATTGTCTACTGGGTTGTATTACTAGAATTTCACTCTGTGTTAGAAAACCACGCGGTGAAATTGTCTACTGGGTTGTTTTACTAGAATTTCACTCTGTGTTAGAAAACCACGCGGTGAAATTGTCTACTGGGTTGTGTTTGCTAGAATTTCACTCTGTGTTAGAAAACCACTCGGTGAAATTTGTCTACTGGGTTGTTTTACTAGAATTTCACTCGGTGTTAGAGAACCACGCGGTGAAATTGTCTACTGGGTTGTATTACTAGAATTTCACTCTGTGTTAGAGAACCACGCGGTGAAACTGTCTACTGGGTTGTGTTTACTAGAATTTCACTCTGTGTTAGAGAACCACGCGGTGAAATTGTATACTGGGTTGTGTTTGCTAGAATTTCACTCTGTGTTAGAAAACCACGCGGTGAAATTGTCTACTGGGTTGTGTTTACTAGAATTTTCACTCTGTGTTAGAAAACCACGCGGTGAAATTGTCTACTGGGTTGTGTTTACTAGAATTTCACTCTGTGTTAGAGAACCACGCGGTGAAATTGTATACTGGGTTGTGTTTACTAGAATTTCACTCTGTGTTAGAGAACCACGCGGTGAAATTGTATACTGGGTTGTGTTTGCTAGAATTTCACTCTGTGTTAGAAAACCACGCGGTGAAATTGTCTACTGGGTTGTATTACTAGAATTCCACTCTGTGTTAGAAAACCACGCGGTGAAATTGTCTACTGGGTTGTGTTTACTAGAATTTCACTCTGTGTTAGAGAACCACGCGGTGAAATTGTCTACTGGGTTGTTTTACTAGCATTTCACTCTGTGTTAGAAAACCACGCGGTGAAATTGTATACTGGGTTGTGTTTGCTAGAATTCCACTCTGTGTTAGAAAACCACTCGGTGAAATTGTCTACTGTGTTACTAGAATATTACTTTGCTTGATCTTGGTTCTTACCTGATGTGTTCTCGAGCTCGGCTGGATAACAAGTGATTTGTTCAACGTTTATGTTGCCCTTTTTATACTAAATTCTGAAAAATGTTTTACACTAATAATAATCAGTACCTGTAGTTGTTATTGTTATGTCTCTTTACTTTTTGTTGCTTGTTGTTTACGTGTTGAAAAATGCATGCTTTGTTATTGTTACTTGCTTTGGTCATGTGTGTTGTTAGTGTAGCTTGTTTACTTGTTTGTCGCGATTGTGTGTAGTGTTGTTGTTGGTTATTTTATAACTCACATTCCTGTCCGTTATGTACAGCGATTACAGTGTGAGGCCAGGAGAATTTGAATAAAAAAAACTAAGGTGCCTAACAGGGTGTGACCGAGTTTTGGCCCACAAAACTTGTCGTCACATAGGGGGAACGTTCTTAAATGCAGTTGTTGGTAATCGCTTGCGCAGAAGTAAAGTTTAATGCTCGTGAAAGCATCACTTGTAAGAAACTTGGCATCACTCTCATATGTCAAAAGTTTTTTATGTAGTCATGCCGCAGCTATGCAGAAAATTTTTGCAAATATTGCTTAAGTTAACCCCGGGTCTCCACGTAGCAATATTTATTGCGGCAAACGTCAAATTTGATTGCTCCATAAAATTTGCGACGTATAGACCGCATATTGCCATGAATGGCAATCCATTGCGCAATGATTGCTCTTCTTATTGCTTGAGCAATTATTGCTTAGCAATCTGCTGTAAAATCAGCTGTTATTAATCTGACATTTAATTTCTCTATACGTTTTTATATGGCAAAGCAATTTCACGTGTTCTCCAGCAATATAGTCAGCAATTATTGCGCCATGGTTCTGCCGACGTTATTGCTTGTGCTTAGCAAAAAATATTGCTACGTGGAGACCTAGCGTAATTTTCTGATGCAATAACTTTTGACATTAAAGAAATCGTTTTATTTTTCTTTGTGATGATTTTTCTTGTAATTTTAAGAACACTGCCACTTTTTCTTTCAATATTTTCAATAGAATTTGTCATCGTTATTGTAGATAACATTTTTATTATTATTTTATGATTGCCTATTAAACTTTTGAAATTTAGCTCATGTTCAAAAATTCAAGCTTTGCACAGCTGTTGTTCCGGAAAAAAGTATCAGCATCATAACTGCACCTGGTAACCACGCATCAGCAACAACATTTTGCATCACTGCAGCAGTGATGCATAGCTTTTATATATTTACGTACGTACTCAACGTGAACTGAATCTTTTGCGACGTGCAATGACTGAAAACAAATTTTATTTTAAAAGAAGTACATATTTCTTTATTTAATCTGCTGTTGTTTATTAGCTCAAAAAAAAACAAATTTAAATATTTTAAATGATTTTTTAATAAATTCATTTTTTACGCTACAAAATGTATAATAAATAATTATTTATATATTTATTGGCTTAAATTAAGTTTGTGTACAAAAACACGACTACAAATGCTGCTGGGTGCAATTATAAGCTACTGAATTATTTTGAAGACGACAGCTACAATTGAAAAATTAAAAACAGGGGTCTAATTACCGCATACGATATCGAGCAAAATTGAACGAAATTATTTATTTTGGTATCATGAATCTCGATATAGAATGAAATTTATTGAATTTGAAATAATAGCATTCGATATTGAGTAACTCGACATTACATTTCTCGATTTTTCATTCGATACTTCAGTGTCTATCGTATGCAAAAACATTCGAAAGTTTATTCGATACGATAGTATCGAATGCGGTGATTAGACCCCAGGTGTTTTTTTTTACTATGTATTTATATTACGTGGGCCAAGATAGCGTCGACGAAATTGCGTCGAATTCGGGAATTTGAAAACCGGGAAAACAAAATACCCAAATTATTGTGTTTTGCAGAATAAGAACAAAAAGTTAACGTCGAATTTAGGAATTTATGGGGATTTCCAAAAGTAAAAAAAAGTTAGCGTCGAATTCAGGAATTTAAAAAGAGGAAGTAAAAATAACTAATATTAAATTTCAAAAGATTTTGTTATTCGTGCTAAATTCCCAGTTTTTATTATTGATAAAAACACTTGAAATTTATTGTTGATGGGATAAGCTATTCCTATGCGCATTTCACTGGTTGCTTAGGCCAGATCATCAGGAAACTTCATCCATAAAGATTTTAGAAAAACTAAAGATATTAAACCAAATAAAAATGTTAAACGTATAAGACTTATAGCAACAGTTCTACTTGTAATAATATCAAAGCTTAAACAAAACAACATCAACAATAAACAGTGCGTTCATCTCGTCTTACATTTCCCGCTACAATTAGTTGAAATTCTCTCAACATTAATTGTAGTTGTAAGTAGGTTAAGAAAAACAAAATAAAAAACAACAACAACTTACAAAAGATGTTGTCAATTAAGTGTTTTTTAGGCCGTGCACCTGCCTGTTTATTATCAAAAAGTAATTTCAATTTTTGGGAATACAAAATTTAAGTTTCAAAAGATTTTGTTATTCGTGCTAAATTCCCAGTTTTTATTATTGATAAAAACACTTGAAATTTATTGTTGATGGGATAAGCTATTCCTATGCGCATTTCACTGGTTGCTTAGGCCAGATCATCAGGAAACTTCATCCATAAAGATTTTAGAAAAACTAAAGATATTAAACCAAATAAAAATGTTAAACGTATAAGACTTATAGCAACAGTTCTACTTGTAATAATATCAAAGCTTGAACAAAACAACATCAACAATAAACAGTGCGTTCATCTCGTCTTACATTTCCCGCTACAATTAGTTGAAATTCTCTCAACATTAATTTGGTTTAATATCTTTAGTTTTTCTAAAATCTTTATGGATGAAGTTTCCTGATGATCTGGCCTAAGCAACCAGTGAAATGCGCATAGGAATAGCTTATCCCATCAACAATAAATTTCAAGTGTTTTTATCAATAATAAAAACTGGGAATTTAGCACGAATAACAAAATCTTTTGAAATTTAAATTTTGTATTCCTAAAAATTGAAATTACTTTTTGATAATAAACAGGCAGGTGCACGGCCTAAAAAACACTTAATTGACAACATCTTTTGTAAGTTGTTGTTGTTTTTTATTTTGTTTTTCTTAACCTACTTACAACTACAATTAATGTTGAGAGAATTTCAACTAATTGTAGCGGGAAATGTAAGACGAGATGAACGCACTGTTTATTGTTGATGTTGTTTTGTTTAAGCTTTGATATTATTACAAGTAGAACTGTTGCTATAAGTCTTATACGTTTAACATTTTTATTTGGTTTAATATCTTTAGTTTTTCTAAAATCTTTATGGATGAAGTTTCCTGATGATCTGGCCTAAGCAACCAGTGAAATGCGCATAGGAATAGCTTATCCCATCAACAATAAATTTCAAGTGTTTTTATCAATAATAAAAACTGGGAATTTAGCACGAATAACAAAATCTTTTGAAATTTAAATTTTGTATCCCCAAAAATTGAAATTACTTTTTGATAATAACTAATATTTTTAATAAAAATACAAAAATTAGTTAACATAAATTAAAAAATACACATTTCGGAACAAAATAAGCGATGTGTGCAAAAAATCGTTTAGTCTGTTCCAGAGATATTTGGGTGCATCCAAAATGGTCAGTAAAAAGCGTTGCTGATTTATCCCATGGAACACAGGCTTTTGTACGGTATAAACTGTATATATTCTGAAAAAAAATCGTTTTCCGGACAAAATGAGCGATGCGTGCATTAAATCGTTCGGTTAGTTCCCGAGATATTTAGGTGCATCCAAAATGGTCAGTAAAAAGCGTTGTTGTTTTATGCCATGGAACACAGGCTTTTGCACGGTATAAACTGTATATATTCTGAAAGAAAATCGTTTTCCGGACAAAATGAGCGATGCGTGCAAAAAATCGTTCGGTTAGTTCCCGAGATATTTTGGTGCATCCGAAATGTTCAGTAAAAAGCGTTGCTAATGGCATGTAATAATCCTGTGTAGTGAAACAGAATTCGACAGTTTCTAAAGAAATAATTGCCATTCTTATTGCTCGTGTGGTCGGGGGATTACTGTAAAGAAATAGCCAATTCGCCTAGTTTACTGTCAAAACAGCCAATTTGTTACAAACATTATGTTTGGGAAAAGATACATACGTAGAGCAGAAATTGATTTGGAACGCGTTAGGCAATGGTTAAAAATGGATGATAATTTGAAACAGGAAAGACAAAAGACATCAAATGGCTTTGAGAGCTTGGGTATTGGGCTTAATTTTGCATTCCACGTATAACCATGAGGTAATGGAAGAATTATGTCGACAACAGCAACAACAATTGGCTGCAGCTCAGCATCAAAAACAATTATGTCCCCTTCCTGAAATGGAAAATAATGAAAAAAATTATCAAAAAGGATAAAAACGGAAAATTAATGTGCTGTTGGCAGGTGAAGTGATTGTGTAGAACAATTTACATAACATTTAAAGTAGAAAAACAAGGCAGCAAATACTTCATAAGGTATGCAGGCATGAAAGCTGAGTGTTGTATATTTAAGCCTCATGTAGCTGAATTAAATAGGTTAATTTTAAATAATGAAACAGAAGGGATTTCAGCAGATGCTGTAAAATCCCCAATATCTGGCGTTCTTTACGCACATTCTCTGGTACTTGTGACATTAGTGCAGCAAGTGTATTCTTCCGCTCTGAATATGGAAAAGCATGTAGGTAAACTTTATTTGTTTTTTTCAGTTAATCAACTGTATCCTGAAACATTTAATTTCCCACTCAAGTTCAGCATTAAATTTATCCTTCACTGCATCTTTTACTCTATTGCCAAGTTTATCTATTTGGTTTACTTTTAACACTCCTCCCATTATCACTTTGGCAAGCATACCAATAGGCATTACATTGTATTGTACAAGCCACTCTGCAAATGCAATCAATTTTTGGTAAATCGATTTTTTGCTCAATAAACTTTAAGGCTCGACCACTCTTGTCACTATATTTCCAAACTAAATGAAAAATACTACAAAAATTACTCAAAAGGTATGTTTCATAAAAGTAATGACAATCTGCTGTGGTAGAAGCTGATAATCGTCTTTAATATTGGTTTTATAATATATACATCCACTAGGATCATATGCCAAAACACGAATCATGTTAACTTTAGGGTCTCCAATATTTTTTCCTGAAAAGTAATTTAATAATATTATGTACTTTAGATAAAATTAATTTTAGAAGAAATTACCTGGACGGATTGAAGTATATTGCATTGGAAGATTTTCATAATCCTGGAAATAATCGTGATGTAAGCAATGAACAGTAAGTGGATATGGATTCTTTCGTGCATCTTTCATTAGCTCAATTAACTCCGAGGGCAAATGAATATTTTTATTATTAATTTTTCTTTGTATTAATGAGTGGGTAGAATCGCATTCCATTTGTGTATGTCCCACAATTAAGTATTTATGCTCAATGGTAACATTGTTTTCTACACAAAACGAAAGTAAGGCATTGGACAATACCACATTTTTGTTTTGATAGAAGCACCCATCTGAATATATTACAAAATGATGTACATTCGGCGCACTGAGCATTTCTTTTTTTAAATGATTTACTATTATTGTAGTGAAGGTAGAAGCAACTAGATTTCCGTCCGTTTCATCCCACACGTAGTTTTCAGATTTATGAGTTATAACATTGTAAATTGTGAAGTTGTGGACCTGAATTTTCATTTTATAGTACGATGCATTCGCTTTTAACTGCGGTATTAGTTTAACGGCTTGCATATCCATACATAATAATGATAATAAGCCCTCCTTAGCTTTTTTAATATCATTATTTTTTTCCACTCTCATGTCCTCTATTTGCATTCTGTGAAAGTCGTATTGTTTTTGAGATATGTTTTTTGACTCAAACGGTACACAGGTGTCGCACATATCATTCCTAGGTTTAAAAATTGATAATTTTTTTTCCTTTAAGAATTTCATGAAATTAGGAAGAGATACGGGTGAAATATCAATTTCATTTTCCGATTCACAATCTTAGGAATAAACTTCATACACATTTGCATAAGATTGAAAATCAGTTTGAAAATATATTTTTTGTGTGTACTGACGTTGGTAATGCGATTCCAATTTCGGGACGCCTTCCAACCATTTATTTAAATAATTTAAACGAACCACATACTCCTTGCCTTTTTTGTATTCTTATGGTTTTCAGCTTGCAAGATTTTGTTATTTGTGGGACCCAAATGAGTGTTATGAAGTTCACAGGAGTTAATCGAACCTCTTGACATGGTATCCGCAATTCCGAGGGTTGACAAAAACATCTTACGGCACACTTGATAGCGCATTGTTTTATTATATAAAAAAATGCTTTTGAGTTTGTGCGTCGGGAATTTTCTAAACAACTTCTCTTTTTAGGGAAAACTTCAATACTACTGGTTACATACATTTTCTTCTGGTCCCATGACATCTGCCAAAAACGTTCAAATATTTCCTGGCGTAAATTTTCGGAAAAAATAGAACAATGTCTATTTGAAGCCCTTTCACAACATTTTGACATGCACCCCGGTTTCATTCCTCTTGGCTTTCTGTAAACGATTTTGCCTTTTGAAAAACTTTCATATTCCTTACCGTTCATACGATTTTTCTTTCTTTCTTCTTTTTTGTTGACCTTTTTAGGAACTTTCACGTTTTCCTTAAAACTATTTTCGATTATGGAACACATTACATTTTGTTGCTTTTTAACACTTTTTTATTTTATTTTCACTTCAAACAATAAATTTAATTTAATAAAATACAAAGAATAACAAATCTAATGTAACTTCATTTCAAAAAAAAAATAAATTTGCTTCGGTTATTTGGTTTCAGAAAATTTTACACTTGCTGATAGGTTATTTGGTAATTTGGCAATAACTTGGTCATTTGCAATATTGCATGTTCAAAATTTTGCACACATATGTGTTATGATATAGGGAACAAAATTGCATAAAAAACTCAATTTTGAAATTTTTGCAGATTAGGTCTTTCAAATGACGATATATAAAGTATTTTATTTTTGTACAAAAGCGCCGGTATCGGTATGTATTGGCGATTTTAAACAAGAATGTTAACAACATGTTTTGGAACAAGACTGTGAGCAAAATCAAAACAAATAATGATTTACACACATACATATGTATGTACGAGTACACACATACACCTCAACAACATATGACACGTTTACGTTTTTGTAGTAACTACCAACATTTCAAGTCGACCGCAACGTTTACGTATTCGCAACATTTACATAAGATTAACGAGGCCTTGATCCTCTCAATTGAACGAGTTCGTTCATGACCGACACAACGCTAATTTAAATAATTTTGTTGATTTTCAATTTTATAATGAAAATTTTTCATGTGTCTTCTAAAAGACTCTAAAGAAGAAAAGGATTTATTTTGGCAATCTATGGAGGTAAAATAGCTACAGATTGAAATGTAATGAATTTTTAAATAATCAAAATACTCTTTATGGGGCTTAAAAAATCCTTTACAAACAAAACATTTCGCCATATTCAAAAGCAATCACCATAGAGTGCCGTACTAAAAGAAACAATAAAATGAAGTTCATTCAAATTATTTAAAGTTTAGATTTTTTAAGCACAGGTAATCCTATGGCTTTCATAGCGGGGTTTCACTCTAGTACCAATAAGTATCTTAAGAAATCCATATGTACATATGTTCATACCTTGTTGAAATTCCTTTAAATATTTCTTATCTCCAGACAAATTGTGCATTAATGAATGTATAATACCGTTCCTGAAGAAATGTAATCTTATATTATTTATAAACAAGATTAAAAAAAACAATTTCTACTTACCAATTGATTTTGTCTATTTTTCAGGACAATTTTCAAAATAAAATAATTTTCCTTGTTTCATAAGAAAAGAAAATCAAACAAACTATGTTTTTTTTTAATTAAAAAAAAAACAACTAAATATTTAAATGAACGGAAATTTCGTTCGTCTTTTGCAATTTGCTTTTAAAACAACGTGCCGAAAAAGCTAAAAAGTAATTTTCGTTCTAAAATAACTATATTTTGGTTTAATTTTAACTAAACGGAAAACTGTTCAAATAAACTACAAACAGTAAATGTAAAATTTATTTGAGTGTACGAATTTGTGTTGTTTCTGTTATTGTTTGAATTATTTATTATCGGGTAATTACCCGAATTTGGTATAATTTTTACTGTCGTGGGTAGGGCGTGGGTAATTTCTCTTAGGTGTAATTCAGGTGTTATTTGAAATTCTTTATTCAGATACCCAAAAAAATCAAGATTCGATTTCAAAGATAACATTTATTTCTTTTTAAATATTGTTGACAAAAACTGCACAATCTTCTGAACCAAACTCTCGGTTTCTTTTTAAGAAAAGACTTCAATCATTAAAAATACTTATATATTTTAAAAAGTTTGGTTAAAAATGTCGCAATATAGACTTTTAGATTTGGATAAATATGTCTATCATAGTAATTTAGAACCTGAAGTTTATTGAAAAAAGCTATTCAAACTAAAACCAGTTTAAACAGTTGTAAAACTGAATTATGCACGCATTTTGTTTACTAACTAAGGTATAAAGGGTATTTTTTTTAAGACTATGAAACTTAAAATGGTAGACAACATACAAAAATGAATTGCTATCGCAGACTATTACTCAGCATTGCCATTCCAAACATATTTAAAACAAATAGGCACCGTGCCTGTCCTTAACGTAACCAAAGACTATAGATTTATAAAGATGTTGCACTTAGTACATTTTAAATTTTAAAAAATGTTGTTCTTCTTATAGATGAGGGGGGGAAGTAACAAGAAAGCAAAAACTTCTTGCTCACATTCAGAGAACTAAAGAGAGCAAGAAACCACATGCATTAATACATACACATGTTTGCTGTTTTTGCCAGCCAAAGTGTGTGTGTGTGTGCTTTTTTTTGGTTGAAACCGGTTTTTGGTATTTTTTTTAATTGATTGCGTTTTATTTTCAAACAATTTATGTGCAAATAACCTGTTTTTGCCAGCCAAAGTGTGTGTGTGTGCTTTTTTTTTGGTTGAAACCGGTTTTTGGTATTTTTTTTAATTGATTGCGTTTTATTTTCAAACAATTTATGTGCAAATAAGCTACGTAAGAGCATATGCGACCGATTGTGTAATTGTAGGGCAACAGTATTTGTTTTATTTTTGTAAAACTTAAACTACATCGATTTGCACCGAATTATAATTCCATTTTTTAGATTATTTAATTATGCACTTACCATGTGTGTATTTATTTATATATCAAACGAATTTACTATGAGTATTTATTAATTTTACTTATGAGCTCTTTACAAGTTAAATGGTTTAAGATTTTAACTTTTTCAATATTTGATAATTTGTAGTTGTAAGTTTCCCATGTGGAATGCTTCCGTAATAATATAAGAACTAGTAGTAAATTGAGCATCTCCATCCTGTGTTTATAACATACGTCATTCTCCTCAAACCAAAAAGAATAAATTGAATTTTTGGTACAATTCACGCATTGCTAAACAATAAATTTTCTGAAGGATATGACAAAATTTGCGCGGGTTTTTTATATCCATACGACATTTAACGCATGATATTCGTTGTGATATGTAACCAACAAAATATCGACTCGATGTTAATTCTATTGGCACATTGTTGGATGTAAAGCAATCGGCATCTTCATTAAAATATTCTTCATTTTCATTGTACATAAGTACATATATATCTGCGATTTCTATTTCAGGGGTGTGAGTACTCTCTGATTGACGGAAAGGGACATTAAAATAGGTTTTAGGCTTTTGATTTCCTGAGATTAGATATCACACTTAAAGGCTTTTGTGTTATTCGATTCAGAATTTGCATAATGTGGATCAATCTATCCGAAAAGCACTTTAATACGACTAAAAGAGAAATGTATGATAATATATCTAATAAAATTCCATATTATTTCCAGTCTAATAATAACTTTTATAATCTGAAAGCTTTATTGGCGATTTTTCAGATTTAAAAACTTGAATCGTATACTTTTACGAGTATTACCAAAAAAAATTAATATGTGTTGCAAAATTATATCTGATAAATAGAGCGCATGTTTTGACAATCCGTGTACGAGGCTATGTCATCAAAATACATAATTATTTGTCCGAATTTGTTGAATATTATTTAAGTTGCTGTAAAATATAACACTTTTTAAATAAAAAAATAAAAATAAAATTATAATATGCGAACAATTTTAATAATATGGGTTTGATTTTATTGGATTTCATTCTATATATTGTATGTAGCGAAATCCACATATTTTTTTGTCCTATCCCGCGAAGCTCTTCGCTTGTCTGCAGGAAAGAAACATTTCTAATTCTTATAATATTTGCTCATATAAGCTGGCTCATACAAGTTTAATGGTTACAATGTTTAGCTTTTTCAGTATGTTATCGATGATTTGTAGATATGTTTTTTAATATTTCTTATTTGTAACTGCCCGTCTTTAACTGACATGACTTGCAGTTATAACTTGAAGTTATAAAAGCGTTGTTAAAAAATTTGCATTAACAACCGTGTTATAACATGAGAAAACTTCTAACATGATGAGTCTATACTTAACACTAACATCATATTAGTGTTTAAGTTACATGGGGTCTTTGCCTGACAATTTTTTGTCATAATAAACGTCAAACTTCATATAAAAAAACGCTGACAAAAATTTTAAAATTTTTTTTATATAGACTTTGACGTTTGGTAAGACAAAAAATTGTCAGGTGAAGATCCCATGTTAAGCAGTTTATGTCAGTTGTAGACTGCATGTAATGCTTCCGAAATAATATAAGGACTAGTAAATTTAACATCTCCATACTGTGTTTAGGACATACATATGTAGATACGTACGCAAACCAAAAAGAATAAATTAATATTTTGATACAATTTACGCATTTCTCAACAATAAATTTTTTATTTTCATTTCTTTATCTTGTACAAAAAAATTTTGGCAGACCTTTAAAAGAATTTTACAAACTTCAAAAAGTAAGACGGAAGGAGCACACAAACTTCCAAAGCCTGAATCTGTTGCAGAATTTGTGATAATAATTTGTTGTAATAATAAATAAAATTGGATTTTTCGGCGGAAACGATTCAATAATTTTTCAAATAATACAATTTTAATAAAAAAAAAATTTTTAAACAAAAATAAATAAAATTGAAAGAAATTACGTTCGTACACATCAAACTGGTGGCATATTTTTATAAAAATTAAAAGTATTTTGATTATCATCAAATTCACATTGAACCATTAGTTTTTTATTACTTACATAATTACAAAATTGAGAGTTTGATGAGGCATGTTAATGTGTGGCCTTGTCGCTTTAGAAAACATAAAATATCTTTTATGAACAAATCAGTTTATTCTTTCAGAAAAATTATTTTTTATATGCCTACAATTGTTTAAATTTAGACAATAACAGCATTTGAACTTCGGTGCGAATCGATATAATTTCATCTGTACAACAATAAAACACATATTATTGCCCTACAATTAAAATCTGTCACATTTGGTTTAACGTAGGTTATTTGCACATAAATGGGATGCAAAAAAACATCTTTTATTATTTAAATGTGTTTTCAACGAGAAAACGAGATTTCTTTTAGTTTGTTTGTTTTTTTTTTTAAATGCAATGTATACACATACATACACACACGCGTGTGCACATACATATACGCTGATAAGTGAGAAAAGTTCTCTGAGAGTAATAATAAATACTGTAATTTACTCTCACAAGTGGATTTAGCGGCTAAATCCACCAGAAAAATTAATATAGACAGAAAAATGTATGAACTTTGTATGGTCGTGCAATATCTTTATAAATCTATAGTCTTTGACGTAACGCATTGCAGACGTCTAATTTTGTTCCAGTTTTTTGAGCATTGCTGGCTGCATCTCACGAATAAATTTAACAATGCCTTGAAGTCTAATTGACAGTTTATTTTCTCTAAATCGCCTTTGTTCGTGAAAAAATAAATTGTTTTATTTAAAACATGAAGTCGCCTACATATATGTTTCAAAAATCAATGAAAATGGCTGATGGCAATGAGCATTTTGAACCTTTCCTAGATATATGCAAGCAAATGTGCACAGAAAAAATTATTGCCGAATTATTTTCAAACAAACGATTGTTTGAAATTTTTTTTAATTTCTACAAATTTTTTTACTGATTCAATTAATATTTTTGTTTGATTTTTATTTAACCAACAAAAATGTGGACAACTTTTCAATAATGTACAATACGCGCTATTGGTTTCAATTTTTCATAATTTTGTATGAATTATTTAACGCTCTTTAATGTTGTCGTTTTTTGCATTTTTTATTTGATCGTAAGCAACACTTCTTTATGTGAAATATAAGAACAACAACACAAAACACATACAGTTTATTTTTGGACGCTTTAAAAAAGTACAACAAGAAGAAAGATGATAAAATAGCGCGACGACGTTATTAGTAAAAAAACAAAAAATAGCAGGTAAAAAAAGGTTTCATTCTTTTTTAAACAAAGTTGGAAAAAAAGAATGAAAAAAAAAATCCCGTATTCAATTTTTGACAACTGTTTACCTAAATACATCAAATACAAAAATAAAATGACGAAAAACATATCGAGTCGGTCTGCTGCCGTTGTTTGTTACATTTCTTCTTCTTTAGCCAAGGAAAGGATACAGCAACAGTGAGTGATGAAGAAAAACATTGTGTGCATTAACAAGACTTCGTTCAAAAATAATTCCAACAAAACATGTGTCTCAAAGCCAGCCGCCGCTCTGCTTCTGCATTCATCTTCTCCTTCAGTGATAGCTTGGGTGCGCGTCATTGCTTGTGCAAAAAATTGTTGTTTGATTCAGCAAAATTATTTGTTTGAAATTTATATGAATTTCAGTAAACTTTTTGTTTGATTCTGTAAATTATTTGTTTGAAAAAATCAGTGTTTTTTTTTAGTAAACAAAATGCAAATAAATTGTTTGAATATGCGAATTTGTTTGTAGGACCGATTTCAGACAAAAAATGTTTTGATACTACAAATTTTTTGTTTGAATTCGAAAAATAATTTTTTCTGTGTGGAAGTTAAACTCATTATTTTAGGAGTTTTATTTAAAGTTTTATTAATTATTTTAGTTCTTTAATGTTATATTTGTAAGTTTATTTTAAATTACAATAAGAATCTTAACAGCTTGACTTCTTCATTCAACGAGTTTATTGTGTTTTGCTTATTTGTAAATGTCTTTTTATTAAATAACATTTAAATTTTATATCAGGTGTAATTTCATTTAAATCGGGTAATTTTGCTTCATCTCAAGTGTAATTTTGAATTATGCTAGTGGTAACACTGCTGGTATCCCTATTATTACGTTGTTGTTTTTGTATGTACTGTACTGAGTTGGTAGTCAGTTTATTCTCATTTTCCAGTTCTAGTGCAAGTTCTCTTAAATAAATCTAAGGCAAGCTTAGAGTTTAATCTGGTAATGACATTTTTCTCCGCCTCTTTGGCGTCATTATTAAGTTATTCTATTCCTAACCTGTTCAGTAGCTCGTTTCTGTATTTCTCGCATCGTAAAATTTTTCACATGAAGTGTGAAACAAAAAATTCCACCGTTTCTCGATTTGCGAGAAAAAAGTGTTTTTGTATTTAAATGCGAAAACAGACAAAACAGATTCAGTTTTAACTGGAATATTTCTAGAATGAAATGTCAAATGAAAGCGAAACGTCAACAAGAGAAATAAATATAATAAAAACAGGGCTGCCAGATTTGACGATTTATCTTCATTTCAACGATTTTTGCTCCGAAAACGTGCCGATTTACTGATTTTTTCTAAAAAGTGACGAAAGCAAAACCAAAATCAACAATATTTTATAACTTTATTGTAGCTTTCTATAAAAATTCATATCGAATTTTTAAATTTCAAACACTTCATATTTTGTGGCATTGAAAATTTAAAAAGACAATATGAATTTCTGTAGAAAGCAATAACAAATTTATATACATATTTGATATTCTTAGCTTATGTATATGGAAACTTTTATGCCAAACCCATATTTCGGCAATTTCGATTTCAACTACCAGGTATTCTACTTCGTATATTTCAGGTGAAAAAGAAAAAGTAAAGTTAATAGTTATAAGAATAGGTAAATTATAGATATATGAACCGATATTTTTAAATTTTAATTATATCCTATTTGGACACATACGATACAAATTTAAAACAACGTCGTCACTATGAATCCTTGGTTTTTCGCAAAAATAAAAACCCTAAATATTTATTTTACTGTTATCTAAGCGGAATTAATTTAAAAATTTTAATTTCTTGGTATTTGTATATACATATGTATCTATTTTAAATAAGTTTGTATGTTTATTTTATTAAGCTTGACTTCTTTTTGTTTTTATAAAAATAATAATTTTATTTTTTGTTGAAATTTATTTTTAATATGATATTTTGTCACGCCTTTGTGAGACTTCTTCAGGGAAAAAAACAATTTTAAATTGTTATCGGATCAAAGAAAATAAATAATTTTATAAAAAATAGACCTCAAGCTTAATAAAATATATATAAATTAAAAAAAATTAAGTTCGAACAAAAGACAATTTATATGTACATATGTATGTATAAAATACCCATGAACTTTGACTACGTCTTTGTTTGATTTTGTTGTAATAAAAAATCGAACAAAATCTGTTTATAATTAATTTTAAATTGTCCGATTTTTTAAAACAAAAAGACGATCTTTTATTTTTCTCAAAAATTTACGATTTTCACGCAAATTTATCTGGCAGCCCTGAATAAAACCAAAACAAGGAAAGGCTTAAAAAAATTTAATTAACAAAATATAACAATGGTATTTTATTTATTTTCATCATTTAAATTACGTATTCATAATTAAAATGTTTTTTATTTTATATTTATATTACAAAAATAGTATATAAACATATTTTAAATTTAAAATATCTATATTTTGTTTTTCTCGCACCAATTTCAAATGCGACTTATTTTGACAGTTCTTGTAAGAAACTTTTCGCAAAATATTCAGCCTTATTGTGGTTGTCGTTTTCGTAAACAAACGTGTCGGTTTTTGTAGTATATTAAAGACCACATGTTGTGTATTACTTTAATCTATTACACAGTCGTATACGACAACGACAACCACAATAAGGCCGATTGTTACAGAAACACTTTTTCTCACATCCTTCCAATAATTGCTGGAAAATTATTAAAATGACAGATAATTCTCGCAACGGAAAGATACAGAAACACTTGTGTGAGAAAAATTTTTTGTTTCATTTTGCACTGTTTCTGTCCCGATTCACTGGTTTCATGCGGAAAATTTTACGATGCGAAAAATACAGAAACGGGCTACAGGTTGTCTATTATCGGTAATATTATTTCCCTGAATGCATTGACAGACGTTTTCCCTTGGTAAAATTTGCTAAGTTTGGATTATAATTCTGGAATGGTCTTTGTACTTTTGTAGCAATAGTGTACCTATTGCTGTTCTTACCCCCGCTGTTATTAAGAAACTTTCCAGCTCTTAAAAGTTTCCAGCAAAAAGTGGGAGTGCTGTAACTGACTCTAAACTAAATGCTGCCATTGTATTTCCTGTTTCTAATAGTTTTGTCTCTACTGCAGAGTTAAACAAAACTAAATATGAGGTTGTATTAGTGACAGAATTACCCAACAAACACAAAGTGAATCATTTCAAATATAATTTATTTAAGAAATATTTTACCCTTTGCCAATTAAACAGATACCTATTTATACCCTTCACCTCAGGTGGAAAAGGGTATATATAAGTTTGTCATTCCGTTTGTAATTTCTACAATATTGATCCTAGACCCAATAAAGTATATATATTCTGGGTCCTTATGGGGAGAGAAGTTGATTTAACGATATCCGTCCGTCTGTCCGTCTTACGTTTGATATGTGTTTTCCGGAGACTCCACACATGATAGCGGCTAGGTTGTTTTACATTTATGTCACATATAGTCTACCATCGGTTGCTAGTGAAATTCAGCAAGATCGATCCACAAATGGCTGAGATATGAGCAAAAAATCACGACTACCTCTAATATTTTCCAAAAATCCCTTGTGGTTGTTGTAATTTTATTACTTTTTGCTGTATATCTAGGGAACGGCAAAAGCCAAAGTTTCCAAATTAGGTACACACATTTAGGTAGCTAATACACACCATCCTACAAAATGTGGGCGGGATTGGAGAAGTGGGCGTGGTACCTCCCGTACAAAAAAAAATTAAAAATTGTATAAAAACCTAAATTTTAGGGCTGCCATATGTCCTATGGATATAACTTATATACCAAAATATCGAAAATATTTAGTAGAACATATTTTATAAAAAATTCAGAAAAATCGGTTCAGATACAAAAAAGTTATGACCAAAATTAATTTTTTTTTTTAAATACCCACTTTCGGGAACCATAGATCTCCCCGAGTTCAAGCTTTATAGCACAAGTAAATGGTAAATTTCTTCTTAAACACGTCGGTATATAAATCTGTCAAATCGGTTTAAAAATTACTGAGTAATAATCAAAATACTGAAATCCCAAAAATTACTCTTTTTTATAATTAAGTTTGTTTTTTTTCATAATTAAGTTTGCTTAAATATATGTACATATATGTAGGTATATATACATATATGCCTATAAGCCAATTTAATGGAAATATTATTTTTAAGTATTATGACCTATTCATACGTTTTAGATATTAAAATATCGGAAATCTTTAGAAGAACACAATATCGGAAATCTTTAGAAAAACTCGGAATATCGGTAAAAAAAAGTAATGTCAACAATATAGTTTTTTTTAATACCTATTTTCGGGAACCATAGAACTTCCCGACCACAAGTTTTATCACCAAAGTAAATGGTAATTTTATACTTTAAGATGTCGGTATGACCAAATACTGAAATTAGATCAAAGCTAAACGTGCTATATATCAATTTAACTTTTAATATATTTAATAGCACGCAATCATGTGCAAATAATTAAATAAAACTAAACGATATATATTTTATAAATAAACATGTATATATACATATATTTAAATATATATGTATATATAAACTTCTGTTCTTTTCATGGTGAATGGTATATAAGATTCGGCATAGCCGAATATAGCACTCTTACTTGTTTTATATATAAATTGCATAAATATGTTATAATAGTAAGAAATAGAAACCAAGGTCATCTAAAAAAACAAATATCAGTTTAATGCTTTCTTATGATTCATCTCTTTCAAAAGAGTTTTTAATTTTACCACTAACCTACACGATAAAGTTATCTATATTTATGCTTTTATTGCAGTTTCTTATTAACAAAATATTTTTTTAAGTGTGCCGAGCTTAACTTATTTCGCTGTTTTATACAAATAAATTTTAAGTCTGAAAAAATTTGCTCACAGAGGTAAGTAGAGGGAAATAATGACAAATATTTTAAGGTATGATATTTTATTTTAAGTTATAAAAAATTGTTTCAAGTATTGCTTATATTCAAATGTTGTGCCATTGTCCTCTTTGACATATATTAGAGAAGTTTTTGGAAAACTAGAAAAGTCACCAGCTTGAACTTCAGAGATGAGTAAAAATAATTTTGTTTTAAAATGAAATAGAATTTAAGAGAGATTACACAAGTTTTTTTCTTTTCCTTGCAGTTCTAAATTAAACTCATTTAGAAAAGTTGTTGTATCGGCTAAAAATGCTAAATCTAAAATAAATTTGTTATCTTTAAAAGCCTGTATTGCCCAGTCTGATACATTTTCTGTTTCTAAGAACTGCAGCACTTCTTCCCTCAAATTAAATAATCTATTTAGACAATCACCACGGCTAAGCCAGCGGACGTCAGTAAACATTTTTAGGTCATTGTATGCGCTGTTTTTGCTTTTTAAAAAACTAACAAATTTTCTGTGAGTAAGTGCATGATGCTCTCCTCTTATTTTATTAATTGTAGACTCTGCAGTCTTCATACTGGCATGATTGGATAAAAATTTTGATGCAAGAGCGGCCTGGTGAATAATGCAGTGAAAGCTAAAAACTGATATTTGGTTTTTTTAGATGACCTATGAAGCCTTCGTGTTTTCCGGTCATTACGTTTGCCCCATCTGTACAGACTCCAACAATTTTCTTTGTATCTATAATATCAAAAAGCATTTTACTGACTACTTCATATAAAAGCTTGCCCGTTACATTTCCATGAAAAGTTTCAAGAGAATACATTGTCTCAAAAACCTCGTAGTTGCTATCCACGCAGCGAATACATAATACCAATTGGCAAAGATCATTTATATCTGTGCTAAACAAAAAGAAACATATTCACAATTACTTATTTTTTCCCAAATAGCGGATTTTACCGAGTTTCCTAAATGATCAATACGTCGTACTACACTTGGGGCCGATAATAGAAGAGATTTTATGAACTTACTGTTATAATTAAGTTTTTCAAAAACTTTTTCTAATAAGTTTTTAAAAAATATCCCATCAGTGAATGGCCTACCATGCCTAACAATATCTAAGCTTATTAAGCTTGATACTTCAAATTTTTTTCTGCCCTTGCTTTGTTTTCATCAACTGCAAGTAGCCATTCTTTTGTTTTTTCTATATAAATGTTTTTTACCATATCTAAATGATCCTTTCTTTTCTTACCTTCGAAACTTTTAAGTCACTATGAAAAGAATCGTAATGTCTTTTAGTAACATATTCCCTATTTTCTTTAAACATTTGGTAACATAGCAGACATTGCATGTTACCAAATGCATTATTTATCATGATATATTTTTCACATATCGACCCCTTTGCGCGAATTTATCGTACATATGTATATGCCAATTTTTTTGAAATTTAGTTTTTGATGCAATCTTGTTCTACATTCAAAGAGACGTCACCTGTCAAAATATTGTAGGCGAATTCCACTTCGTCTTATCTGATCTTATCTAAGCGCATACATATTTTCATTTTTATATTGCAAGTGAAAGCAGAGAAAAGTAGAAAAATAGCTGTCCTGTAAAATTTGGTATTTGTAACATATAGGGTTGCCATTCGTACTGATTTTACCAGTACACGTACTGGTTTTTATTCAATGTACTGGTTTATGCATAACACCCAAATCAGTACGCAAAAGTACTGTTTTTTTTTAAATTTTGCCTCCAAATAATTTTACTTGTTTAAAATTGGTTAACTTCCCTTATTACTTTTGATTTGTTATAAATCACCAAGTTAAAATTCTGTCTTTACTCTTAACTTACCATATGATTTGTATTTAAATAAATAGAAGTGCCATTATTGCTTTTCAAAAGAAAATGCTGCTTTTGCAAAAAAGAGAAAAGTATAAAAACACTCGCAGGATTGTTTGCTTCGCCTGTCTTCGTTTTGACCAACTGCCAACGTGAACATTTCTTGGTTATATTCTGTGATTCGAATAAAACGAAAAAGAACGTAAAATGTTTGTTTTGTTTTCCAACGCCCAGTGTGTAAAACAGATATAAAACGGCACATGCAAACAGGTATACATAACCCGGGGTTTACACATTTTTTTTTTTCATTATTTATTTATTGAATCTTCATATATTAAATATGAACTAACAATAATTAATGAAATCTTAACCTAATACTTTATTTTATGTCCTGCCAGTGCCAGACAAAAATTTTCATCATCGCGGGTTCTGTTCACATATATAGGTGTTTATCGCTCATCCTAATGGGTAAGTGCTGCAGTGTCTCTTCTCCTTAAGCGAGAGTGGCCGATATCATTTAAAATATTTCGAGCTAGTGGATTTGGGTGCAACTCTAGCCTTTTTAAGTATTTTACCGCATACTTCGTAATAATAGTCTTTACCAGTGGCACATTGAGATCCTTGTGGATATTTGAGTTTTTAACATACCATGGGGCAGCTGTATTTATTCGAAGAAGTTTATTTTGGCGCCTTTGAATTTTTTCGATATTAGAGGCCGAGGCAGTGCCCCATAGTTGAATACCGTAGCACCATATTGGCTTTAAAATATCGTTGTAAAGTAGTAGTTTGCAATCGAGACTAAGAACAGAATTTCTTCCAATAAGCCAGTTAATTTGAATTGCTTTTAGTTTCATTTGGGTTAATTTTGCTTCTATATGGTATTTCCATGTTAAACGCCGATCTAGATGAATTCCGAGATATTTGACATGGAATTGATAAGGCACTAGTTGATTATTGATTTTAATAGGGGGGCATGCTTCCCGACGCAAGGTGAAAGTTATATGTACGCATTTTTGCTAATTGACCTTTATCCTCCATTGCTTTAACCATAGTTCGAGCTGAAATATATGATCCTGCAGGTATCGAGATGCTTCACGACTGTTCTCGTGTACGCTTAGAAAAGCTGTATCATCAGCAAAAGTTGAGGTTAGGGTGTAATTGTTTGTTGGCATGTCCGAGGTATATATTAAGTAAAAAAGTGGGCCCAGGATGCTTCCCTGAGGGAATCCAGCTTCAATTGGCTGAGGAGAACTTAAAAAATCACCTTCTTTAATAATGAATTTTCGACCGACCAGGTAGCTTTCTAACAGCTTGTGTGTATTAACCGGTAGGTTTAGCTTCAATTTATGTAACAAGCCTACATGCCAGACTTTGTCAAAAGCTTGAGAAACATCTATGAAGAGAGCGGAGCAATATTTTCTTTCTTCAAAGGCTTTTCTTATGGCGTTTACTATCCGATGGGTTTGTTCAATTGTGCTATGCTCTCTTCTGAAACCGAATTGATGATTAGGTATACACCCATTGTCATTTAAAATTGGGGTTAATATTGACGTTAAGAGCTTCTCAAACAGCTTTGATATATTAGGTAATAAGCTAATAGGCCTATATGACTCAACTTTTGTGTGATCTTTTCCTGGCTTTGGTATCATCGTTATTAAAGAGACCTTCCAATCTTGAGGGTAGTATTCAAGGCGTAAAATAGCATTAAAAATATAAAGAATAATTTTCTTTGCTATGCGAGGTAGCTCCAAAAGCATTTTGTTACTGATCTTATCAATACCAGGTGCCTTCTTGGTGTTTAATTCACTAATAGCCTTTTCTATTTCCTTTATCTTAAATCTTAGGGGGATAGCTGCTCTAACATAAACAGGCGGCAACTCGTCCGCTATATCGTCAGGTATATTTGGGGTAAATACGTTTTTCAAATGATTTACAAACAGGTTTCCTTTTTCATTATCATTTCTTGCCCAACTTCCATTCTGGTTTCTTAATGGTGGTTTCGAGATAACTGGTCTTTTGAGTTTTCTAGCTGCACGCCATAATGAGTAGTCTGATTGTGGAGTTGCATCCAGGTCCTTAAGATATTTTTCCACGGAAGCCGTTTTCTGGGTCTGCAGAAATTTTCTTAGCCTTTTTGTACACTCTTTTAATTCATTTTTAAGTTGAGGGGATCTGTGCAATCTGTTCTCTTCGCACTCTCCTTTTTTCATTCAAGAGGCGCTCGACATCTGTAAAATATATTTTATTATAATTGTTTTTTTGAGGGTTTTGCTCGAATGTTGAACAGCTAGTTTAAGATAACTGTCAAAATTGACAATAGAGAGATCCACATTTTCCGGAGTGCTAAGCGGTATATTTTCTGTGCAATGGGTACTGAGATATTTTTTATATTTTAACCAATTTATTTGTGTAGCTGACGTCGCTATGTAACCAGAGGGAGATACAATTCTATTGGTGTTTGTTATAGTAACTATTGTAGGTGTGTGATCAGAGGATAATTCTAACGAAGCTTCCACGTGAATCGTTTCTATGGGGATGTTTTTAACCACGCCAAATTCGATGACATCGGGAATTTTTTGCGGATCAGCAGGCCAATATGTTGGTTGTCCGCTCGCGATAACATTTAAATTCATTTAAGAGATTGTATTGAACAAAACACGACCCTTTGGTGTTATTAGTCGTGACCCCCAGAAGGTATGTTTAGCGTTATAATCGCCAGCAGCCAGGAAACAGGGCCCCAATGACTTATAATATTTATAATATTGGCTTTCTGATATTGCAAATCTAGGTGGTGAGTATAAGGATGAGATTAATATGTTTCGATTCAGCTCTTCAACACAAATGTTTGTTGCTTGAAGATAATCTTCACGATGATCACACATTAGGTAGTGTTTGATTCGGGTTTTTATCAAAATGGCAGAACCTCCACAAGCTCTATCTCGAGGGTCCTTGGTATCATATAGTGTATAACCATTGATTTTAAACGAATTTCTTGAGGTCAAATGAGTTTCAGAAACCATCATGACATCAATTTGTTTATTTTTAAAAAAGTATTCTAATTAATTTTTATGTTGGCGGATGCCGTTTGCGTTCCAAAAACAAATTTTTAAACAGTTCATGGCTTGTTAAGTACAGCTTGCAATAACATCGATTGCATTCTAAGAATTTCCTGCATCATATTACCCATTGTGTTTGTAAAATTATTCACTGTTTGCACTAATGTTTCCATAGTTTTTTCTAGACGACTTAAATTAGAAGTTTCATCAGCACCTTGCATTGGCACATGGTTTGATTTTAGGACATTAGCATAAGAGGTTCTGTTATTACTAGGCTGCGGAGCCTGAATGTCATTAGTGTTTACTTGATTTGGTACCTGCGTTTGAGGGGGATTAGTTTTTGGTCCAGCCGACTGCTTGACGATAGTGTATACAGGGCAACCTCTATAATTTGCAGTGTGATTGCCGCCACAGTTACTACATTTTTTTACATTGGGGTAATTTTTAGACTTATCGCACTGGACTGTACCATGTAATTCACCACATACTACGCAAACCGGTGGTAAATAGCAGTATGCCTTAGTATGGCCAAATTCTTGGCAGTTGAGACATTGAACGGGACCATTTCTTTTGTGCGGCTCCTCTATAGTTATTTTTCTGTATAGAATATATTTTAAATCATAAATAGAAATAATGGTTGGGGATTTTTTTCCCTATTTTTAATATTCGTAACGTTTTTTTATCTTAAAGCCCTTTTCTTCCAAAAAGGTTTTAATTTCCTCTGGGTCCACACAAGAGTCTATTCCCTTGATCACTACCTGAAGACCTTTGCTGCTCTTCAGTTGGTATGTGTAAAAGCTTTTTTTAGGGGCTTCGATTTTGAGAGTTTATTTTATCAAAAGTTGGTACTTTTGAGGCCGAAGCAACTGCTGCAGAGGTAGGGCTGCGACCCCGTTTAAGCACTGTTATGTACCTGTCCATACCAACTTGTACTTGAGGCTTTTGACAACTTTTTACTTGGGGTTTTTCCATTGCGTCTGTGTTTGAATTCATGGTAACATTTGTTACTAAAATTGTTTTTGCCGAAGCGGCAACACTTGCAGGCACTAGCGAGAGATTAATATTTATTAATGTCTCAGCATCAACCGTCTTTGTAAAAACAGAGGGCGAAAGGGAACGTGTACGAACAAATGGTTTAGCCGTTAGGTAGTTAATATTATTTTTTTTGTTTTATTTATGTCAGTATTGCATTCTTTAGCATTAACTGTTACGTATGCATTTCTTTCATCTAGTTTTATTGTTGTTTCATTGTGACTACTCATGCAAAAAGTTGTTTTTGTTTTTCACTGTTTTGCTGTGCTTTTTTTTATTTTTATTATTTATTGTATTACACCAAAAATAAGAATTTTAAACAAAATGTTTTTGTACAGTATATGTGTACATACATATGTATGTACATTTATACATATATTTTTTTTTTATTAAATTTTTCGTTTTTGATAATTGTTCACTTTTATGTTAAAGATTTATTTAAAAAAAAAAAAAATGCGTCCATTCGCTAATTTGTTATATTAAAATATCAAATGTAATTAATAATTCAATTGTATGCGGGATTAAGAATACGCGTCTGTATCACAACAAAGCACAAACCGAACTGGGGGTTTACACATGAAAGAACTTTCTTGCAAGTAGAGTATACGTATTATCACCCTGCAAAATTAAATACTAGTCCAAACACGCGTGTAAAATGTAGCCCACAAGGGACAAGGACTAGTCCAAAAGTAACCCAAACGCATGGAGAAACATGGTATATTTAACATTACGATGTTCTAGCTTTGGATTACAAAGGAGTAGTCTTAAAACTTCTTCATTGTATACACAAGAGGATTAGTTTTAACTTCGTTTAGAAGCGAAAACATGTCGTTAAAAAACGATAGTTTGTAGTGAGACTACAAACAATTTTTCACAATGACATGGTCCATGCTTGCACTACATCGGACTAGTCCATGGAGTAGTCCATTTAATCAAAATGGATCAGGCGGTCCAATATTATTTGCAGGGCAACGAAAAATCGTAGTAACAGCCGATTGGCTGAAAGTACTAAAATTGTGTGAATGTTAGTGAAAAAGTGTAAGTGTATTGCAACTTTCAAGAAATTACTTTCATGTGTAAATGCTAGGTAAGCGAAATATATCAGGGAGTCATCAAAAAACAGTATCTTCATTTCATTCATGACGACAGCTGCGCTTCAGCTGATTGTATCAGCAAACTTTCCAAAGAAATGTTCTCTGATTCCAAAGTTGCTTCCAATTTTAGTTGCGGAAGAACATTGTGTTCGAAAGTTGCATCTGTTCCCCTAAGATTTGAGATAAGAGAAATCGAAAAGGCTGTTTGAATTAAACCCCAAAAAAAGCCCCTGGTTGTGATAAGATCAGCAACAAAATGCTTTTGGAGTTACCCAGCACAGCAAAGAAAATTATTCTTTTAATTTTCAATGCTATCTTACGTCTTCAATACTATCCTCAAAAATGGAAGGTTTCCTTAGTCACCATGATACCTAAACCAGGAAAGGATCGCACAAAAGTTGAGTCATATATGCCTATAAGCTTGCTTTTCAATATATCAAAGCTGTTTGAGAGGCTGTTAGTGTCAAAATTAACTCCAATTATAAGTGGAAATAGATGTATTCCTAAGAGATGTATTAGAAGAGAACACAGCACAATTGAACAAACCCATCGTATAGTAAATACCATAAGAAAAGCCTTTGAAGAAAGAAAATATTGTTCCGCTCTCTTTATCGATGTTTCTCAAGCTTTTGATAAAGTCTGGCATGAAGGCTAATTACATAAATTGAAGCAAAATTTTCCAGCAAACACACACAAGCTGCTAGAAAGCTACTTAGTCGGTCGTCAATTTATTATAAAAGGAAATTTCTTTAGTTCACCTCAGCCAATTAGCGCTGGAGTCCCACAGAGCAGCATTCTGGGGCCTCTATTATACTTAATTTATACTTCGGACATGCCAACGAGCAACTACACACAAACTTCACCATTTGCAGACGATACAGCTTTTCTAAGCGTCCACAAAAACAGTTATGAAGCATCTCGTTACTTACAGGATCATATATTTCAACTAGAAATATGCATGGTTAAAACAATGGAGGATAAAAGTCAATGAGCAAAAATGCGTACATATAACATTCACCTTGCGTCGGGAATCATGCTCCCCTATTAAAATCAATAATCAAATAATACCTCAAAATTCGCATGTAAAATATCGCGGTATACATTTAGATCGCCGTTTGACGTGGAAAAGCCATATAGAGGCAAAATTAACTCAAATGAAACTAAAAGCCATACAAATTCATTGGCTTATTGGAAGAAACTCTGTTCTTAGTCTCGACTGCAAACTCCTACTTTACAACTCTATCTTAAAGCCTATCTGGTGCTACGGTATTCAGTTATGGGGCACTGCCTCGGCTTCTTATATCGAAAAAATTCAAAGGCGCCAAAATAAACTTCTTCGAATAATCACAGCTGCCCCTTGGTATGTTAAAAATTCAAATATTTACCAGGATCTTAAAGTTCCTTTAGTAAAAACTATGATAACGAAATATGCAGTAAAATACTTAAAAAGGCTCGAACTGCATCCGAACCCACTAGCTCGATATATTTTATATGATAGCGGCCACACTCGCTTAAGAAGAAGAGACACAACAGCACTTGTCCAATTAGATGAGCGATAAACACCTAGATAAGTGAACAGAACCCGTGATAAAGAAAATTTTTGTCTGGCACTGGCAGGACATAAAATAAAGTATTAGGTTAAGATTTGATTAATTATTGTTAGTTCATATTTAATGTATGAAGATTTAATAAATAATATTGAAAAAAAGTCTGAATGTTTGGCCATAAAATTTCCAAGAATCTCCTTCTGTGTAAAATTTATTTTGGAAAGATTTGACCTTCAAATACTTTAAGTGATTTTTTCTTTTCTTAAATTTTCATAAATTTGTTAACTTACATTTTGTAGCAGAAAAACGTTAATTCTAATGCTTTTGTGTTTACGAGTAAAAACTCGCAAGGTTGCATTTGAATGATCATTCGTTATCGAATGCCGTCATTAGAAATTTCGATAAATTTTACTCGATAACGAATAAGAGAATCCTAAAACTAAAAAAACTCGCAAGTTCGTGTTAGAACTCTCTCGTATACGAATGCGAGAATTAGCCCCCAGGGGGTCGATTCTGGTTCTGTGAAACTGTGAAATGAAAAAAAACTTTTCGTTTTCATGAGCACTTTTCACATTAGCACTTCACATTTACACAAAATTCGATTCCCGTTCTTTTAATGAAAAAGTGTTTCATTCCATTGTAGCTGTGAAACTTTTGTAACTATATTAAAAAAATGTAAAAGTCAAATGCAGATATCGAAGCTTAGGATTTGAAACGGCGCTAACCCGCAAGCGAGTTTTTTTAATGCTTGAGCTGCAAGCATTTATTTTTTCTAAAAGAGTTTTTTTGAAGAGAGAAAAAAATACACTTTTATGGCTCCTCTTGTTTTATACAATATAAATTTTTTCAGTAAAAGAATTTTTGTTGTTTTTTATTTTCATACATATAAACATATCGCACCCTAAATACAAAAGGGTCACAACTCAAAATTTTCCAAAACTGACTTTTTTCCATAAATGAATTCAGAATACACATCTCTAACTGCTGCAAAAATTTCTTTCACATCACTATCTTCTTTAACTGGAAAAATACAGTTATGTCTATTTTTATGTTAAGTGTGTTGCTTCTGCACGATGAACTAAAGAGAATTATTTTTAGTTACGTTAATGTGTTCAAGAACAACTGATTACTTTTATTACACATAAAGAGTTTTATTTTGAGTTTTGACTCTGTTACTGTAAAAAGTGATAAATTTCAGGGTATATTATTTTGAGTTGTGCTTCTTTAGTTGTAAAAAGTAAGTAGGAAACTTACAAAATTAAAACATTTTATCAGTTAAAGAGACACAACTTGAGATAATATCACTAGCTAATCGAAAAAATTTCAGTTAAAGAGTCATAAATCAAAATTTTGTTTAATTTTTGCAAATATAATATAAAATTGAAAAAAATATAGCAGAACCTTCTTCAATATAGCATGTTTTCATAATGAAACAATATTTTCTTTAAATATTACAATCATTTTTACATAAACAGTTTTTTGCCTCTCCTGAACATTTTAGTATTTTGAGTTGTGAATCTTTTGTATTTAGGGAGCGATATGTACATGGTAAATATTTTTTAATTAAAATAAATAATGAGTAAACCGAATTGTATCCGAAAGAGGTTGGCCCCAATGTCCTGCCCAAGTGCGCGTAAGAAATAGGAAAAGAAAAAATTGTACATAAAATGTGTTAATATATAAAAACAACAGCAATTTTTTAACGGGAACAAAGTTTTATTCAAAAAACAAGAGCAGTCATAAAAATGTAAAATCGATCAATCAATGAGTTAACAAATGAGTTTTTTGGGTAAACATCTTGTCCGCCCGATTACCCCAAAATATTTATTGCAGTAAATAATTTTGGCATAAAATTGACCAGTTTCTTTTTAGGGTATTAAAATAAAAGCTTGTTTTTGAAAAAAGTTTCTTACTTTTAATTTATTTTTTTATAGTTAAAATCAATCACATCAAGTTATTTAATTTACATGTTTTTCTAGACAAGTAAATTTCGCGACAAGTTTTTACGTCGTGTAAATTTTGTAATGACAATTGGCAAGATTTTATATCATAGTGCCGGTCCAGACCTGCAATTTTTGTTGCAGCAATTCTTGAGTTATTTGTGAGAGTGGTGAGAAAATTTGGGAGCGGAACTCATTTCACCAATAAAATCATGAAGTTCTTCAACAAAAATTCCAAATTTGGACAGTGAATTATAAATAAGGTAATGCCTCTATTAGTTGCTTGTAAAATTTGCAAGTAAAAGTTACTGCCAGGACCACGATGTCTACAAGCACATTTCTATCGCATATTTATATTGAAAACAATAATTAAAAACTAAAATTTGTTGTTGTTTTCAAAACAAATATACGAAAGAAATGTTCTTGTCGACATCGTGGGCCTGGGCCTTAATTTCTTTCGTTTAAGCTTTCGAGTTATTCTTAGAAAGCATTTTCATTTGATACCTATATTATAGGATTGCATTAAAAATAGCTAGACCGCCATTTTGGCTGCTTTGTTTGATTTATAACGACGTTTCATAGTTTACAACATGGTGAAATAAACAGGTGGCAGCACTACGCCAGATGACGATTTTTTGCTCCTGCATTGTTTGTCTAGGTTTATGTCAAACTTTTGTTGATGTTTACAAAAAGTCCACGTTTTGTGCTGAGATTATTGTATTTTAATAAAATTTTTGATAATTTTTAACTAAAATAAATAAGATATTGACTATAATAATATAAAAATTGGCTAAACATTTATTTATTTCATCACGTTCAAAGGCACGCTTTGATTCACTTTACGGGGCATACGAAAACAAAATAAATAAAAATATGCCACCCGATTCAGAATAAAAAAAACCATAATTAAAATTTAAGGGGACTGAAGCCCGTGGGGCGTGGTTTTAAATGTAATGCATATGTACATTAAATATCGACCTTTTCATTGATTCAAATGTGTTGCATCAACAGAAATGTCCACAAAAAATTTTGGAATCTTTGGACCGAAATTAGCGATCTTATTAAAATCACTTTTTGTTAAAGTTCTTTGAAATCACAAATATGTGTTCTGGACAAAATTTAAAACTACTTGCTTATTTTTTCCACCATTTTAAACTTAGTTTTGGCTTAAGTCCAGTTTACCAACGCAGCTCAAAATAAAAAAAGTACATAGGGTCATAGAAAATTTAAAAATAAGAAGAAAAAATTAAATGACAAAATTCTCGGAAACGCATAGTTTCTGAGTTATGGACCTCTGAAGTTTTCATATAAATTTGCGATTTCCCACTACATTTTTGAAAGCACTTACATATATAGCCAATATTGGTATCATTTAAAAAATTTTTATTTTTACAAGGAAGTGCCAAAAATACTTAAGCTATTTTTTTAAACATGGATATTTTATATGTATGGCAGATAGCGAAAACATATTCATTGGTATTGAATAACATCTGCATAATATTCATGTATATTTGTTTACTGAATGTGGTTGCGTGAAGATATTTCCATGCATAAGTATAAAAAATAACCATACTTATTGCAACGCACAACCATAGCTGTTGTTATTATTTTTGTTATAAATATTTTTATACACAATAACGAAAAGCATGGGTAACTAACTTATTTATAAGTCCGAAATAACACGTTTCATCTTTTGATGCTCAACTTCTTTTCAATTCCCTTTTAAAGATGCCAATATAATTACACGCAGAAATCGGTTTCAACTTTTTTCGGTTCAAAACAACAACAATTTTATTAACAGCGAATCAAAGAGAAAAAGAAAAAAAATACAGCCATCGTTGTGAATATACCAACGAATAAAAACACAAACGTGTGAAAGCAGACTAACCACGGTAAACAGTTTTATATTTCTCTCTATTTTAATTGATATTTTGTGGTAACTCTGCCAAGAGAAACATCAAAATAGGATAAAATAACAAAGAAGAAAAAAAAAAACTTAACAAAAGTGTATGTTTTTATTGTGTGTATAAACAGACAAACAACCAATAAATTGTAATAACTTTTGTGTTATAACGTGATAGGAGCTAATTGATTCTATTTATATGTACATATATCCGTGGGTATAATTCGATTATTTCGCTTTGCGAATAGATGGAGGAGGACGAAAGTCTGCATCCTAATAAGAGGTCAAGAGTGGTAACGACAACATTGGGAGATGTTCTGCGAGCACTCAAAGACAAATCCACTGAAGTGGAAATCGTTAACAAAAAATTAAATATTATAATGAATGAAAACGAAGAACTCAAGAAATCTGTAAACAAATTAATCTTGAGAGTTAAATAATTAACTAATGATGGTACAAACTGTTCATGTTGATGATGCTTGTTCATAGGGTAGCCAGATTTTAAATTCGGAAAAACAGTACATTGAACACAAAAAAACAGTACAATCAAGAAAAAAACAGTACATTTTTTTTTGGCGAAAACAGAACTATTTATTTAAATTATTATATATTTAAAACTTTTGAAAATCACTTGAAATGTGTAACGTCAAAGGAATGATTTCCGTTTTATGGCATGTTATACGTATACGAAATTACTCCATTTGCGTTAAAAAAAAAAAACTAAAACGAAGCATTTGGCCTAAACCTTTTTTTTTTTTTTTAATTTGAAGACACCAAAACCATAACATTACTGTAAGCCATATAAGAAAGGAGAAAAGCCTTACTTAGCTTAAATCAATTAACTTGTTGACTGTGTAAATAGGACTTTCTTTAAGCATATTGGTATTTAAAGTAATTTTCACCACACACATAGTTGCACAAATATATAGAATTTGAGAAAATGTATGTGTCCTAAGTTATATAAGCTATAATCTATAAAATCCAAAAAACATTATTTGGTGTATTTTTATTTAACAATAAAATTTTTGCAAAAATTAACGTAGCTTTTCCTTATTTCAAAAGTAGTTTAGGTAGAGAAAAGTGGTCCTGAAAGGAATTAGTTATTTTTATAAATTTTGAGCCCGGAGAATTTTTTTAAATATGTTCGTTTTTAATTTCACGTGATTTCGATTTCCAGAACTTGCCCGCATATAAAAAAAAAATTCTAGGAATTAAAAATAATTGCGTTGGAATAAGTATTTATTTAGTATTTAATATATATAATATTTTTAACAAAATTTCGATTAAAATAATAACATGAAAATATACAACTGCTGCGAGTCACCCATTATAATTATGATTTCTACTGCGTATTTATGAGAAAACAATGACCACAGCGTAAAAAGTCTTATTATTTTAGAGCTTTTTTGCTTGGAACACAACATTTTTTTTAAGCTATGTACTGTTAAATATTATGATATTTTTAAAATATGACTTTAACAGGGGTTTTTTTAATATCTTTGTTTTTTGTAGACTGAACAAAAAAAATAGTACAAAAAACAGTACAAATTGTAAAAAACAGTACATTTGCGTACTGTTTTGGACATTATGCATAAAACAGTACAATTGCAAAAAATCAGTACATGTACTGTTAAAAACAGTACGTATGGCAACCCTAATCCCAAGCGAAAAACGCAGTTTTAGCAAAGTATTTGGGAGCCAAACTCTCTACATTATGCGAGACAAGATGGTTGGGCCGTCACGACTCAATTTACACTTTGCAACAAGTGTACATCATATAGTAGAAGCTTTGGAAAAAATATCTCAGTGGAAAGGTAGAGAATCTTCATCAAAAGCCTTATATTAAGGAACTCGCTTAGTACTTTTGAATTCATTTACGGAATAAACATATTAAGTGTGATACTTATTGTATCACAGCCGCTTAGTATCATTTTACAAAAGCACGATATAGATCTTCAAAAAGTATCAAGCCTTATCAAAACTTAAATCATGTGCCTTGAAGAGAAAATAAATAAAGCCGAAGAACTATTTAAAGCGATTTTTGAAAAACTTAAAGTTATCTGCGTTCAAATCGAGATTCCAAACACATTCAAAATGTTAAAGATTACTGCCGAGTTGTAGGTGACATTCCTCTTATTGAATTTATTTTTGAAGATCTCAAAACACGTTTCCCAATAGATATACTAAATGTATTGAACATACCTAAACATGTTATTTAATGGTGTTTTCTTTTCTACAAAAAAATGTGCCTTTTTATTTAAAAAAAAAATTCAATTTGGTGTCTTTTTCTTAAAAATTTTGCTTCCGAAAAGGATGGATTGTTTTATTCTAAAAAACTCATGTTCAGATGGAGAAAGGTTGTCAATAAATTCATCCGTCTCACTTTTATTAAATCAAAAGTGTGAGAAAATCGATTAAAACACTTTTTTAAAATTGAAATGCCAAGCCATATAGATTTTTCAGGAGTATTGAATAATTTACCAACAACTTTTCAACAAAATCTTTTTTACTGACATCTTGTATTATTTTCCTTAGCACTGTCAATTAAGCCAAAGCTTTCATTCATAGAAATCCCTTTCGTTTGTAACTTCAGTTAGCATTTCGAATAGATTCTGCTTCATATTCGCTAAGCTTATTTAAAAAGTTTTTTCTAGGTTGCAAAAAGGTATTCTTTGGCAAGCTGGACCAAAAATTACTTTTTAAAAAAATAATTGAAGAAATGGCAAAAATGGCATATGCCATAAAAAACTTGCCCTACCTGTCAGTAATGCTACGAGAGAGAGAGGTCATTTCCTACACGTCGTCTAATAAAAACATGGCTCAGATCAACAATGACAGAAGAAAGACTGTACTATCTATATTTACCTCACAAGGAAATCATAAATTGCTTATTTAAAAAAATTAATTTATATTGAACAGATCTTATATTTCATTTAACCTTATTGTTGAGTTATTTTAATATAATATACACATACATATTAATTTTATTAAAGTTTAAGAAACAAATTTTTTACTTTTTTGTTTACAAAAAAATTTTCCCCCCCCTATGGCTCGAGCTGGATCCGCGCCTGGTATGGATAAACAAGTTTTTTAAACTAGTTTATCATCATAAACAACTTATAACCTGTTTAGGGCGTAGCTACCTACGCGTAGGTGTAAATGCACTATAACACAGTCAGTTGTAAGTTCATTTTTCAAATGTTCTCGAAGCGAAAACATCTTATTAAAAAAGGGTTGTTTTTAATAAAAATTTTTGTTAAATTTAATAATTTCTTCTTTATTTAATTTTCGGTCCATCTTGATGAAACAATTATGTTTATCTTATAATATATGTGACTCCAGTATTGCCGTAGTGGCAATATCATAATATTACTAAGAAAATATTTTGATTAACATTTTTTTTTCAAAATGTTAAAATTTATTATTACAATTACCATAAAGATCCGTTGTTGTATAGTTGTACTCTTTTTTATTTTTTATAAATATACAAAAAATCCGCTATAAACATAACTTTTATATTAGTAAGTACTAGTAAATTGATACCAAAGGCATCCACGGTAACACTATTCTTCATTTGTCATTTTACTTTATGCAAGGGTCAAAAGTTTACTTGCAAGTTGGGCTGCAAGTACAAAAAATGTGATGGTGTTAGTAAAAATTTGTGAATGTATTCAGTTTTTCGAACTTGCACTTGCATGTGTAAACCCCAGGTTAGGAAATGCCGTATAAAATTTGTTAAGAATTCGCTCACTTACCTTGATGCAAATCTGTATGTCTTATTGCGTAGCGCTTATTCTTTAAAATGCATCAATGCAAAAAAATAAATATTTTTTTTGTTTCATAAAAGGTGATAGAAA